>SJYQ01000424.1:1703570-2130778 GCA_006410935.1 Redunca redunca | reverse complement strand
GGACTTTTGGACTCTGTGGGAGAGGGAGAGGGTGGGATGATTTGGGAGAATGGCATTGAAACATGTATACTATCAGGTAAGAAATGAATCCCCAGTCTATGTTCAACACAGGATACAGGATGCTTGGGGCTGGTGCACAGGGATGATCCAGAGAGATGATATGGGGTGGGAGGTGGGAGGGGGGTTCAGAATTGGGAACTCATGTACACCTGTGGCTGATTCATGTCAATGTATGGCAAAACCAATACAGTATTGTAAAGCAAAATAAAGTAAAAATAAAAATTTTTTTTAAAAAAAGAAAAAAATGGGTTCTGGTAAGCCATCCCAACATGTCAAGACACAGTTTGTGTCACAGAAATCACAAGGAAAGAAAGGGAGCACGACAAAGGATAGAAAGCAGGCATTGCATTGTCAGAAAGAAAGACAAAAAAATGGCTATGAACCACGGTTCCATCCTTGACTATTTGTGTGATAATGGGCAAGAGAGTCTTTTTATCCTCAGCTTCCTCATCTGTTAAAATGAGTATACACATTATCTCACAGAGGTGTTAAAGAATGAAATGAACCCATGTAGCACATCTCTGCCACATATTAAGCACTCACTAGTAGCAATATTCACCACAGTAGCAAAAGCAAATTAGACTAAATGAGGTTAATTAGACTATTTAGCATGCAACTGATAAGTGAAAAGAAAAATATAATCCTGCATAGTCAGCAAACTTTAGTAGAAGAATCTCTGCTAAAATGAGTACTAGGCTTTTATTTTGCATTTAAGATATGAAATTTATGGTGGCTTTATTAGTTGGTAGTCCTAATAACTCCACTTATTTTATTTAACAACTTAATTATTTCAGTAACTGTCTGAGGAAAATGATATTATTCCAGAATACCAAGGAAGAAGCTGAGTCTCAGAGAGAATTCCAGAGACCAGCTATCTGTCTGGGAAGTAGCAGTGACAGGGTTTGAAACGGTCTGTTCAAGACATGGCATCTTTTAAATAATTTACACAACTATATTCTATATTACTGAGATGCATATGCTAATGAAGAAAGTAGCACATGCTTAATTAATGTTCCTGGAAGGGAGATTTTGCCTTTTTTGTCACTTTGCCTTTGTGTTTTGTCTTGTGTCACTGTTTGTTTGCCCTGTGATTATACAAACATAGATATAAATACAGACATGTTTATAGACATAGATACATGTTTAGTTATAAGAATTTTTAAATACATTGATATTTTTAGCTTGACAGTGAGCTCTCAAAAGAAGCAGAGTCGTAGAGGAAGTTGACCAGCCAATTAATGACTACATGTTTTAACACAGCAAATGCCACAATAAATGCCTATTCCTTGCTGGATAGCAAAGTAAACATTCCCCTAAAAGATGGATACAGTCTTGTTAGTATATAAAATACAACAGTCCTAAAGAGACAATCATGCTTTACTATTTGTTACTTGATAATTCCCTGAATATCTGTGTCCTCTAGTCCTGTTTTAAAAGGTTAAATGGCTCTAAATCTGTCTACTAGACTTCTAAGGAACTCTGAACTGCTCTGGCTAGTCAGGAAATTTAATTTTCTACACAAATTAACCAATTGTGCATAGAAAGAAGAAAGCCGCTTTCCACAGCCCAACTGGGGGACTAAGGCAGGAGGGAGGATAACTGCAAAAATACAGAACAGATACTGAAAAAATGCAGTTGGTGATTCTTACATTCTTATCGCATGGAGCCAACTCACTGTCAAACAGAACCATGTGGGGCACTCTTTCTGAATATCCATTAAAGCCCTGCTGGAAATGATTTGAAACACTGCTCACCCCTTCTTTGGGTGGGGCCATATATGCCATCTGGGCTTCCCAGGTGGCGCTAGCATTAGAGACCCTGCCCACCAATGCAGGAGACTTAAGAGATGCAGGTCCAGTCCCTTGGTTGGGAAGATCCCCTGGAGAAGGAAGTGGCAACCCACTCCAGAATTCTTGCCTAAAGAATCCCATGCACAAAGGAGCCTGGTGCGTACGGTCCGTGGGATCGCAAGGAGTTTGACATGGCTAAAGTGAATTTGCACATACACAGGCACATATGCCAAGAGAACTATTAATAGTACTTGCCTGCCATCTACCAGAGCTACAGATATGCCTGTGTCATCAAATGGCACTTCATCTGTCCATCTCTTCCTGGGAGCATGGCCCCAAGCCCCCTTTAGTTTGCCTGGAAATGAAATGTTTCCAAATTGGGCAGTTGTTGCTAAGCAGCCTCAAGCTTCTTATACACCTGCCTTTTATGCCAGTGACAGTAATAAGAAACAATAGCAATAGCCATAGCAATCAACTGCAATGATAATAGTCACTGGATTCCCTGTGAACTGGAATGTTTCTAAAATTATCCATGTTTACATAAGTAAAAAGATGGATTACAAAACGTGGGAACTCTGAACCTAGATTTTTTACCCATTTCTGCCCGTTTGAGGTTAGTATTACTTCAGTACCATAAGTTCCTCAAACTTCATCTCTAGCTGATGAAGAACATGTCTCAGCACAGGCAGTTTGTTCCTGCTGGTACTCCAGATTCCATGTCTGGGGTGTACCCGGGACTCCTCTGATATCTGAACCCCCACTTTCCCTGAGGGTCCTCAGCTCAGCTCGCTCCTGGCCCCCTATGGGGCCTTTGCTGACAGGAGTAGAAATCTTGACAAACCAAGTGCTAAGCTGGCCTGCGGTCTCTTGGTTGGTTCAATCTTGCTTACTCTTGCCATTATTCTGTCTCTTATGCTTAAAGATGTGAAGGAAGTGGTAACTGCGCTGTTCTGTGTTCCTTCAGCAGGAAAGGGGTAACAGTTGAAAACCGGGCAGATTCATTTACTCAACAAGTATCATTGCCTCTATTTATATTAGAATTTCAGTGTAAAGTGATTTGACAACTTCACTGTTTAGTCAGAAAATGGACATTCATGTAAACTTATTTTTCTGGATTCTTTCTTCCCTTGTATCCAATTCTTATCCCTTTTAGAGGTACGGTTCTCTTAGCAAATAGGGAGGATTCCGTGTGCCTACAGCATGTTGAGTTCCTTTAGAACAGAGAATAGACAACTGACCATTCCTCAATTCCCCACATGGAGTTTTACCTTCTTAGAGGTTGCTCTTTTGAAGAAAGCATTTTTTTTGGTATCCTTATGAGATACACTCTCATCCTGAATTTCAAAATGGCTTGTGCTAAAAACAACTTTTCTGGATCTGAAAAGAATTCTTTTTTGCCCAGACACAAATTATTTGGGGCACTGACTACGCCGATGTGTTTTACCTCCAGCCTCAGAGCTTCAGCACCCTTGGGAGTATTGGGAGTTTAATACAGGAACAAGAATTGAATAAACATAGCTTTCAGAAAGCCATTTGTCTATCTAGAGTTTCTCTGAATAAAGTAATTAGAAAAATATCTGCCCTAAGTCCCCGTAATTTAGAAACTGAATGACTTGCATATAAGCTGACATCTAACTCATAAATTAACTGGACAATTCTTTAAAACTGTATTCTTCCATATAGTTTTCTCTCTCTTTTTCAACAAACATTTCTCAGAAAATATTTGAAATCCACACTCAAACACATCATTAACCAACACTTCACCCTTGGAGACCAGTGGACAAGTTATAGATTTTCAGTGTTCTTTTGGAAGAAAGCTATTTAGCTTGAGCATCTGCACCGTCATTTGGGTGACTGGCAAAAGAGAAAAGATGTACACAGTTCAACAACAACATAAAAACCCCAGAACTGAGCCTCATTTCGAAAAAAAAGAACAAAACTCTTAATAAAGGGTTATATTTCTTATCTTGGGAAAACTTTTGAGCAGGGAAAATATAAACAAAGGGTACTTTTGAAATAGCAGAGAAAGATTTTTGTCTAAAAGGCACCTATGCAGATATGCTGACCGATCAGAATGCCCATATAGTAATAAAAAGATAATCTCAAACCCAAATACAGAGATAAGATGGGGGTCTCTTAATAGTTCAAGACAATACCATATGCATCTAGATTTTTATACATAATCCATGTGATTGTCAAAGGAGAAAGAAAAAAAATAGCAATACTTTTCTGATGCTAGAAAACAAATGCACAACAAGCAAAAACAATGTAATATAAAGGATCCACCGAAAAACACTGCAAAATACATAAGATCTGGCCTTTTCACTGTGTTCTCTGACAGCCAAACAGCTTTCTTCATCTTAGCATTTCTGGCTCTGAGCATTATATATAGCTGTTCCCAGGTGTGTGGGCACGTATGTGTGCAACACACCCATAGACACAAGCGTGGTGCATGTTGAGCAAAATCCCTTGGCCATGTGAGCAGTGTCTCAAAGGCAGCCACACGGACTGCATACATAATTACATTTTGTACTGATTTGCTTGTCTCAGGTCATAGCGAATCTTCCTTTTAAAAGAGAAATACCTTATCGGACTGGAGGTGATGTCAGGGTCACGAGCGGTCACCTGCCCAATCACGGAGTTGAGAGCAGCGTTTTCATGCACTTCCAGGAGGTAAGTCGGTGAAGAGAAGACGGGAGGCTCATCAGCATCTTCGACGACAATTTTGACCGTCGCCGTGTCTTTAAAGGGGCCCCTGCTGCTGAAACGCGGATCAATGTGGACATTGGCTGCCTCTACCTTCAGTGTATAGGATTTTTTGGTCTCAAAATCCAGAGGCTGTTAAGAAATGACAAAGATGAATGTGTCTCACTAATGACCACAGCCGCGAGAACAAATGAGTATAACACTGATGGATGATCGTTATGTGCATTTAAGCCCATTTGTGAGTCTTAATGGGATCACTCTCCTATCCCCCATATTCAACCTGTAAATTTTACAGGCATTTATTGATATCTGTTTATTATACAAGCTCAGTGAATCTAATCTCCTACTGTTTTGTTTTGTTTTGCTCATTTCACTTGGAATTCACAAAATATTCACAGTCATGAATCGTGCCATCAAAATTTCACTTCAGAGTCATAATAAAATTTTACTAGTGATGGCGTGACCTGCATACCAATCAGTCAGTTAATCGGGCCTCTGCTGGTCGGAGATAAAGCAGCATCGAACACAATCTCTATCTGGGAAGAATATTTTTATCATTTCTGCAACAGTGTGTGAAATGTAAAGAACGAGAAATAATCATTGTTTAGTCCATGGAGACATTATAAAGCATAATTTAGCACTAATCCCAACAAAGAGTGTTTTCTTATTTCACTTCTAGAGCATCCCCGCTTTGCTGATCATGGCTAAAATGAAGTTTATTCTTTTTTAGGGCATTCTTAGAAGGTCTCAATTATGAGTTCCGTGCTGTGAAGCAGGTGGGCATATAAAGATGTATGCAGATACATATCTACCTGTTTTTATATTTCAGGGAAGGAAGAGGGAGACGAGTAGATATATAGATAGCTAGGACTTACTGTGTCTTCTATGAACCACTTAAAAGCAATGCGAAATTACCTCATCGCACCATTACTGAAAATATTTCTGACCTATTAATTCTTCCTGCCTTAAAAGCCCCAAAGACTTAATGATCTAAGTAAATAGAGGAAGGTAAAAGAACACAGGCCCCTTAACAACCAAAGCCCATCTGTGTCAGAATCCTCACTGTCCAATTCTCTCAAGCAGGGCACAATACTTCAGATGTCAAGGATGTATTTCTGTCAAGGTTCAAAAAGATAATTTAGGCTTGCATTGCAATTTCTTATAAGAAATTGAACTTTACATCTGCGATGCAAATTTTTTTTTNCACCCCCCCCACCGAAAAACATCTGAGGAGACACAGACAATCTGCCTCAGGATAATTTATTCCAAGGAAACTGTCCACAAGTCTTTGTCCTTTATTGCTTGAAGGCTACCTGGATAGCTGGAGGCTCTGGACAAGAACTGAGCAAGTTCCTGCAACTCATGGAAAAACACTGAGGCAGAGGAGAGATGATGGATGAGATGGCAGGCTAACACTACCACGGTCACTGCTTACTGAGCTTTAGCTGAAATATAAAGTAGGACCAAGAGATAAGATGTGAGAAAAGGACTCTTACTTTTTCTTCCTATTTCTTCCAACATTATTTATTATTCATTTGTTTGACTATGCCTGGTCCTGGTTGTGGCACATGGAGTGTGAGTTGCAGCATGTAGGATCTAGTTTCCTGACCAGGGATCTAACCTGGGCTCCCTGCATGAGGAGCATGGAATCGTAGCCACTAGATCACAAGGGAGGTCCCAGGACGCTTACTTTTTCATAGCTAAAGAAGCCAAACCTCCTGCCCTTCTAGAATTATATCAGGAAGTCCACCCAACCCCCACCATCTTCAATGTTCATGTTTCAAAGAGGTATTAATATTTTGAAGATGAGCAAAACCTTCCTGAGCTTACCTTTCTCAGTCTTATAATGCCATCCTGGGCCTGGGCATCAGAAGTGATCTCAAAGAGTGCTGTTCCATCTCCATCAATGATGTCATACGACGACTGTGCATTTTCACCAATATCCTGATCATTGGCCTTCACCCTTCCTATGGCCGTGCCAAGAACCACATCTTCTGGTACCGAGAAGTGATACAGACCTTAGGAAAGAGGAGAGACCCTGAGCACTGCATATGTTCCATTCATTCATTCATTTAGCAAATATTTATTGGGCACCTTTCTTGTTCGAGGTACCTGTGTACAGATGTGACCGACACAGTGATGGGAAAGGCAATAACATCATTTTCACTGTGGAACATACAACCTTTTACATGAGTCAGAGACAAATAGTTCCCAGAAAAAGCAGCGATCTCTCTTTGAAACTCTTCTGAGTTATGGGACTTACTCAACCATATGTTTACCAAGTACATTTTTGGAGCGGAGTTATATCAGGATATTAGTGAGTCTGTGTGAATGCTCTTTCCCATTTGCTGTATAATCACATTGGCTGCCCTTGAGGATATTCATTGTTGCCCAACATAAAATATTAAGCTAATTTTGGCACAGATAGATGCAATGTGTAACACACTGAAAGTCACTTTTGAAGTTACCTTTATATTTACAGACTTGTAGACCATTTTTGATAAAATCCAATTACCAAGCTTCTGCTATGCCCTGCAGCAAGCTGTTCAGACACATGAAACACTCCTCTTGTTACTCAAGTCCTCCTTGCTCTGAAGACCAAAAATCCTACCTTCAAAACTCTTTAGGCAAAAATACAATTACAGTGTGTATCCCTTCTCCTAGGGGGAGGCAGGACAATGTGTCTAATTAGTGATATCAGTCCCTTTTTTATTCAGATCACTTTGGCTGTTGCACAGGTGCCACTCGCTTTCACTGGTGTAGGGGAAGCTGCTGGTACCCCAAGCCCTAAACTCTGGCCGTTACCACTTCAGTCACTCAGGTCCTCCAGCCAAAAGCCAACTTCTGAGGGTTTCTTTTGGCCTTCCGAACCCATTTTGCCCATTGCCTGTCAGGCTAGAACTCTCAGAAAATTAATACCCCTCAAAGACTCACACAACTTACTATATAAAACCCCTGGCACCATCACCTCTCTGGCAGGATAATCTTAAGCTTGTTCTTTCCTATTGTTTATTTACAGGGTGCCAGGGTATCCCCATGGGGATAAAGCTCCAGTTTCTCCAGTGGTAGCTGGCTTGAGAATACACAACATTGGCTTTCTGGCCTCCTCTCCCTTACATTCTCACTTCCGAACTGGCCTTTCTTGGGATCATCTCCAAGATAAACCACTTGTAATCAGATTCTTGTCTCAGTGTCTGTTTCTGGGGAATCCAAATCCAGACAAACAGGAAGTTGTAGTCCCCATGTAACGAGAACAAGGGGAACTAAACACTCATTGGACCATAAACCCGAAAGGAAAATTAACTCTAGAGAACATTACCTGAGTCTAGTTTGAACTCAATCACTGAGTCCCTTGGATAAACTAAGGCCTCATTGTACCCAGTATAAAAGGATAACTTCTTACGAGGGAAAAATTTTCTAATGGCAGTAGCACACTTTTATCTAACGATGAAATCAAAATGCCTCTTAAAATCATAATATTATGGGACTAGGGAACAGAACAGTTTTTTTCACAAGGTAGGTACCAAAAACCATCATGTCAAGCACCAAGTCTCCCATTTCCCCCATAATCAGTAATGATTCCATTTCCTTCCAACTTTATATTTCAGGTAAGGTCTTGTGATGATTCCTCGAGATGTGCTTATTAGGTAAATAAGACAGCAAGGGGCCTCACCTTACTGCCAGCCCTGCAACAGGAAGCTTTGAGAAATCAAGCCAGTGACACATTTCATTATCCACTGTTGTTCTTCCTACTCTCATCATCCCTTTCAGTGTGATCATAGTTAATCATTATTACTTCTAAGACAGGAAACACTTTTGAAACTCATAGGCTACTGTGCAACTGAAACAATAATTTTCTGAGAAAGAGGAGTTGCATGCTAGTGTATTAACTACAATGGCAACTGAAAAGAGAATAAAAGAATTGGGGGAAAGATGCAAGAGACAGCGTTTTTAATTTCCGTCATTTTGGCTTAAAAGGCTTGCATTGTTGTCTGATTTACGAATGGCCAGATGTGGAAATTCTCAAATGCTTAATGAAAAGCAGTATTTCTTGTTCTTTCTATCTTGGCATTTTTGCAGAGAATTTTTCCAAAGCACCTCAAATGTGTCATTTCCAAGCCCCGTCTCTGTCTCTCCCTCTTTCACTCTCCTCCATCCTCTGGCTTTTCTCTCTCTCTCTCTTCAAAAGCCATGGTTTTCCTAAAGTATTTCCTATCTCAGCAAAGAGCACCAGCAGGCAGTTGATCTCTCACGTCAGGAAGAGGGTAACTTGCATCCTCGACTGAAAGTGCAGTCTACCCTTAGATTGTTGTTACCATTAGCCCTCAAACATCTATCACTTCTCTCCATTTCCACACGATCGACCCTGCTTGCCAGGGCTTTCATCACCTTTTATGTGAATGATTTCTAGCATCCTTTCTTAACCTGGCTGCAGTGTGGAAAAGATCCTGGAAGAAGGCCAAATTCCATTTTCTCTGATTTCCTTAAAATCAAATCCTATTATTCAACCTAGAACTTAAAATATTTTAATTACTTCCCAGTGATATTAGGAAGAGCCTGGAAGGCTGCAGTCCATGGGTTCGCTGAGGGTCGGACACTATTGAGCGACTTCACTTTCACTTTCCACTTTCATGCATTGGAGAAGGAAATGGCAACCCACTCCAGTGTTCTTGCCTAGAGAATCCCAGGGACAGGGGAGCCTGGTGGGCTGCTGTCTGTGGGGTCGCACAGAGTCGGGCACAACTGAAGTGACTTAGCAGCAGCAGCGATATTAGGATAAAGATCATGGTACTTAAAATGGCCTACAGATCCAAGGATGACTGACTCCCTGCCTAACCCAGCTCTCCAGGCTGTGCTCCAGCTGTAGTGGAATTTTTTCAATTCTCATTCAGGGCCATACACCCTTCTTCACAGGACTTTTGGGCATTCATTTCCTCCAGTTGCAATGTCCATCCTCCCTTTCATGGTTTCACCTTGTTCCAGCCAATTCCTACTCATCATTCATTTCTCTCAATTTAAGACTCTCCATGTCAGAAACCCCTTCCTAAATCATCTCTCTAATAGAAGATTCCTTGCCAAAATGCACAAAAAGAAAGGTTTCTATGAGAGTACTGGAAAGTTGGCAAATAGTGATCGTCTTCCTGATTCATTGATGGTGGCTGCCTCAGTTGCTGTTGAGAGGTTTAGGAGGCCGAGCACAGCTTTCACAGGGACTGGGAGAGTCAGTGATCATTGATGTCCCGCCAGCCACTGGAAGGAGGAGTATATATTTTGCAGCAAGTGTACTGTATATCTGCCTTCTCCACCTCAGGCTCTAGAGATTTAGTTTCTTTTATAGAACGAGTGGGACTATTGATAGAGCAATACTTGAGGTGCGTTTCAATCATTCTCTCCAGTTTTCTTCACAGGATATACCCTGGACTAGAGAAATAAGCACAAATCTTTGCATCCAGGCTTGCTGGTTCGAACACTCAGCTGTGATATTTACTTTATGTTTAATATTCAAAAATGTTCTTATATATGCTTTGAAATCTGTAAAGTAAGGATACATCTAGGCTCCAAATGATAGCATGGGTAGTTTCCTATATACATGGATTTATTCTACCTTGCATGTCAGAGACACTCAGTGATTGCTATCAGTTTTTCAAATCACTGAAAATTAGAATATAGACTCAAATGAAAACATCATACAGAGATGCTCATGCAACACAGGAAATTCACTTACTCTGGGCAAATTTTGGAGGATTGTCGTTCACGTCAGTGAGGGTCACTGTAAGCGTTGTGGTGCCAGACAGGCCCCCCGAGTGTCCCCCCATGTCTTTGGCTTGGATAACGACCAGGTATTCCTCCTTGGCTTCTCTATCCATATTGGGAAGGGCAGTTTTTATGATTGCTGAGGGGAAGAAAGTGGGAGAATGACTTTCAGACAGCTCATTCAAAAATGAATGTGTGAATCACACACACACAAAAGTGCACACACTCACGCACACATACAGAAACACATGCATATACATCAGATCCCCACTCAGATAATTTTCTGTTTTCTTTTGACATTTAGCTGGTGTGCATCTCTGATGCCAACACTGAGAAAGACTGTAGTCATAGACATTAGTGGATTACTTGCAAAAATACATTTTATAATGTATAAAAAAAGAACTTATAAAAATGTACATTAGAAAGTAAGTTGAATGGCATGCTCTTGCCTACCAAATTAAAGTATAAATCATAACATAGCTTCATCTACCCAGGAAAACCCTGGAAGTGAAAGAATCCTTCAATTTATCACAGACTCCAATTCCCCTACAAGAGAAGTAAATACACAAATAGCTGGAAGGCTCCGAGGTCAAAGATAAATTATTCTAAGGCTCACAAATACATCAGAGAGATGAAAGAAATAAATACATTATGAGAATCAACTCAGATGAATAAAATGCCAATCAGAACTAATATAAGCAAATGTCTATGTCCAGGCATTGTTCAACTACATTCATATTTTAATTGTTTAGTTACATCATGACTATTGTAATAGTAATAAATGTTTTATAGAAACAAGAAGATAGAGAAAATAGAAAAGGGGGTAAACACAAAATCATGTAAATAATGTAGTGTCAGTTCTAAAATGTCAAGTGTTTTTTTCTGATATATTTTTGGAGTTTTATCTTTCTGCTTCTCAGTATATTTCACTAGTCATTTAATATTCTTATTAAAGATTCAAAGATCAGTGTAGGTACTCCTGAAGTTATTTTGAAAAATCTTTATTTTGCCCTTTCCCTACCTTCATACCTCTTTTCATAGATAAATATTGCTAGCATTTTGATATGTACATTTTCACATATATATGCATGCAAATGTGCAAATGTACATATGAACATTTAACCACAAATGTGACCACAGTATAGTCATTGTTCTGAGGCTTTCTTTTTTCACACAATGGATATTTTTGAGATCTTGTCAACAGTTAGAGGCTCAACTCATTACTTCTCACAGCTGTATAATTCTTCATTAATTAATGTACAATGAGTAATGCAGGCATTCCCATATTAATGGATATTGCTATTTTTCTGTGTCATACACTTTTACTTAACTCGGTCGTAAGATCCCCTGCTGCCATATTGCTAAAGGCCCATGATAAAAAATGTTTGTGACTAGCTCAGAATATTCCTGTTGAGTAAATGAGTTGCCTCTCAGGACCAAGTGAAAAAAAAATCTCTGAATTAAAGACAATTTGCCTCTCACTTCTAACCTCAGGGACATCATACATGTTCAATTCAAGGTAAGGATGTCTGAAGTTGTAATTCTTTTTTTCTGGACTCATATGCTCTTAATTAAATCATCTATCTGTAAAAGGTTTCCAAAAAATTCAAGTCCCTGAATCATTCAAGTAGCAGGTGAGGAACGAGAGTGTCCAGGGAAATCTAATCCATTCAGGCAATGAGCAGGCTCTGGGAAAAGATGTGAGTTCTTCTGCACTTTATTTGACCTTGAAACCACCTTTATATCAGAGGCTCCCATTTAGGGAGCACTCAACTGGACAGCCCTGCCTATTTGGAAATAAGGATAGTAGGTGGCTCAGAGGATAAAGCGTCTGCCTGCAACGCAGGAGACCCAGGTTCGATCCCTAGGTTGGGAAGATTCTCTGGAGAAGGAAATGGCAACCCACTCCAGTATTCTTGCCTGGAGAATCCCATGGACAGAGGAGCCTGGCGCGCTATAGTCCACAGGGTCGCAAAGAGTCAGACACGATTGAGCAACTTAACACACACATACAACATAATAATATCTTTCAATATGAAAATTCATTTCAGGACTTGACCATGTCTTCAGTTCAGTTCAGTCACTCAGTCACGTCTGACTCTATGCAACCCCATGAATCACAGCACGCCAGGCCTCCCTGTCCATCACCAACTCCCGGAGTTCACTCAGACTCACGTCCATCGAGTCAGTGATGCCATCCAACCATCTCATCCTCTGTTGTCCCCTTCTCCTCCTGCCCCCAATCCCTCCCAGCATCAGAGTCTTTTCCAATGAGTCAACTCTTGGCATGCGGTGGCCAAAGTACTGGAGTTTCAGCTTTAGCATCATTCCTTCCAAAGAAATCCCAGGGCTGATCTCCTTCAGGAGGGACTGGTTGGATCTCCTTGCAGTCCAAGGGACTCTCATGAGTCTTCTCCAACACCACAGTTAAAAGCATCAATTTTTCGGTGTTCAGCCTTCTTCACAGTCTTAATATATTAATAATTCAATAGCTCATATGTTTATGAACAAAAACTGAAAGGAGAAAAATTAGGAAAACAGCAGCCATTCCAATTTGGATCACTGTGAGGCATTCCTGAGGAGAAAATAAACATCTAGGCAGAAGACAGTAAGAACAACAATAAGGAAACCCTATCAGTAGCATGAGAAGATGCCAGTGTGGCTACTCTGCTATGGATGCATATTTTCATGACTCAGAATATCCTGAGCCTGGGACCAATTCCAGTAAGAAGGATTATAAAATGGTTTTACTTCCACGATCGTTATAGGAGTAACTTGTAGCTTGTAAAGTTTAGGTACCATCACAGTTTAAGGTCATCATGAATTAAAGCCAACCACCGGACTTTGGAATGTGATGTATAGTTTCCACTAATCAGAGAAAATATAATTCCTCAAGGAAGACAGTAACTTTTTTCAAAGAAGTTGATGGATTGAGGTCTACACATTAGTCCTCTCGGGTTACTCCAGTGGAAGAATTTTTACTACTCGCTCAGAGACTGAAAAGATCAGTGTGTATTACTCTCATCATTTAAAAAAATATATCATTAGAGAATAATTTTTTTAAAGAACTGTGATGCCTCTCAGACACCTGGAATTAAAATAGTTTTGATGCTCAGTTGATATTAGCATACCCAGGTCAGTGTCTTTGAGTTGTATGAGAAGGGGAGTGAACCATCACGATGGATGGCCTTGCTTTAATGGGAGAAGAAGGGTTCCCTGGGTTTCCACTTATTACAGAAATGTTGATGTCCTCCACCATCAAGGTATACAGCTTCATACTATCTATGACGCACATCTATTGACAAGTTGGACGTCCCTGATAAGTGCTCTCTCCTATTGAAGTGAAGCAAGTTCGGTTTCTCACATTACCCTCACACTTACTAGCTTTGTGACCGTGAACAAATTAGTAAACTCCTGGGATCACCTGTCCTGTTAAATGGAAATAACAATCGGCTATCCATTAAGGGGATTCTAAGACTATGAGAGAGAAATCATACAAGTTCTTGTCAAACAGTAGTTTCCCTTCACCCTTTGGCTTCCTAATCAAAATTTATTCTTTCACTCAGTTTTTATCGGAGTATAACTGTTTCACAATGTTGTGTTAGTTTCTGCTGTACTTCGAAGTGAATCAGCTACACATATACGTACATCTCCTCTCTTTTGGATTTCCTTCCCATTAAGTCATCACAGAGCACTGAGTAGAGGTCCCTGTGCTACACATTAGGTCCTCACTCGGTAGTCATGTCTGGACCCAGAGACTGTCAAACAGAGTGAAGTAAGTCAGAGAGAGAAAAACAAACACCATGTACTAACCCATATATATGGAATCCAGGAAAAAAAGGTAGAGATGATCTTAATGTGAAACAGAGACACAGATGTAGAGAACAAATGAATGGGCACGGCAGGGAGGAAGAAGGGGGTGAACTGGGAGATCGGGGTTAACATATACACACCAAACAACATCTATTTAAAGCTTTTCTGGATAGTGGTTAGCGTGCTGAACATTCCCCAGCTGCTCTTCCAGATCCACGCTCCAGCACTGTCCACCTGTTCTTGGCATGGGAGAGGGACCACTATGGGATGGATGCATTTACTTGCTGGCTTTGTGTTGGACTCCACCAATGCACATTACCCAGGGAGACATGGAGACTGGAGAAGGGTGAGGTTCTAGATCACCCAGTACCTCAGTCACATGCTTGGGCATCTGCAGTGATTATCTTGGGGAGTTGTTACAGCAAAACTCTAGTGTCCACGAGCAGCTTCCTTCCCTCAACCCTTCAGATCTAGGAATCATATTAGCACTTCTGCTGCTGGCGTTGGGGGCCTCCCTACCCCTTGATAGCTCTCAATCAGACCACACTTTTCTCAGTACTTTCCTCACACAACTCTCCTGAATCACCTGACTTGTACTAGGCCCTAAAAAAATACAATTAAGATACTGTTCTTTAGCCAAGTGCCAAACATGTTTCCACCATGTCATTCTTACAAACATCTACAGGTCAAAAGTACGTCAGTGTAATTATAAATTGCCATCCAAAGGACTGCTCCTTGAGACAGCAAGACAAGTGTTTGTTTCCTTATCTGTAACATGAGAACAGCTATTCAGTGAAGTGAGTTGCTTAGGATGACCCATCTGGGAGGCTGCACACCTGGGAGTTTTCACACCTTCTTTTCTTCTTCTTTTTTTTATTTTAATTTAAATTTATTTACTTTATTGGAGGCTAATTACTTTACAATATTGTATTGGTTTTGCCATACATCAACATGAATCCACCACGGGTGTACCCATGTTCCCCATCCTGAACCCCCTTCCCTCCTCCTTCTCTGTACCATCCCTCTGGGTCATCCCAGTGCACCAGCCCCAAACATCTAGTATCATGCATCAAACCTGGACTGGCGATTAGTTTCATATATGATATTATACATGTTTCAATGCCATTATCCCAAAGCATCCTACCCTCTCCCTCTCCCACAGAGTCCAAAAGACTGTTCTATACATCTGTGTCTCTTTTGCTGTCTCACATACAGGGTTATCATTACCATCTTTATAAATTCCATATATATGCGTTAGTATACTATATTGTGCACACCTTCTTTTCTTGTATGACATTGGGAGCAGATTTCTTGATGTGTTAAGGTAAGCAGGGAGTGTCTCCAGTGTCCTTAGGGCCTGCCACACATTTAATTGGCTTCAGTACAAACAGTGTAATGAACAGGCTTTGTTTTGCCTGAGCCTACTGCCTCNTATGATATTATACATGTTTCAATGCCATTATCCCAAAGCATCCTACCCTCTCCCTCTCCCACAGAGTCCAAAAGACTGTTCTATACATCTGTGTCTCTTTTGCTGTCTCACATACAGGGTTATCATTACCATCTTTATAAATTCCATATATATGCGTTAGTATACTATATTGTGCACACCTTCTTTTCTTGTACGACATTGGGAGCAGATTTCTTGATGTGTTAAGGTAAGCAGGGAGTGTCTCCAGTGTCCTTAGGGCCTGCCACACACTTAATTGGCTTCAGTACAAACAGTGTAATGAACAGGCTTTGTTTTGCCTGAGCCTACTGCCTCTAGTCTCAACCTTAAGACTAGCAGCAACTCATTAGAAAATCCAAGACAGAATTTCTGGAACATTTCTCCTGCTACTTTGTGGCCAGAAAGACACAAGGATAAGAAAAAACACAAGTGTCTTTGGTCCTTCTATTTTTCTCCTTGTGTTGGGGCATATCTACAGATGTTACTTAATTTTTTCTATTCTTATTTAAAAGGCAGATCATTCCAGCTGCATAGATACAGCAAGATGTTAAAAGAAAAAAATACCTTCTACAATAGAAGCTTACAAACTGTCATCAACATTTGTTCCTTCTACTACTTCTCCCCTGAACTATTTGCTTTGGTGCATATTTTCTCCCAAGTATTAGCAGCTTCACGCTATTTCTTTTGTGGACAAGAGAGAGGACTTCTATACTTTAAAAACTGCTTGGTATTAAATATCACCAGGGTCTTCCCTGGTGGTCCAGTTGCTAAGACTCACCTCTCTCATTGCAGGGAGGCCCAAGTTCAATCTCTGGTCAGGGAACCAGATTCCTCGTGCCTCAGTTAAGAGTTTGCATGCTGCAACTAAAGATCCCACATGCCACAACTAAGACTCAGCACAACCAAATAAATAAACAAATAAGGTAAATAGATAGTTTGTGAAAATCACCAAACACAGAACAAAAAAATATAGTCATAAGTGATTTTTCCTCTCCCATTTGAGAAGTCAGAAATTTGGAAATGTGAAGACTAAAAGTGACTACAGTTCAGTTCAGTTGCTCAGTCATGTTCGACTATTTGCAACACCATGGACTGCGGCACACCAGGCCTCCCTGTCCATCACCAGCTCCTGGAGTTTGCTCAGACTCATGTCTATCGAGTCAGAGATGCCATCCAACCATCTCATCCTGTGATCCCTTTCTCCTCCTGTCTTCAATCTTTCCCAACATCAGGGTATCTTCCAATGAGTCAGTTCTTTGCATCAGGCAGCCAAAGTATTGGAGTTTCAACTTTAGCCTCAGTCCATCCAATGACTATTCAGGACTGATTTCCTTTAGGAAGGACTGGTTTGATCTCCTTACAGTCCAAAGTCTCTCAAGAGTCTTTTCCAACGCCACAGTTCAAAAGCATCAATTCTTTGGCACTCAGCTTTCTTTATAGTCCAACTCTCACATTCATATATGACTACTGGCAAAACCATGGGTTTGACTAGATGGACCTTTGTCAGCAAAGCAATGTCTCTACTTTTTAATATGCTGTCTAGGTTGGCCATAGCTTTTCTTCCAAGGAGCAAACATCTTTTAATTTCATGGCTGCAGTCACTATCTGCAGTGATTTTGAAGCCCAAGAGAATAAAGTTTCTCGCTGTTTCCATTGTTTCCCCAACTACTTGCCATAAAGCGTTGGGACCAGAGGCTATGATCTTAGTTTTCTAAATGTTTAGTTTTAAGCCAGCTTTTTCACTCTTCTCTTTTCACTTTCATCAAGAGGCACTTTAGTAGTTCATTTTCTGCCATAAGGGTGGTGTCATCTGCGTATCTGAGGTTATTGATATTTCTCCTGGCAATCTTGATTCTAGCTTGTGCTTCATCCAGCCTGGCATTTCACATGATGTACTGGGCATATAAGTTAAATAAGCAGCGTGATAATATATAGTTGTGATGTACTCCTTTCCCAATTTGGAACCAGTCTGTTCCATGTCTAGTTCTAACTGTTGCTTCTTGACCAGCATATAGATTTCTCAAGAGGCAGGTCAGGTGGTCTGGTATTCCTATCTCTTTCAGTATTTTCCACAGTCTTTTGTGATCTACACAGTCAAAAGTTTTGGCATAATCAAAAATAAAGCAGAAGTAGATGTCTTCTGGAATTCTCTTGCTTTTTCTATGATCCAATGCATGTTGGCAATTTGATCTCTGGTTCCTCTGCCTTTTCTAAATCCAGCTTGAATATCTGGAAGTTCACAATTCACGTACTGTTGAAACCTGGCTTGGAGAATTTTGAGCATTACTTTGCTATCATGTGAAATGAGTGCAATTGTGAGGTAGTATCAACATTCTTTGCCATTGCCCTTCTTTGGGATTGGAATAAAAACTGACATTTTCCAGTCCTGTGGCCGCTGCTGGACTATAATCCTCAATTAATTAAATGGCATTTTTATCCATTTTCAACTGTGATTGTTAAGAAGGCAAAGAAGAGATCCCTTTTTGCCAAAATTTAAATACCTTTGAATGGTAGTCATGTTAAATTCCTTCCTTTCACCCAAGACATCGATTGTGTTCCTCTTTTTTAAAGTAGTGATCAAGCAAAAGTAGTGTCCATTGTCTCCCCATGTACTTCCACTCCCGCATGTTCAGTGCCCAGTGATGTGTTCACAAGCTTAAATACTATGCTTAAACTTCCATTACACCATATTGGCAACAAATTAGAGTTTTCGATTATTATTTTTTTTTTGGCAAGTGTATGTTTTCTTCAGTAGTATGCTTTCTGCTTCACACTGTTAGTAAAACTCTTTAATGTAAACATTTAAGTAACCTCACAAAAAAGAAAATTGATTTAGTTGTTCTAAGCATGGTAATTTCTGCATATGACTTGGAGTTGATACAATACAAATGGTTAAAACTTTTGTCTTTGCCTTTTGTAAATTTCCAGCTGAGGCATAGCTCTAGGGTTTAGACTTAGATGCCTTGACTCATTCACCCTTGGGAAAAATTACAGAACTTCCTGGAATACGTTTTCTTCCCCTTGAAAATGGGAGGCTCTGACATTTGGAGTAGAATGATCTGCATTTGATACCCTGGCCTGCTGGACCCTTGATCACATTAACTGTAGAGTTGACTCAGAAACAGGAATGCGAACACATTCTGCAAGTGCTTCCCTGGAACTCCATTTTGAAAATCTAATCTCATCAGAAAATTCAATTAATGAGAATAGTCCATTCTCTGTGAATTGAATTCAACAGAGATTTTGAAGCTGGCCCTGGGAGTGGGGTTGGGAAGATACAAGATTGGAGGTGAACGCCAGCAGGAGGATTAACATGGAAAAGAGGGAATCATCTTGTTCTAAAGCTGGCATTCACGACCCTACAGTGAATAGACTGATGTGCTTGATTCTTTCGTATTTAAAAGACGTAGTTTTTATCTTAACTCTATTCAATCAAATGGAGATTTCCCTAGTGCAGAAATTGAAGAATTTAAATCCTTGCCTGGCCTAAGTTCTTCCCAAGTACTAAACAGCTGTTCCTTATGGTCTCATCATTCAGGGAGTACTTCTGATTAGAATTCAGTCATCTCAAAAATTTAAAACTTGAGTCTTTTTTTTTCTTTCCATTGTCTTTGGTGTTATCATTTGAGAAGCATTTTGTACCCGTCACGAAGATTTCCTTTTATAATTTCTGTGATATCACCAGATTGAGAGGCTTCATGAGAAAGGCACGGAGATGCTGATTAACTCCTTTGTCATTTTGAAGGCTGATTACTGTAATTCACTCTTTGCGGGTCTCCCAGACTGTGCTGCTCAAAGATTGCAGTTGATATAAAATGCTGTGCTAAACTCCCATTTGAATAAGACTTGTTGAACACATTATCCTAGTTATGAAACCACTAGCTTTGTTATTCCCCCAAACTCTTGCCAATATAACATGCAATTATCATCTTACGAGCTGTGAAAAAGTGTCTTTCAATTATGAGGTTAAGTGGGACAAATTCATCAGGGATCAATTCTTTTTTCGGGGCGGGTCACACACTGCACCCATACTTTCCGCTACCTATGGAATTTGTACCACATGCTGCCAATTATGAGGGGTGAAGGGTATACAACCAAAGACCCTTCAATAGATGCCCACCCTGTCATAGAACAGTAGCTTTGATACAATAACTTCAGTAATGCCAAACCTGCACAGATATACAAAAGAGAAATAAGACATTAGAAAAGTGTTTATCCAGCTCAGAAAAAACCTGCATTTACTCTCCTTGTGACCAATAACTTATGAATTAGATAGGTGATAGGCGGATAGGCAGATCGATAGGTATGTAGACAGAATGGTCTGGATTTGGAGAAATGATTTCTCACATATTTCTGGTGCTTCTACAAAATATAATAGAAAGCTAATGGGTTTAATGGATCAGGAATTAAAAACTTGCTTAGATATTTTGACCTGGTGTATTTTAAAATTAAAAATGTATTCCAAGGAAATCATATATTTCCTTTCTTCTAACTCCTCAAGTTTTTAGATTAAGATGTTCACTTTTATGTATAGTATTTTTAAATAGGCAAGTGATTTAAATATGTAACAATGGGGAACAGTAATTTAGTAGGTAAGATGGTTGAGATCAAATGTGTAAAATATTAATCAGGTATTGCAAAAAATTCTGTAGCAACACAAAACACTTCTAACAATTTTCAAATTTTATTTAACAAATAAAGTATGCCATGATTATTCTTGTACTTATATAAGTGCTTATAACAATTGGCAAAGAATATAAATGAAGGTAACTTCATGTGTTTTGTGAAGGAATTGGAGGTTCACCCCCAAACTTCCCAGCACTCTGTAATACAAGGTAGAGGACTATGTCTGTTAGACAATAGGCTCTGGGATTATATAGATGAGAATTTATTTCACTAGGAGGATTAACAGCCATGTGATTTTTGGGCAGGTCACTGAAATTTCCTTCAGCTCATCAATCTCACGTATAAAATGTTATTAATTGCCAAATGAGAGTTTAGGTTGATATTATTATAGAGAGGTAAAATGTCAAATGCTTTACTTAATGCAATAGACATAGATCTATAGATACAGACACACAGAGATATATGTAAATATATATTTTCAGTAAATGTATACACATGCATGTATATGTGGGTATATATATATATATATATATATACACACTCAGAGGTATACATATTCATATATATATTTACATTTTATAAATATATACTGCTGCTGCTACTGCTAAGTCACTTCAGTCGTGTCCGACTCTGTGCGACCCCATAGAGGGCAGCCCACCAGGCTCCCCGTCCCTGGGATTCTCCAGGCAAGAACACTGGAGTGGGTTGCCATTTCCTTCTCCAATGCATGAAAGTGAAAAGTGAAAGTGAAGTTGCTCAGTCGTGCTGACCCTCAGCAACTCCATGGACTGCAGCCCTCCAGGCTCCTCCGTCCGGGATTTTCCAGGCAAGAGTATTGGAGTGGGGTGCCATTGCCTTCTCCAATAAATATATACATATACATGCATATGTATGTAAGTAAAATTTAGATATTAATTCAATGGTAATAATAAAGTAAACCTGTTATTTTAAAGTTAAGAAACAAAGATTAAATTCAGCAGTGGTACCAGAACATCTCTCACCAACTTCAAAATGATAATGCCTCACTAGTAACTTTCATGTAACAAACACAAATTATATCTTTTGCAAAGACATCTCTACAAGATTTGCACCCAAATTCATTTTAACAAATATTACAACTTTACAAATATTAATAATTGTCATGTATTTGTGACCAGAGACGTTGAAAAACAGTTATAAAAGGTTACAGAGCCACTAAGTTGGGGAGAATGTAAGATTCAAACCCAAGTCTTGCTGCCTTCAGGGTTCAAGGGAGACTCGAGGGCTATTCTGAACTTTGCCCAGAGTCACTTCTTAATGTGGTGCTGGTTTGCCAGAGGAAGGGCATAGCACTTCCTGAACACAAGCAAGGTGGATGTATTTTGCAAATTAAATAAGCCAGGAGTTCTCATAATTTCTTTAGATCTGTACCCATTTCATAATTGACATTGTTAGTTATTTATTAAATGTCTCAGTATAAATTTGCACTGCACTGTTCTAACATTTCAGATAATCCCATGATTATTCAAAAATGTGACGCTGATGAGCTGTGTATATTAGGAATACTTTGAGAATTGAATTTAAGGATGAATTCATGAAAAAATTCTTTTGATCTATATGCCTCATCAACAATGCTTTGGTTTTTCTATTTTTGAAGTTGCATTGTTATTTACTTCTCCTGGGAAATGGACAGCTATGGTAGCTAAATTTTCCTATAGTAATCCATAGGAAAACTTAGTTCATTTGCCAGAATTATAAGATGTATTAACACATAAATATTAGGGATTTGAAAGTGGTCCAGCAACTAGAAAGGTCATGGGCAAGGTCACAGACTGTGGCTGAGCCAGGATCCAAATCTTGGCCTCTAGAGTCTTAATTATGAATTATTAATAATATACTCTCCCTTGAAAAAAATAATTAAAAGTCTCCATATAGTGCTAGTAAGCTACTTATCCAACAGTCTCCTCCTATGCAGTCATAGCATCTTAACATGAGTCTGTTTGACAGACATAGCTTCTTCCATATAGATTTTATACATTAACCTCTACAGTACACAACCCTTCCCATTTGTGTTTGGAAACTGTTCTAGAACAGCGGGCTTGAAAGCTTTAAATCAGACGATTGAAAATCATTCCAGTATCTCAATGTGTACAAATTGCTTTTTTACATGTGCATTTCCTCTTATAATGCAGCATATTCTTTTACTAAATAACTACATCTTTAAAACTTCCCCACTATGTGGATCACAGCCATGGCTCCCTCCATATCCATATGGAATAACATATGAAACAGTTGTAAGTGAATTAACAATGATACCCCATCTCTGTATTTTTATATACAGTGTGCATACTGAGTTTCGTGTATGGGCTGTCACTTCTGTAGCTCCCGGATTCCCCTGTTAAATAGTTCCCACAGACCACCATTTATAACACCAGCACACTGGCTAGCCAATAACTGATGCTACTTAAAATGCCAATTCTGAGTTACACTGAAATCCTTGCAATTATTCCTATTCAGAATTAAGGTGAAATTTCTTTTCCCCTAAATGAAAACACTTTCAGGGACTCCTCAATCAAGTGAAATTATTTCTGTGAAGCACATGATGGCACTATTCTTTCCTTAAGCCATAATTCCAATAACTAATTATATGTATAATAAGTATGGGTGGTTTAAAAAAGCAAAGTGAAAGTCGCCAAGAAAATCGGATGCTTTCTCTTAGCAATTCAGGACTTAAGCAGACAAGAATGGTGGGGTTGTTGAGTAGATAAAGCACAGGCTCGGTAGTTGCCTACTGAGAAATGGAGCCAAGATTGAAACCCCAGTCTAAAGTTAAGGAACTACTTTCAACTCGTGGACCCTCAGTCTCCTCATCCAAATAACAGACATTAGTAACATCACCTGAGGTTATATGATATAGCACCCAGCATTGTTCACAGAAAAAAATAGGTACTCAAAACAAATTTTAACTGAATTGATACTACCCCACAATGCTTAAGTGGCCCGCATTTCTCTAATGCCTCAGAGGAATTCTCTGACCCCAGATGTCAAGCAGATACAGCATGTCATATTAATTATAGCCTGCTGACATGGACACAGTGCTTTAAGAGCTCAGGATTTGATATGGGAAACTGGTTTTTTTTTTTTTNGGGAAACTGTTTTTTTTTTTTTTTCTGATCCTTTCAATTCCAGGTGTTATAAATAATCTGGGTAACTTTTTAATGTCATCAAGCCCCTGTTTTTCCCTCCATTACCTAGAGATAGTACTTACCCATAGGTTTTTGGGTTTGTAAAATGATTATTAAGGAAGATAATGCATCTAAAATATTTACCCATCAATAAAATAGTAATTAGCTGATTACTACTACTACTGCTATAATTGGGTTTCCCTTGGGGCTCAGCTGGTAAAGAATCCATCTGCAATGCATGAGACCTGGGTTCAGGCCCTGGGTTGGGAACATCCCCTGGAGAAGGGAAAAGCTACACACTCCAGTATTCGCACATGGAGAATTCCACGGACTGTATAGTCCATGGTCACAAAGAGTCGGACATGACTGAGCGACTTTCACTTTCACTGCTGTAGTTATCACATTCTACATTATTGCTGGGTGATCGTGAAGATGAATCAGCATAAAAATACTACTACTCTGTATCTTATTGAGTCTCCTTTGTGCCACGCCCTACACAGGTGCAAAGTCTATGTGCATATAGGGTGCGTAGTGTAATGACTGGCAGAGTAATATTTACCCCTATAGACATTAAAATTATTATCACCCTCACCTTATCTTTATTTTTCTTAACCATCCAACTAGGTAACTACTGCAGTTCCTGCTAAAAGATGAAACACATGAACTTTTGTGATCTTATTAAGTTATTTATATTCTATGAGCTTCAGCATGGTTGAGATGGTCACAGACCTGATATTTCTTTTTATATTTCCTGTTACATCCACTTTTTTCTTCTACACTTTGGAGGATCTGCATGTATGCTAAGTCACTAAGTTGTGTCTGACTGTTTGCCACCCCATGGTCCATAGCCTGCCAGACTCCTTTGTTCATGGGATTCTCCAGGCAAGACTACTGCAGCGGGCTGCCATGCCCTTCTTCTGGGCGTCTTCCTGACCCAAGGATCAAACTCCCATCTTTTACATCTCCTGCATTGGCAGGTGGGTTCTTTACTGCTAGCGCCACCTTGGAGGGTCTAGGTAATCACTAACCACTGACTGACTTCAGAGTCCTCTGCATGGTAAGTTTGCCTGTTAGCATCAAATAATAATTGTCACTCTTCCTCTTTAAGTAATCTCTAACCCAGAGGTACTAAACCAACTCAGCGACCTCCCTCAGGGGACTTCCAGGAACTCACTAACCTTGATTTGAAGTATCTATAAAAATACAGAAAATAAGCCAGACACTGGTGATGTGATTGCCATTGCTAATGAAATTTTCCAAATTAGCCAAATCCTAAAACTCAAATTTTCAAAGACATGTTGGGCTAATAAACCCATACTCTTGCCCCATGCGTCACCGTGTGTTCAGTAACAGAGGATCACTGTATACATGAATTTCTACATGTATGAATGAAGAAGGTTCCCATTCACATAGCACGAGGCTTCAGAGACATGGGGTATCAGTTTGCTTCCATTGCTTTAATACAGGGAGGAAGGGCACACCTACACCTAGGAGAAAGCTTCGGCCAGGAAGGCGAGGGTCTTCCTTTAATTATAACAGCTGCCATGGTCATCAAACATGTGCTGAGAACTTGTCCCAGCTGCTCTCAAAGTAATAACCAGGAATTTGAATGGGCTCAAAAGAAATATTCTAGGGTTTCTTACTGAAAGGGAGCAAGACCCCATAGTCCTTGCCTCCCCATGTCCACTGCCTGCCTTTTGCCTGAAACTTAATCAAAGAATGCTTTGATTAAGAATTCTCTAATCAGAGAATTGAGAACATGCAGAAACAAAAGGACAACAGGCAAGGGAGACAAAATAATAATAATACACTCATTAAGCACAGTCAGGACCCTTTAGTTCTTTCTCGACCATTATAGATAATACTCTGAGCCATATCCCGTGAGCTGTCTTATGGATACTAAAACACTAGGTGGAAGAAGTTAACTACAGGATGACCTGACTGTACCCGGGACATGAACTGCCACAATTCTAAGAACTGGCCTCAGAGAAGTGGAAACAAACCGACCCTGGAACCAAAGATTAATTGTACCTAAAACAATCGAGATGACACTGGTCAGACCACCGGTGACCAATCTGAAGATGACTTTCAGAGCGGTCTGTGCTGTCTCTGCATGTAGTCACCCCCACCCCCAACCTTCTGTCTAAAAGAGCTCTGGCCCCACTGGTTGTCAGCGCAGGGAGCTGACCTTGGTACAGAGGTCCACCCTCCTCCCCCAGTTGCTGGTATCTGAAATAAATCAAACTTTTCTTTCCATCAATCTAGCCTGTTTATTGGCTTTGGGGCAGCAAGCAGCCAGACGCCACCTTTCGGTAACACTACCACGGTGTCGGATGCTTGTGTTGCGTTTTCTTTATCAGACAAAGAGCTTCATAAAACATTGACATGTGCAAGAGTGAAAACATTTTCAAGTCCTGAGAGGAGCCACATAATAAAATCCCTCCACACCCTGCCAAGCTGATTCAGTAAAATTTAAGGGGCATTGATCTTGCAACTAACTAACCCTGGAAAATCTCCTCACCACTCCTTTTGTGCCTTTCAACCCAATGCCCTCCTTGACCCCTTTGATACATTCCCGAAGTCCTGTTTTTGAAATCCTTTTACGTTCTTCTTTGGGGTTGCAGGCTTTCTTCCTGGCACAGTGACTTCTCTCCTTTCCTTCACATTAGCTCTCAAAATAGAATTCTCCTCCTCCTCCTCCCCTCTTCTCAGACAAAGGTGCTGTGTGATTCCCGCTTCATCAGATCAGTGTCTGCACAAGAAGCACTGTCAGCTTCCTTCTCCCAGCTCTATACCTGTCCCTCCTCTTCGCTTTGTTTTTTTTTTTTTTTTTATCATGGGCTTCAGTTTATTTTATTCTTTTTTATTTTCAAGCATTTTCTTCACATGAAAATGATCTGTACAGTCAATGCCTTTCAGCTCCCATCCGTGGACCCATTCAGATGCTCAGAATGCCCTGGGCTCTGTTCTGTACAGAATAAAGAGGAAGAAGCAGGATGGCTAAATAACTGACAAGGACTCAGTCTGCGGTTTCACAAATGTTTGTCAAGGAGTAGTCTGTATGGAACACTTTCAGGAACTTAAGAATGCAGTGGACAAGACAGACTAGGAGGCTAACTTTGTAGGGTGTGTGTTAGTCACTCGATGGTGTCCGATTCTTGGCAACCCCGTGAGCTGTAGCCCGCCAGGCTCTTTTGTCCACGGGATTCTCCAGCTAAGAATACTGGAGTAGGTTGCCATTTCCTTCTCCAGGGGATCTTCCCAACCCAAAGATGGAACCTGCATCTCCTGCACTGACAGGCAAATTCTTTACCACTGAGCCACCTGGGAACCCTTACATGCTAAGTGTAAAAGCAAGGGTTGGCTTGCAATATGCAGGACAACAAAAAAACCAGGTAACCAGGCTCACAACTCACTGGGTTTCTGGGCTCCAGTTACTGCCTTTTTAAAGCTGGCAGAGTGATACTAGACTAGCAGGGGAAAAAATGAGACAGACACATGTCACTTGCAGGAGCTATTCATTCATTATCAGTGGTTCTCATATACATAGGACACACTGAACTTTAATTAGTCCAGGACATTTGTGAATACTGACATCCAGGTGTGATTATACCCCACAATAGAGAGGCAAGCACAAGGGAATGGATCTCCCTGTCCCTCCAGGACAGAGATAATTAGATGTGTATAAACAAGAAGCTGCCTGACCTTCCTGGGAGGCAAGCCGGAGGCAAAACCAGACTGAACGGCAAGTGAGGTAGATGTTCTAGTTAATAGAGAGTTACCACACAGAGGGTTAGTAAGAGCAGATTTTTATGGATCTATTGTTCCTTTAGTGACAGTTGTCAAAATACATCAGAGCTCTGTTTCTTCAAATACATAAAGCAGCTTATGATTTTTATTCTCTATCTTAAAAACTGTAACAAATAAGTATCTCTTTCTTTTTCTTCTCTGAATTTTTAAAAGGTTATATATCTCCCCTCTCTCTCTTCCTGATTCTTACCAATCTCTTCTCATGCCCCATTCGCTACTCCTTTCCCTACCGTATATATTCTTCTTTTTAAAGTCTTTGTTCTAACAGATCTAAGCAAAGCTACATATTATGAGAATATATATTTGGTGTGTGTATGGATATGGCATGAATGAGTGAGTACTGAAGCTCGATCATCTCTAAAAGTCTTCCTCTTTCAATGCAATTGAATTGTCACTCACTAATCACCTCCTACTTGCTAAGCATTAGGCATGCTGGAGGGGTCTGTGAACACTTCTCTGCCATAGAGGTACTCACGGTAGGCCAAAGACTGACTCCTTCAAACTCTCAGTTGCTCACGGTTATTATAGGACGTGAGGTTTATGTGTTTACCCGTCATTAACCTTCTCACAAAGAATGTAAGATGCTGATTCTGAGAAACCTGCATTCTCTCCTTGCGCATGTCACTGTATGCAGTGCAATAAGAAATGAAATGCCATCTCTAAGAGTAAACTCTACCCATGAACATGAGTGCCATATACATAAGAGAAATCACATGATACAGAGAAAACGTTTTTGTATGAGGACACAGGAATACATTTGTCTTCAATTCTGACCTTTATGTTTTGGGTGACTTTGAACACGTCACCTACCCTCTCTCATCATGATTTCTCTGTATTAAATGAAGACCACCAGCTCTTTGTTTCTAAGATGAGCAAGGGATTAAATCAAAGATGTGTGGGTGAGGTAGCCTGGAAGACATACTTTTCCTACTCTTTCAAAGTATTACAACATAGTAAGTGACTTACTTAGGGTCACACTACTAGTAAATGACAGAATTCAGACTTTTCTAACTCAGATTCCAGTATTTCTCACCATTAGCACTGACGTGCCTAGTGTTAGTGTGTTTTTTTCATCCATCCATGTTAAAAACACACTTTTCCTGAAAACCTATAGAAAAAATCAAATATATTGTGCCCTACATAGAAGCCATGTTGCACTGATGAGCAGTAAGTCTGTAATTTTTTCCTTTATCTTTTTCTAGCAATTATTTCCAAGTAATGGCCCCAAAGTGCTCCAAAGATATGGAGATGGTTTTATTCTTTTCTGAACTTATCAGGCAATTCTTCAATAGTTATTTGCGTGATCCAAGTGTAAACCCTTTTTTGTTGTTTTATATATTAAGAGGCAAGTAAAATTTCATAAGCCTCTCTGTCTTCATGGATGCAAACACTCTGTTAATATGAGCAGCTTCTAGGGGTCCATTTTGGATGTGAGTGAACTTCCAAAGAAGGCTCATGTGAAGTAATTGGGAGGAAGATAACTAAAATCAACATTTCTTTCTTCCTTAGAGGCTTCCACTAAGCCTCTTCTATATTTATTCTAACTCTTTCAAAACACTCCAAACAATTCTAATTTCTTCGCCCATCCCCAGCAGGGCAAGAGAAAAAAGCCATGTCACCAGTGTCCACCCTATCCAACTCTTCATCTTTCCAGAAGTTTGGCTAATGTCATTCAAGTCAATGGCCATGGAGAGATCGTCTCAAATGAAACAGGCACAGCACCAAGGGTTAGAGGTATACAGGCAGCTGTCTTGTCTGAAATAGTTCCCAGTCCAAACAATGAGGCAAGCATGATCGATTGCCTGCTATTAATAAAATGCAAGTCTACCCTCTCCCATGTGTGAACTCTGTTATCATTTTTTTTTTTTTAATTTGGCTGCACTAGGTCTTAGTTGTGGCATGCAGATTCTTTGTTGGGATATGTGGGATCTAGCTCCCTGATCAGGGATTGAACCCAGCCCCCTGAATTGGGAACACAGGCTCTTAACCACTGGACCACTCAGAGAAGATCCACTTTGCTATCATTTTATGGACCACTTGGTTATGACACTTATCACACCAAATGTGTTTTCTGTACATGCTTTTGCCCTTATTGTAGCATCTAACTAGCCTGACCCTCTCTGTCAAAGTTACTTTCTAAGGCATTAAGCATCCTATTTTCTATAAAAATGTTCCTGTTCTAATCTTTTTTCACTCTAAAACTGTACATACGAGCCTCCTGTTCAGTCACCTCAGCACCTTGACAAACACCCTAAGACCAGGTAGGAGTGACTTCATGACTCCTTCTTGTAAAAGGACAGTCACACATTTGGCACCCCAGCAGCCATGGTATTCCAGGCGCACACTGTCTTGGGAGCATGGGCCAGAAGCTCTATCTCTTTGATGCTGTCTTCATTTGTAAAAACAGCATTGTGTATCTCTACTCAAATGTCAAATTATTAGTAAGGCTTCCCTGACCATCCTTCACAGGGTAACGTGTGTATTAGTTGCTCAGCTGTGTCCAACTCTTTGTGACCCCATGGACTGCACGCTGTCTGACTCCTCTGACTATGGGATTTCTCCAGGTGAGAATCCTAGAATTGGTTACCATTCCCTTCTCCAGGGAATCTTCCTGACCATGGGATCAAACCCAGGTCTCCTGTGTTGGCAGGCAGATTCTTTACCATCTGAGCTACCAGGGAAGCGAACATGATAACCACTCTAAACTGGTCCTTTTCTTTCTTACTCAGCCATCAAAGTCTCTGCCTGTGGCTCAGATGGTAAAGAATCCACCTGCAATGCAGGAGACCTGGGTTCAATCCCTGGGTTGGGGAGATCCCTTGGAAAAGGGAACGGCTACCTGCTCTAGTATTCTGGCCTAGAGAATTTCATGGACAGGAGAGGCTGGCAGACTACAGTCCATGGGGCTGCAAAGAGCAGGACACGACTGACCAGCTTTCACTTTCACACATATTCTAAGGGGACCAGCCAGACAATAAACAAGTGGGATTTCCTAGTTTCTTGATGTTAATCCATCCCCTAGAACAATTCCTGACACACAGTGGTCTCCCAGTGCATTTTTCATATTTTTCAATGACTCAATGCATGAATGAATCTTTTCTTCCATGTAAGACCCTGAGGAATCCCACATAAAAGTAACCACAGACAAGTAAAGAACTATCGCACACCTCCTCTGAAAGAAGCATGGAGGTCTAATTCAAACTGACTTTCCCCACTTCTGACCATGGAATGCTCAAGAGCCAGAGCAGTATGGCTCTGCTTAACAGGGAGCTGCGTGGTACAATTAATTTACACCAGTGAAGCTTTCTGAATACCTTAGGATCAAATTACTGTTGTGCTTATTTTCAGTGTTACATAAATATTGCACATGTAAAAATTCAGCACCTTGACATTTATTGAATGAGTTGCACAGAAAAATCAGACAAATTGACTCAGAGACAGGTGTTGGCAGTCAGCACGGGGAAAGACAGCCTTTTGTCAATGTGCCAACTGCAAATAGTGGAGCAAAAATGCAGAAACTGGGACCTGCAACGGGGGGTGGGGGCGTGGGGGCTGACTGTGAAAACTCCACACCCGCCTTGATTGCTCAGGAATCTGAACATATGGGTGGACGAAGGTCTTGGTATATATTACTTGTGAACAAACCTCAGTTTTCCACCCAAATTCCTTTTCAAGCCAGTGGCGTGTTAACAATTTTTACTCAAGGGGGCAGTATTTGGGTTAATGTTCTACAGTGGGGATTGTAACTTTGGCAGGTAAGGGAACTGAAGTAGTTAAGAGGAACTTAGGTGTTGGACACTCTAAATGTGTTATCTCAATCTTAACCTTGCAAGAGCTCTAAAAGGTAGCTATGATCATCCACAATTAAGATGTAAAGAATATAATCTTAGGGACAGGAAGTGTTAATGATCGTCATGTTGGTGACAGAAGCTCAACTGAACCCTTATTTCTTATTCCAAAGTTCCCATTCAAAACTTTCCATACCATATTGTCTCCTCTGAAATTCCAACTCACACTGGCATCAGCTGGAATTTTCCTTTGAGAAGCACAATGGTGATTCAGACGCTTAGCTTTGTTATAACTGTTTATATGCAACACAAAACTTTTGTTTGTCTGTTTCACCTCCTTTCAGCATATTTTTCAGGTGCATTAGATGACAGTCTTCAAAAACTGTTTTCCAGAGTGTAGGAGGTATATTACTTTAGAGTTCATATCAAATGTAAATAAGACAAACGTTGTTTTTCCCCATATCTATTTTCAAATGTGATAGAAAGTGATGTCATTTCAAAATAGATACCATTATGACAATTCTAATATTTTGCAACTGCAATTTAGGAGACCTGGTGAATACAAAATGGAACGCGGTGGGAGGTTGGGGTGACTTCCTTCCAGCTATTGTGAAATCAGAAGGGGGAGCAACTTCCTTCCAGCTATTGCGAAATCAGGAGGGAGGGGCAACTTCCTTCAAGCTATTGTGAAATCAGGAAGCTGGGGTGACTTCTTTCCAGCTATTGTGAAATCAGGAGGGCGAGCAACTTCCTTCCAGCTATTGCGAAATCAGGAGGGAGGGGCAACTTCCTTCAAGCTATTGTGAAATCAGGAAGCTGGGGTGACTTCTTTCCAGCTATTGTGAAATCAGGAGGGCGAGCAACTTCCTTCCAGCTATTGTGAAATCAGGAGGCTGGGGTGACTTCTTTCCAACCATGGCAGATAGGGATATACAGAGTGAGACAAAGTACCACACTTGGAAACATTCTCTCAGGACCCAATTATTAACAATTCTTGTTCAGTTACCACAAAAGCCAAAGATTTTTCAAGTATGATTTTGTGACACTAGTAGAACACGATTGTTAAAAACGCTACTCAACTAAAACTCAACGGACCTGACTCAAATCATAAAGAAAGCAAAGTTAACCCTATGAGAACAAGAACATTATGAAGTTACTTCTTTCTATGAGCTGGTTTTGTAGGAGGACTGAGGATCTGTGAGATTTAATGCCAGTTCTTTGAAATCACTAAATGTTTTAGCTTTATTATCCAAGACCTAGTACATAGCAAGCATTTTCTGTTCTTACCATTTGTGTCTGGGGTTGCTAATTTATACTCTGCTGAGAATGAGAGGGAAGGAATCGAGTCTGCATTTTGTTTCATCATGTAAATATAGACATTATTATTTTCATTTGATAGCTCATGGATGAATTTGTAATTAAACAATACAATGAGGTGATCTCAATTCTTTTCTTTAAAGAGATCCACAGGTGTCAGAGTGCAAAGGTAGCTTTTAAGATAGATAATACCACAGCAACATGATTAAAGTTAATGGGATGGAAAGCAAAGTTCCAACAGTACTCTGTCACACCCAATAAAATTTTACCGCACGTGGGAACTACTTTTAAAGAAACTCTCCAGATATAAAAAAAATCTATCTAATTATGTCTATGCTTGCATTTACCAACCAGTGCAATCCTGTTAACCTTATGAACACTAAAATGACTAATTTACTGTTCCATATTTCTGCTTCTCGTGGTCATATAAAACAGCCTGGCTCACTGTAAAATAATCACATTTAAGATTCTGAATGGGAAATTACACATAATCACAAATCGTAATGTGACTTTAGTATGATTCTTAAATCCTGTTTGTTTTTTTTTGCTTTACTGTATTTATAGACCCACATGCTCCTTAGTTCCTGCCTCAGTTCAGTTCAGTCCCTCAGTCATGTCCAACTCTTTGCGGTGCCATGGACTCCAGCACACCAGGCCTCCCTATCCATCACCAACTCCTGGAGTTTACTCAAACTCATGTCCATTGAGTCGGTGATGCCATTCAACTATCTCATCTTCTGTCATCCCCTTCTCCTCCTGCCTTCAAGCTTTCACAGCATCAAGGTCTTTTCCAACGAGTCAGTTCTTCGCATCAGATGGCTAAAGTATTAGAGTTTCAGCTTCAGCATCCATCCTTCCAATGAATATTTAGGACTGATTTCCCTTAGGATGGACTTCCATGCAATCCAAGGGACTCTCAAGAGTCTTCTCCAACACCACAGTTCAAAAGCATCAATTCTTCAGCACTCAGCTTTCTTTATAGTCCAACTCTCACATCCATACATGACTANACCACAGTTCAAAAGCATCAATTCTTCAGCGCTCAGCTTTCTTTATAGTCCAACTCTCACATCCATACATGACTACTGGAAAAACCATAGCCTTGACTAGACAGACCTTTGTTGACAAAGTAATGTCTCTGCTTTTAAATATTCTATCTAGGTTGGTCATAACTTTTCTTCTAAGGAGCAAGCGTCTTTTAATTTTACAGCTGCAGCTACCATCTGCAGTGATTTTGGAGCACCCCCAAATAAAGTCAGCCACTATTTCCACTGTTTCCCCATCTATTTGCCATGAAGTGATGGGACCAGATGCCATGATCTTTGTTTTCTGAATGTTGAGCTTTAAGCCAACTTTTTCACTCTCCTCTTTCACTTTCATCAAGAGGCTCTTTAGTTCTTCACTTTCTGCCATAAGGGTGGTGTCATCTGCATATCTGAGGTTATTGATATTTCTCCTGGCAATTTTGATTCCAGCTCGGGCTTCATCCAGCTCAGCATTTTTCATGATGTACTCTGCATGTAAGTTAAATAAGCAGAGGGACAGTATATGGCCTTGATGTACTCCTTTCCCTATTTGGAACCAGTCTGTTCCATGTCCAGTTCTAACTATTGCTTCTTGACCTGCATACAGATTTCTCAAGAGGCAGGTCGGGTGGTCTGGTATTCCCATCTCTTGAGGAATTTTCCACAGTTTGTCATGATCCACACATTCAAAGGCTTTAGCACAGTCAATAAAGCAGAAACAGCTGTTTTTCTGGAACTCCCTTGCTTTTTCGATGATCCAACGGATGTTGGCAATTTGATCTCTGGTTCTTCTGCCTTTTCTAAAACCAGCTTGAACATCTGGAAGTTCATGGTTATGTACTGTTGAAGCCTGGCTTGGAGGATTTTGAGCATTACTTTCCTAGCATTGACATAAATGCAATTGTATGATGGTTTGAGTATTCTTTGGCATTGTCCTTCTTTGGAATTGGGATGAAACCTGACCTTTTCCAGTCCTGTGGCCACTGCTGAGTTTTCCAAATTTGATGGCATATTGAGTGCAGCACTTTCACAGCATCATCTTTCAGGATTTGAAATAGCTCAACTGAAATTCCATCACCTCCACTAGCTTTGTCCATAGTGATGCTTCCTAAGGCCCACTTGACTTTGCATTCCAGGATTTCTGGCTCTAGGGGAGTGATCACACCATCGTGGTTATCTGGGTCATGAAGATCTTTTTTGTATATTTTCTACCTAGAAGAACACAAAACTTGTATTTTTTCCACTTCATCTCCACACAGTGCCCAGCACATAAGAGTTTGAAAACTATATTTGATCTATAAATATTGATTAAACCTGTATGGGTAGAAATAAGCATTTATTTCCATATTACAACCATGACATCATCCAACTTAAGGGAATAAATATAAGCCTGTAGACCACTACTTACTCTCCAAATTTTTTATGAATCAGAATTTCACCCCAAGTGGAAAGTCCTCCAGTTTTTGAAAAATGAAGAACTGATTCTCTTGAGACTGATTATTCTTTGCAAGTAGCTCTATTTTTGACTCCCTTATCCTATACTCCTGAATCATCCATATTTATCTGAGCCAATTATTCTCATTATTCAAGAATGTTATTCAGTTTTTCTACTTTATTTTCTTGAAATTCAATCTAATCTTTCAAATAACAACCACCATCATAATAATAAGTTAACTATCTCATTCCCTTACATCTTTTCTTCATGGCACTTTGGACAATAAATAAGAAAACATTTAATTGATGTATTTTAACATAATTATTAATGTTACAAGCTCTCTAGTTGTTCTGGAAGCTCCAGGACGTCAGGGCCATGTTTACTCCATTCATCATTTTGTCCCTGAGAGTGGAGGTGGTCAATAAATATCTATTTACTGAATTGAAAAAGAAAAACAAAACATTAATATAAATGAGTGCATTAAAATGCTTAGAGTCTTTTCTTTTTTTTTCCTGTTTTAGTTTTTGGACTCATTGAGTTTTCAGTGTTGGTGTCTTTTCCGCCCCCTCACCCCCACACTGGTCCTCTCTATTAGGACATAAAAAGCCTAATGCAGCAGAGCTTGAAATCAGACAGATGTGGTCGAGAAACCAGCTCTTACTTTTACTACCTGGGCAGCCTCCAGAAATTCGCTCACCTGGAGCTTGTATTTCCTTTACGTAAAGTGAGGATCTCAGAACTCACTTCACATGGTCATTAAGAAATTGAAAAGAAATGTCATACAGTAGCTGATCAATAAACAAGACCTTCCTTCCCTTTGATTTTATAAGCAGAATAGAATGTACAGTGTTATGTGCCACCGCCATAAGACTTGGAGAAGGCAATGGCACCCCACTCCAGTACTCTTGCCTGGAAAATCCCATGGACGGAGGAGCCTGGTAGGCTGCAGTCCATGGGGTCGCCAAGAGTCGGACACGACTGAGCGACTTCACTTTCACTTTTCACTTTCATACATTGGAGAAGGAAATGGCAGCCCACTCCAGTGTTCTTGCTTGGAGAATCCCAGGGACAGGGGAGCCTGGTGGGCTGCCATCTATGGGGTCCCACAGAGTCAGACACGACTGAAATGACTTAGCAGCAGCCATAAGACTTCACTGCTTCTTCAAAAGGAGATATAAATGGACACAATGGTGTTATGGGGTATTCTTATGTAGCATCTATGGGCACATCCTTGTGTCCCTGATCTGTCTGTCATAAGCAATGTCACATCAAATGGTCCCATATGATCGAATGATCAGATGCTAATACATACTGAATATGAGAATTCAAAGATATACTCTGAACTTCTAGAAGCATCCATTTTTCAAATTCAGAATTCCCTGGAATCTGAAATTGACAGCCATTTAAGTCTCTCTGAGGAAGCCCATTTTCTAACCACACTCATCTGTGATGTAACTGTCCATGTTTACTGGTTCACTTATAACACGTTTTTGGACAATTATCACAAGGTGATCACAGTGCAAGGCATGTAGGTGCGCAGTAAGAACTAGACAGGATTCCCTGTAATTACACTTGAAATCATTTCTGGGGGATAGTCTTTCCTAGAAAGAAAATTTGTTGTCTTTCATGCTTAAGTCCAGAGGAAATTATCTCACAGGACTATTCTGGAAATTTGACTTATATGAAAACTGATGAAATATTTATATATTTCTTCTAATCCAGCCTCTCAGTAGATTCCTATCTGTGCACTAGACCTATCTCAGTTGCCTTAAGGAGAATAGTGTCCGGTATGAATTAACACTCTTTTCTGAGCTTTCCAAAATTGTATAAAATCACAGTTAACATTTTATGATGTTTAATACTCTGTTTCCCAAACTAGAAAAATTGAACATTAGATAATCCTTCTCTGGGGAGCTATAGCTTAAGTCATATTTGCTACAATATTTTAAAACAATTACTCAGCATCAGTGATATGTTCAATATAGTCTTAAGTGCTGGGGATGCAGAATTAGACTGAAAGGCTAGAGTACAGTGGGGATGGAACTATACAAACAAAACCTGCTATACTTAAACAAAAACACCAAAGGGATAGGTATGTATGTATGTGTGTGTGTGTGTGTGTGTGTGTGCATTTTTGAATATATAAGGTTAATATTTGATAGCCTTACATACATTTTGCTTTTCCATAAAATCAATGAAAGCACATCTTTGTCCTTCTTCCCTAAGTCATTTTGAACTAGTCCAAATGGAACTCAGAGATATAGTTCAAAGGAGGGAAATATCATAGAAATAGAAACTACAATTTAATTCTGCAGGGACATGATTCATAGTAAGCTGGGGAAAATTCCTGATTCTAGCTGGTCTACTAAGGTTGGATATGTGTCATGGGGGTGGAAATTTGCTTTTGCTTCCACCTAAACCCATCCCAAAACACCCCAGTGTGACAGCAGCTGTTACATGGTATGTGGTTCAGTCTTTCTGTTCACCGTGAACCTCCACAGACTTTGGTTTCTCTAGAAAGAACACTTTGGCTCTAGCTATGGTTAGCACTGGACAGCTCCCTATAGGCTTAAAACTGTTCCAAGGTGTAAGTAATATGACAATCACACTTTTTTCAGCTTACTCAAGTACATATAATTGTTCCAGGGTGGGTTTTGGGGGGTGGGTCTGGGTAGGGAGATTATTTTTTAGTAATCATAAAACAATTAATGTGACCACCATAGTTACTTAACCTACTTTACCTCTCACAAGAGACTCTAAGCAGAGAAATAAATGATTAAGTCAGTGTGCACAAGCAGCCAGCTGATATACTCACTGGGATATGAAAATTTAATCATCACCAAGGCTATGGAGGGGACAGCATTTGTTGAGAATACTATTTCTAAATACTGAGCAGATCAGGATATTAATCCACTAGATACTTAAAGTGAAATTTTGTCATCATCGTACCATCACTGACTTGGAACTGAACAGCACAGCATGGTTTAAATATAGGGACAGGTGGCATTGCTTCCCTGATGGCTTAGTGGTAAATAATCTGCCTGCCAATGCAGGAGACACAGTTTCGATCCCTGGGTCAGGAAGATCCCCTGGAGAAGAAAATGGCAACCCACTCCAGTATTCTTCGCCTGGAAAATCCCATGGACAGAGGAGCCTGGAGGGCTATAGTTATGGGGTCATAAAAGTCAGACAGGACAGCGTCTAAGATTCTCATTTTCACTAATTCATTCACTTATTCATTTTTTCAACAAATATTTATTTTGTGCCATATGTACCAAACACTTATTCATAATCCTGATCTTTAATAAGATATCTTAAAATAGCTACTTCATATGGGGTAGGGATCCATCAAGAGTGCAAGACAGTGATGCCTAGTTTGTGCTGCCTATGATTTTATTCAGCATCTCTTGGTGGTTCTCCTACCTGAAATGTAAGGAATATGAGAAAGGAACTGTCTTTCTCTATATACTTTTTTGGCCTAAAATGAGCATAGACTCACAGACTGATATTTCCCCCCATCTTGAGTTGATCTGCACCTGTATCTGCATATGTGTGTGTGGTGTGTTTGTGTGTGTGTGTGTAGGTGGGGGTCTTGAAAGGGAAGTCTCTCTGCATGTATCCTCTCCTTAAAAATCATGGATATCTGTGCCCCTAAGTGTGTAAAGAAAAAATAAATTGGATAAAGAGTGCATTAGGAAGCTATCCCCACAGTAAGAAAAGCATCTTTTGGCTCCTTCCCACGTCTTTTTGCCTGTTGGTTTCACACCTGAGTTCTCTGGGGAGAACCCCTGTTCTCCTTCCAGAGGGCTTAGAAGAGATTCCACATGTAATAGAAGATGTACCCACTCCTAACCCCCATGGGCCACCCACTTCCTGGGAAGACCTGATCTGGGTTGTTCTGCAGTTTTCACGGTGAGTCAGCTGTGTGATGGATGCACATACCCTAGGTTTTGATCAGCACTTAGGGAGTAGTTCTTTATCAGTTATAATGAAATTGTCTCAAACATTTCATTAAGCCAGCTTCCCCTTTCTCCATGTCACTCCCACCTTGCAGTCAGACTTACAACTCCAAATCCTGAGATTTCAATGGAAACCAGTGTCTTGTACTTAATGATCTCAAGTACTTTTCTCTCTACCATTCTTGAAAAAGCTTTGAGTTGTTCCAAGTGCAACTGTCCCGTCAAAAACATCACATTTTGTTTGATTCAACACAAATAAAAATATAAAAATAATATTCAAGATAGTCTAAATTTGTGAATGTCGAAAGCAAAGCATGGAGTATATGATTTTTCCCCAATTTCATGAATGACTAGAAACGGTATTACAATCAGTATTTTTAAAAATTGGATACTTAGTCCCAAGAGGTGATGGACTCATCCAAAAACAAAGTCATGCAAAAAATTAATAGGAGTTTGGATCCATAAATTAGCACCTAAGTTTATCTTATATAGAAACATCTCTTAAAGTAAAAATCTTCTGATACGACTGAGGAATTAAAAACTATTGAATTTTTCAGTATCACCTCCGTATATATTTTTTTCCCCTGGACCACATATCCTCTTGATTTCTTCATGCTAAAAGGCCTTATTTAACAGTCTCCCCTACCCTGGAACAATTACCTGTTAATGGAAACAGGTTTTCAGGACACACAGCCTTTAGTATCACTACCTAGTTTTTTTAATTTTTATTTTATATTAGAGCATAGTTGGTTAGCAATGTTGTATTAGTTTTAGGCATATAATGAAGTGATTAGTTATACATATACATGAATCTCTCTCTTTTTGAACTCTTTTTCTACTTAGGTTATTTCAGTGTATTGAGCAGAATTCCCTGTGCTTATACAGTAGGTCCATGTTGGTCACCTTTTTCTAGTCAGGGTATAATTGGGTTATAATATTGAGTTTGTCTCTCCTGTACAATGAAGCGACTCAGCTATATGTATACATATATCCCCTCCCTTTTGAAGCTCCCTCCCACCACCCCATACCACCCTTCTGGGTCAGCACAGAGTGCCTAGCTGAGTTCCCTGTGCCAAACAACAGCTTCCCACTAGCTATCTCTTTTACACATGTGAAAGTTATTGAAAGGGAAAGGGAAAGTCGCTTAGCCATGTTCCATGCTTTGTGACCCCATGAACTATACAGTCCATGGAATTCTCCAGGCCACAGTTTTGGAGTGGGTAGCCTTTCCCTTCTTCAGAGGATCTTCCCAATCAAGGAGTTGAACCCAGGTCTCCCACATTGCAGGCGAATCCTTTACCAGCTGAGCCACAAGGGAAGCCCAAGAATACTGGAGTGGGTAGCCCATCTCTTCTCCAGGGGATCTTCCCAACCTAGGAATCAAACTGAGGTCTGCTGCACTGCAAACAGATTCATTACCAACTGAGTTATTAGGGAAGCCCATGCCCATTTTATACATGGTAGTGTATATATGTCGATCATAACCTCCCAGTTCATCCTACCTCCTCATCCCTCCCACTATGTCCACACATCTGTTCCCTACATCTGTGTTTCTATTCCTGCCCTGCAAATAGGCTCATCTGTACCATTTTTCTAGATTCAACATATATAATTATGTATATTTGTTTTTCACTTTCTAACTTACTTCAGTCTGTATGACAGTCTCTAGGCCCAATGCTACCTGTTAAAAGGCTTCTATAATCTCCTCTTTCATCACTAGATGCCTTCACTGGACTCCTCAGCATCCCCATCTCAAGAATTCTGGAAAGTGAGAGGATGGGAAAATATATTCTATCCAAATGGGAAGCAAAAGAAAGTTGGACTAGCAATCCTCATATACGACAAAATATACCTTAAAATAAAGAAGATTACAGGAGATAAGAAAGGACATTACATAATGAGCAAGGGATCAATCCAAGGGGAAGACATAACAATTATAAATATCTATGCACCCAACATAGAAGCACCTCAATACATAAGACAAACACTAACAGACATAAAAGGAGAAATTGACAATAACACAATAATAGTAGGAGGCTTTAACACCCCACTCATACCAATGGGCAGATCATCAAAACAGAAAATTAATAAGTCTGAAATGATACTTTAGATGAGATGAATCTCATTGATATCTTCAGGACATTCCATCCAAATGCAAAAGAATATACCTTCTTCTCAAGTGCACATGGAACATTCTCCAGGATAGACCACATTTTGGATCACAAATCAAACCTCAGTAAATTTAAGAAAACTGAAATTATATCAAGCATCTTTTCCAACCACAATGCTATGGAGACTAGATACCAATTACAAGAAAAAAAAACTGTAAGAAACACAAACACATGGAGATTAAATAAGACATTTTTAAATAACCAACAGGTTACTGAAGAAATCAAAAGGGAAATAAAAAAATTTGTAGAAACAAAGGACAATGAAAACACAACTCAAAACCTATGGGATGCAGCAAAAGCAGTTCTAAGAGGGAAGTTTATAGCAATAAAATCCCACCTCAAGAAACAAGAAAAACATTGAATAGAAAACCTAACTTTACACCTAAAGCAACTGGAAAAAGAAGAAGAAAAAATTCCCAAAATTAGTAGAAGGAAAGAAATCATAAAGACCTGAGCAGAAATAAATGAAAAAGAAATGAAAGAAACAATAGTAAAGATTAATAAAACTAAAAGCTGGTTCTTTGAGAAGATAAACAAAATTGACAAACCCTTAACCAGATTCATTAAGAAAAAAAGAGAGAAGAAACAAATAAATTAGAAATGAAAAAGGAGAGGTTACAACAGACAATGCAGAAATACAAGGATTATAAGAGACTATTATGAACAACTATATGGCAACAAAATAGATAATCTGGAAGAAATGGAAAGATTCTTAGAAAAGTTCAATATTCCAAGAATGAACCAGGAAGAAATAGAAATTATGAACAACCCAATTACAAGCACTGAAATTGAAGCTGCGATCAAAAATCTCCCAAAAAACAAAAGCCCAGGACCAGATTGGCTTCACAGGAGAATTCTATCAAACATTTCAAAGAGCTAATGCCTATCCTTCTAAAACTCTTCTAAAAATTGCAGAGGAAATAACACTTCCAAACTCATTCTACAAGGCCATCATCACCCTGATACCAAAACCAGACAAAGAAAAACAAAAAAATCAGACACAAAAAAAGAAAACTATGAGCCAATATCACTGATGGACATAGATGCAAAAATCCTCCACAAAGTTTTAACAAACAGAATTCAACAACACATCAAAAAGCTCATACACCATCATGTTAGCTTTATTTCAGGGATACAAGCATTCTTCAATATACGCAAATCAATCAATGTGATATACCATATTAACAAATTGAAAAATAAAAACCATATGATCATCTCAAGAGATGCAGAAAAAGCCTTTGACAAAATCTAGCACCTACTTATGATTAAAACTCTTCAAAAAATCATCATAGAAGGAACCAACCTCAACACAGTAAAGGCCATATATGATAAACCTACAGCAAACATTATTCTCAATGGTGAAAAACTGAAAGCATTCCCCCTTAGATCAGGAACAAGAAAAGGGTGTCCACTTTCGCCACAATTATTCAACAGTTGGAAGTCCTAGCTATAGCAATCAGAGAAGAAAAAGAAGTAAAAAGAATCCAGATCAGAAAAGAAATAAAGCTCTCACTGTTTGCAGATGACATGATACTGTACCTAGAAAACCCTAAAGATGAATCAGAAAATTACTAGAGCTAATCAGTGAATTTAGCAGTTACAAGATACAAAATCAATACACAGAAATCACTTGCATTTCTATATACTAACAATGAAAAATCAGAAACAGCAATTAAGGAATCAATCCCATTCTCCATTTCAACAAAAAGAATTAAATATCTAGGAATAAACTTACCTAAGGAGACAAAAGAACTGTACAGAGAAAATTATAAGACACTAATGAAAGAAATAAAAGACATAAATAAAATGACATAAACAGATGGAGAGATATTACATGTTCCTGGGTAGGAAGAATAAATATTTTAACAATGACTATACTACCAAATGCAATCCACAGAGTCAATGCAATCCCTATCAAATTACCAATAGCATTTTTTACATAACTAGAACAAAAAATTTCACAGTTCATATGGAAACACAAAAGACCCCAAATAACCAAAGCAGTCTAGAGAAAGAAGAATGGAGCTGGAGAAATTAAGCTTCCTGACTTCAGTTTATATTACAAAGCTACAGTCATCAAGACAGGATGGTACTGGCACAAAAACAGAAATACAGACCAATGGAACAAGATAGAAAGCCCAGAAATAAACCCATGCACCTATGGATACCTTATTTTTAACAAAGAAGGCAAGAATATACAATTGGGCAAAGACAGCCTCTTCAATAAATGGTGCTGGGAAAACTGGACAGCTCCATGTAAAAAAATGAAATTAGATCACTTCCTAACACCATACACAAAGATAAACTCAAAATGGATTAAAGACCTAAATATAAGACCAGAAACTATAAAACTCTTAGAGGAAAACATAGACAGAACACCCGATGACATAAATCAAAAGCAAGATCCTCTATGACACACTTGCTAGAGTAATGGAAATAAAAACAAAAATAAACAAGTGTGACCTGATTTAAAAAAAAAAACAAAAAACAACAAACTTTTGCACAGCAAAGGAAACTATAAGCAAGGTGAAAATACAACCCTCCGAATGGAAGAAAAAACTAGCAAATGAACAACTGTCAAAGGATTAATTTCCAAAATATACAACCAGCTCATACAACTCAATATCAGAAAAACAAATGACTCAGTCAAAAAGTGGCAAAAAGACCTAAACAGACATTTCTGCAAAGAAGACATACAGATGGCAACAAACACATGAAAAGATGCTCAACACTGCTCATCATTAGAGAAACACAAATCAAAACCACAATGAGCTATCACCTCACACCAGTCAGAATGGCCCTCATCAAGAAGTCTACAAAAAATAAATGCTGGAGAGGGTGTGGAGAAAAGGGAACACTCTGGCACTGTTAGTGGGAATGTAAACTGATACAGCCACAATGGAAGATGATATGGAGATTCCTTAGAAAACTAGGAATAAAACCACCATATGACCCAGAAAACTAGGAATAAAACCACCATATGACCCAGCAATCCCACTAGCAGGCATATACCCTGAGGAAACCAAAATTGAGAGAGACACACATATCCCATTGTTCACTGCAGCACTGTTTACAATAGCTGGAACATGGAAGCAACCTAGATATCCATCAACAGATAAATGGATAAAGAGGTTGTGGTCTATATATACACAGTGGAATATTACTCAGCCATAAAAAGGAACACGTTAGAGTTAGCTCTAATGAAGTGGATGAACCTAGAACCTATTATACAGATTGAAGTGAGTCAGAAAGAGAAAGATAAATACCGTATTCTAATACATATATACAGAATTTAGAAAAATGTTACCGAAGAATTTACTTACAGGGCAACAGTGGAGAAACAGATATAGAGAATAGACTTACGGACATGGGGAGAGGGGAGGAGAGGGTGAGATGTATGGAAAGAATAACATGTTAACTTACATTACCATATGCAAAATAGATAGCCAGTGGGAATTTTCTGTATGGCTCAGGAAACTCAAACAGGGGCTCTGTATCCACCTAGAGGGGTGGGTTGGGTAGGGAGATGGGAGGGAGGTTCAAAAGGGAGGGTATATATATGTATACCTATGGCTGATTCATGTTGAGGTTTGACAGAAAACAGCAAAATTCTGTAAAGCAATTACCCTTCAACAAAAAATAAATAAATTACAAAAAAAAAGAATTCTGCCAAGGATCCTATGTTATCACACTGTTCTGATTGCCCACATATTTTGGCTTCCCAGATGGCTCGGTGGTAGAGAATCCACCTGCCAAGCAGGCTACGTGGGTTCAATCCCTAGGTCAGGAAGATCCCCTGAAAAAGGAAATGGCAAGCCAATCCAGTATTGTTGCCTGAAGAATCGCATGCCAGAGGGGCCTGGGTAGGTGGCAGTCCATGGAGTCACAAAGAGACAGACATGACTTAGTGACTAAACAACAGCAACAACATATATCTCTTTTAGGATTTATCATATACAACACTGCATGCTCAATGGCTAGCACATGACTTTAATATTAGAGTGTAGATGTTGACTAGGTATCATTTAATGTGAATTACAAAGAGATTCCCATTCATCAATGTATATCCTAGCATTGTTGGACAGCTTGAGTTTATCTGAATATTTCTTCTCAAAGGTCTGCACAGGAAAATTCTTTAGCCAGTCCTCAAGGCAGTGGAAATGATAATTTATGTAATCCTGATATTTTTAAAAGAGAGATCTTCTATGTTTGCAGTTTATCACTTTGGCTCAGAAGTTATAACAATGACTCAATTCCATAAAGGCATTCCATGAAGATTCTATGTGTTATCCTTGATTTTTATAAAAGAGAACCATTCATTATACGGATTATTTTTTCCAAGGAGTACTTTTTGCCTTAGCTAATTTTTACAGGTTCCACTGAGACAAATGCTATTTGTATCCAATGAAGAAAGATGGTCTGAGTCTCAAAAAAAGGTCAATGAATTAACTTGGTTTATTTTGCAACTGGTCATTTTTCTTAGTCTTGATTGCCTGGAGCAACGTGCACTCTGTCCTGCAACTTTACCCTGATTTCTTCAGATAATTAAACATTTACTATTCACTTGCCTTGCATTTTATTTAGATGTTCCATCTTCAGTCACTTAGGATGGTCTGCAACTGTTTTCTCACTGATGTCCTCAAATTAGTAGCTTTTTAAATAAATGCCACATTTCTCCCTGTCTATGCCCAAAATGTTACAAGCAAACATATGGTATTGGGGGTGGCAGGGAGGGGAAAACACAAAAAAAGGGGAGAGAGAAAAAACATTTATAGAATACAAATAAGCTATTTTCAGCCTTTTGAAGCTATTCACAAAAATGACACTTCATTTTACAATTACTACTACCTCACATCTTATCTGACATCAAACTGTTTCCTGTGTCCACATATAAAGGAGACCTGGGCCCGATTCCAAGTTCTATGGGTCCATTTCTGTACCAACAGCAGCCCCGGGAATGAGACACAATGCATGGGAGTCAGGTGGGGTTACAAGAGAATGTGAAAAACTGGATCTTGCGATCAGAGAGACTCACCTGAAACCTTGCTTCAAACACCTTGTGCAATTAATGTATTAATATCAGTTCTGATCCTCTGTTCTCTCATCGTTAACACAGAGATGACATTTAGTACCTACCTCAAAATATTGTATGGCATAAACTAAATTAAATTTGATAATGCATGCAAACCCAATTAGCACACTGCCAAGAACACAATACGTGTTCAATAAATGAGGTGGTTGTTGTTTATAGTCTTCTTTTTATTCTTCCTGTTGTTTATAATTTGACAGAGAGTTTGATGTAAGGATAGGGAAGACATTTTACCTTACTTGCTCTGAAATACAGTTCTGTCAACTGCAAATTGGAGACAGAAATTCTTCCTTCTTCACTGTGGTTTAGAAACACAATAATATTTTACCTTTTATTACTATTATTATTATTACTATCACGGTGATCTCCAGAATAGGAAGATATATTAATAACCATCCTTTCTTCTGCAATGGCTGCAACAGTTCCTTGAACCTTTCCATCTCAACATCTAATCTAGAACTGAATCTGAGCAAGAGTCTGTATGTCTCAAGGTTCATTTCTGCAAGTACCAGAATAGCACTGCATTGGCTAGACACTTAAGATATAGCATGAGACTTGGAAATGACGTGAATTTGAGTCTTCAGTGAATCTCAGTAAAAACAACAAAAATCACATGTGAGGTTACAGTGGTATTCTTCCTACCACAAAGATAGACAGAAGGAAGACGGGCTGGAAACCAAACTGGATTCCCTTCCTGGTGTTTCCACATCTTCTCTATAAGTTGTGGCAAGATTTTCCCTTTCTCTTTATTAATTCATTCATTCCTTCCTTCTCTTCTTTTTCCCCACCCTACCCTCTTCATACCTTTCTGTCTCAACTACTTACTGAATAATTTCAGGTGCCAAACTCTCTGCTAGGCATAGGGATGCAAAATAAACAAATTAGACAAGCCCCATTCTTTCATGAGCTGTACATTCTAGCATGAAAACTGACTTAGAAACATAAGCAAGTCAATTACAAGATAATTACTGTTTAGGAGGCGCTCACAGAAGAGAATAAACAGAATAAATAGCAAATCTTTCTGAATCCTAAGCTGATACCTAAAACAAGAGGAGAAGCTTTTCCTGAGACAGAACAATTAATGTGCTCTGGTGACAGGAAATAAGTCCATAAAGTTGGAATGTAACAAGCAAGCAGGAAAACAGAACTTCTATGTTCCAAAGTCCGGAGTTCTGTCCTTAGCATTCTTGTGAGAGTAAAACAAGACACAGACATGTACTCTTGTCTCCTATCCTTGGGTTTTGTCAGTGGAACCACCGACTGAAACCGCCTGCTCTGGGCAGGTAAGCCAGTGGTCACGTGACCACTTGTGGCAATTCAGAACTAACAAGCTTACTGCCAAATGGAAGAATTCAGAAAAAGCCAAGAGGAAAGAGGAGACTCCAGTCCTTATATCCTACCACCTCTCAGAATCCTTCTCACTGGAATCCGTCTTGGCTGAGTGATGTGTGCAGCGCCAAGAAGGACCCTGAGCCAGAGTGATTGGGCAGAGACAACCGTGGAAGCTAACCCAATTACCATAAATCCCGAGACTGCGAGCCATGTGGCGGAGCAGTTCTCCTGAGTTCCCTTACCCTCCTGCTTTCTGCCCAGGCACTCCTTCCCAATAAAGTCTCTTGCCTTCGAGCACAGGTGTCTCCTCGGAAAATTCATTTCTGAGTGTCAGACAGGAGCCCACCCTCAGGCCCTGGAAGGGGGTCCCCCTTCCTGCAACAGTTTTCTTTTCCTTATTGAAAATATTCTAGCATCAAGGACTTGCTGACAGTGGTCAGTGGGCAGTCTTGTCTATACAGATCATTCCCCCAAATGATTCTCCAGATTCCAGTTTTTGCTGGAGGTCGTGTCGCTAAGTCACGTGCAACCTCTTCGTGACCCCATGAACTACAGAATGCCAGACTTCCCTGTCCTTCACTATCTCCTGGAGTTTGCTCAGCCTCATGTCCATTGAGTCGATGATGCCATCCAACCATCTCATCCTCTGGCACCCCCTTCTCCTTCTGCCCTCAGTCTTTCACAGCATCAGGGTCTTTTCCAGTGAATCAGCTTTTCCCATCAGGTGGTCCAAGTACTGGGGCTTCTGCTTCAGCATCAGTCCTTCCAATGAATATTCAGGGTTTATTTCTATTAGGATTGATTGGTTTGATCTCTGCTGTCCAAGGGACTCCCAAGAGTCTTCTCTAGCACCACAGTCTGAAAGTATCAATTTGGCATTCAGCCTTCTTTATGGTCCAACTCTCACATCCATACATGATTACTTGAGGCATATGTAGGACTGGTTTTTGTTTTGTTTTGATGGCAAGAAAAATCTTTTATCTTTTTTTTGTTTTTTTTCCATTTTTTAATTTAAATTTATTTATTTTAATTGGAGGCTAATTAGGACTGGTTTTAAGTGTCAAGCGGGTATCTTACTCTTCCCAGGTATATCTCAGCCAACAGCTGCTCAAGGCAGGTGATAATAAAGCCTGGCCTTTTGTGTACACTATGAGACTCCTTTGAAGAGAAATCTGTGTTCCAGGGACCTCTATGGGTTTGGCCTAGATGCTGGTGAATCTACATTGCCTTGGCGTATATCCTCTCCTAACTTGCATGGGTTTAAGGTCAGAATTACAGTGTGATGGACTTCCCTGCCTAAGTCTGTTTCATGTCTAACCTGGATTGCATGTTTTTGACCCTCTGCAAATTCATATGGTGAACTGTAATCCCCTCTGTGATGGTATTTGGAGGTGGCAGCTTTGAGAGGTAGATCATGAGGGTGAATCCTTCAAAAATAGTATTAGCATTCATATAAAAAGAAGCCAGAGACCTAGCTTCTTCTCTTTCCAAGGGAACAGGAGAGACAGCCTCTGCAACCCAGAAGAGGGCAGTCACCAGAAGCTGACCCTGCCCACCATGATCTCAAACTTCCAGCCTCCAGGCCTCTGAGAAATAAATGTCTGATTCTTCTAAGTTGCCCAGTTTATCATATTTTGTTACAGCAGTGGAACTAAGACAGTACTTCTTCTGTCTTTCACAGTCTTTAAGCCCCAAAAAGTCATTTGTCCTCCTAACTCCAAGTCAGAGTCTATTTCTCAGATGAGGCAAATGATACAAATCTTCTCATCACCAGAAAGGGTATTTTCTTTCCTTTTGCTTAGAAAATAAAAATTCAAATGTTCTATGTTCTTTGTACATTTTTCTAATATAAAATATTTAAAAATATTCTTAATGTTCTTCTGCCTTTATACCCTCCTCTACTATGTGCACATGCATTCACACCAGTCTCAATTTTTCTCTTCGAAAGATGAACAAAGATCTCAGAGATAGACAAATTTAGATCCTTTAGGAACAACTAACCCTCTGCTTTCATTTGAACAAACTCAAGTATAATTAATCGAACATTTACACAATAATGCTTACTTTTCACTTAACATGTTGATGTTTCAATATGTGATTTGCTATTTGATAAGCTATTTGATAAACTATATCAGTTTGCTAATTGATAAGCTATTAAACATCTGTTGCTGACTCTATTATTAAATTTAGCCTCTACTTCCTTCTGCACTCTGGCTGCTTGAGTTAAATATCTTAACTTCATTCAACCAGTATTTATTAAGTAACTTCTATGTACATGCTTCAAGTATCATTTCTCTCCAGTGCATTTCCACAACAGTACCAGAATACACTTTCTAAAATATGAATCAGATGACTTTGTATCTGTCAAATTGGACATGATAAGGCTAAAATGAATATGTGTTGAGATAAACACTCATTATGCTGAGTGAAAATGTACATATTAAATGTTGCTGACAACATTTAATTAAGCAAATAGCAATATATGTCAAATGAGATTTAAAGTTGCCCAAATTCTCTGACTTAGTACTAGGCTTTTATTCTCTGTACTTCATGGTAAGTTATTCCTAAAGATATAAATTATTTAAATGGCATCATCATGCTTCCTTGTATTTATGTTGAAAAAAATCTGTCTGCAAAAATGGATTGTGAGATATTGTAGGCTGAGATTAGCCTTTGTGAATTCGTCTCCTTATATCTAACTTGCTTCCTGGCACATACTGAATGCTGATTTGGACATTTGTTGGAAGGTAAAAACTTACAGTTATAAAATAAATAAGTCCTGGGGATATAATGTTCTATGTGGTGGTGCTAGGGGTCAAGAACCTGCCTGCCGATGCAGGAGACCTAAGAGACTCAGGTTCAACCCCTGGGTTGGGAAGATCCCCTGGAGAAGGGCATAGCAACCCACTCCAGTATTCTTGTCTGGAGAATCCCATGGAAGGAGGAGCCTGGTGGGCAACAGTTCATAGGGTCACACAGAGTCAGACACACCTGAAGCAACTCAGCACAACATGGCACATAGTATCTATAATTACTAGCCCTGTATCATATATTTAGAAGTTGCCAAGATCCTAAAATTTCTCATCAAAAGAAAAAAAAAATACAACTGTGTGGTGATGGATGTTAACCAGACTTATTCTGATAATCACTTCACAGTATATGCTGTGGTGCACTCAATCATGTCTGACTCTTTGAGACCCCATGGACTATAGCCTGCCAGGCTCCCCTGTCCATGGGGATTCTCCAGGCAAGAATACTGGAGTAGGTTGCCATGCCCTCCTCCAGGGAATCTTTCCAACCCAGGAATCAAACCTAGGTCTTCCATGTTGCAGGTGGATTCTTCACCATCTAAGCCACCAGGGAAGCTCACTTGGGCTTCAGTATTCTTATACTGAAGTGAGTAGCCTATTCTTTCTCCAGGGGAACTTCCCATCCCAGGATTCGAACCAGGGTCTCCTGCATTGCAAATGGATTCTTTACCAGCTGAGCTACCAGAGAATCCCTATTAAATCTTTATGCTATACACCTGAAACTAATATAAGACTATGTGTCAATTGTTTCTCAATATACTTTCTCAATAATTGTTCCTCAATATATTACACTGTAAATGGTGAACCAAAAGATTCAAGTAAACAAACAAATAGCCAAGGAGCGGACAGGAAATTATTCAATTTCACTTAAGGAGTTAGTACTTTTCTGTTTTGCAAATGCCGCTGTACCATAACTCTTGCCATTGAAAAGAGAAGTTTGAAGATGTCTCATAGTGGTTTTGAAATTAAAGCCCTGGGTGTGAGTCCCAACCCTGGTCCCATCTCTCACTGTGACTCTGGCTGAGGAGTAGGACATCTCCAGATGTTTCTCTTTTCCCTTAAAATTCAGAGCTGACCATCATCTCTACTCTTCCCCAGGGTCATCAAAGAGGACAAAGGAGATGACATCTATAGCAGACTTCTTCACTGAGGAAAACCGTATGTAATTATGCCCCTAATTAATGTATTTTACAAGAGTTATTTCCTGTTTCTGAATCTAAATTCAATTTTAAGCCATGACCTATTTATGTATAGATATACTTTTTCTCACTTTTAAATGCATGAGGATTTTTCTTTGAATTAAAAAAAAAGTGAAGAGAGGCTCTAAATTTTTAATTTAATTAATAATTGACTTAATGGTAAGACATGAAAATTCATCTCAATACTGCTGAAAACTCATGAATCAAAGTAACAAATGTATATGTACCCACATATTGAACTTTTCTGTTTGGAAGTCTACAGACAAAATCACCAGATACAGGAAAAAACTATACCCAAAAGATGGTGCTATTTTAAGTAATTTTAAAATATGCTATAAAAATCATGATTATTAAAAGTCTGACACAGTGTCTTTACTCTCTTGCTACAATGTTAAAATTAAACAATAAAATATATATCTTCATTTACAAAAACTGTTATTTTATGAAGTTATCTGCAAAATCATTAAAAATAGATTTTTTTGTTTGCCTGTTTTATTTTTTTAAATAACTTATTTCCTGTTTGCTAAAATCTATACCATTGAACTCAGGATATTCGTCACATTTAATATTGGCAAAAATGATAATATTTTCATGAGAGTTCTAGTACACAGATATCAGAATCCTGTTTAACAAATGAGGAATCTAGTAACAAATATAATAATATCCATGCATGAAATGATTACCACATGCCAAGTACTATGTGCTGAATATTTATTGGTTCATCTGATCTTCATAAGGCTATGAGGAAGGTTCCACTCCACTTCATAGATATGTGAGTTGAAACTTAGAAATCTTTATAAATGTTACTTGCCAAGCATTTTGCAGCCAATAAGTAATTGTATTTATTCTTAAATCTGATATCTAAGTCGGCCTGAGGTATAAGCACATTTTTTTCCCAGGAATGAACAACAGTGCCAGGCCATCTGTTAAACAGGTGATATTCTACAAAGCATCTGCAATTCATTTTAATATGTATCAAAATGATTGTCAGGCTTGCCATGTACCTGGCACTGCACAGGAATAACACATTCAAATGTTACTGATAGGCAGTGAAGTTCCTTAACCAGAGCATTTCATAATCCATATCCCAAGAAAAGTGTTTCCCTGAAGCAATGACATAGTAAATAGAATTCAAAATATAGGCCACAAACCTGTTTCAGGCTCAATGGAAAAATAAGGTTGCCCTTCCAAGATGCTATAAACCAACTTCGCACTGTTTCCATAAACTGGGTCATCAGCATCAGTAGCTGTTACATTAGTGACAGACGTACCTAAAGAAAAAAAGGAAAAGAAAAAGAGAAAATACAAATTAACACATTATTCTTTGCCAAGAGCTGAATTTTGTCAAGGATATTATACAGAAATCCATGTGTGGTAATGAGGAAGAAAAGAAATCTTTTTAAAAATATGGAGATAAACTATCATAACTTCAACGATACACAAGCCTTTTAAAAGACAGAGTATTGCTAAGTTGATGTACTATATAAAGACAGCTCTTTTAGAATCCATATTATTTAAGATTCCTTTGTAGTTTTCATTTGAAAGATACCTATCAGACTCGTGGGCTTAGAGAATATGAAAAGGATACATATCAAAGAAATATGAAACATAAGGTTAATAATATGATGGATATAAAATGTAACATTTAAGTTCTCCAAAAAGCACAACTGAATTTACTTGGAAAAACTGGCTGCTGAAAAAGCTGCACAGAATATGAAAGGAATATTTTATCCCATCTTATTTATTTCCTCAAAATACAAAATTACATTGGACTACTAATTAATCATAATATTTAGATAACTGGGCCTATGGATAACAGAATCAAAACTTCTATTTTTTTCCCCAGATTAATTTTCCATTTTTATTCACTCATTCATTTAGCCATTGAATACATTCAGCTTGCCTGAAACAAAGTCAAAATTTACTCGAGAAGCTTACAGTTTGGTGGTAGGAGGGAAGAGGAGAGACAAATTCAGCTGAATGCACTGACATTGAGTTTGGATCTCTCACTTAATCCACTGCAAACTGGATATGGTCAGGAACATCTTTCTGAGAGGCATTGCACTTGAGTGGAATTATGAAAGGTGAAAGACACTTATTCCTTGGAAGGAAAGTTATGACCAACCTAGATAGCATATTGAAAAGCAGAGACATTACTGTGCCAACAAAGGTCCATCTAGTCAAGGCTATGGTTTTTCCAGTGGTCATGTATGGATGTGAGAGTTGGACTGTGAAGAAGGCTGAGCACCGAATAATTGATGCTTTTGAACTGTGGTGTTGGAGAAGACTCTTGAGAGTCCCTTGGATGGCAAGGAGATCCAACCAGTCCATTCTGAAGGAGATCAGCCCTGGGACTTCTTTGGAAGGACTGATGCTAAAGCTGAAACTCCAATACTTTGGCCACCTCATGCGAAGAGTTGACTCATTGGAAAAGACTCTGATGCTGGGAGGGATTGGGGGCAGGAGGAGAAGGGAATGACAGAGGATGAGATGGCTGGATGGCATCACCGACTTGATGGACGTAAGTTTGAGTGAAGTCCGGGAGTTGGTGATGGACAGGGAGGCCTGGCGTGCTGCGGTTCACGGGGTCACAGAGAGTCAGACATGACTGAGCGACTGAACTGAACTGAACTGAACTGATGAAAGGTGGGTAGAGTTTAACCAAGAAAAGAACAGCAGGGAAGGAATTTTAAGCATGAGTAAAAACAAAGTAGTCTGAGAGACTATGTTAAATGCTGGGAAATACTGAAAGTGGGGAGAAACTGGAGAAGTCTGGTGTGCTGATGGGAAGCATGTTTTATGAGGGCAGGGTCCATGTCTTCCTCACTAAGTGTCAGACATGTAGTGATTATTGAACATACATTTGCTAACTGAATGGATGGACAAATGAATAAATCATCTGATGACTTCATAAGGAATGGTAGGTGTCACAAATGAGCTTCCTAGAAATAGATTCTAAGATGAAGATTTCTTGAATTTTTACTGAGGAGTCCCTTTGATCTGTATATTCATACATATATACAGAATCTAGAAAAATGGTACTGATGAACTTATTTGCAGGGCAGGAATAGAGACCCCAACACAGAGAACAGGCTTGTAGACATAGATGTAGAAGGAGAGGGTGGGACAGATTGAGAGGATAGCATTGACATATATATACGCTATAAGGTGTAAAGCTGGAGAAGGAAATGGCAACCCACTCCAGTATTCTTTCCATGAATCCCATGGATAAAGGAGCCTCGTAGGCTACAGTCCAGGGAGCCGCAGTCCAACACAGCTTAGCAACTACTAACAACTGTGTAAAGTAGATAGCTAGTGGGAAGCTGCTCTATAACACAGGGAGCTCAACATGGTGTTCTGTGACAACCTAGAGGGGTGGGGTGGGGTGGCGGGAAGTTCTAGAGGGAGGGGCTGTAAGAATACTCGTGGGCTTTCCAGGTGGCTCAATGGTAAAGAACCTGCTTGTCAATCCAGGAGCCACGGGTTTGATCCTTGGGTCGGAGAGATCCCCTAGAGGAGGGCATGGCAACCCAATCCAGTATTGTTGCCTTGAGAATCCCATAGACAGAGGAGCCTGATCATGGGGTCTCCAACAGTCAGACACAACTGAGCAACTGAGCATGTATGCATGGCTGATTCATATTGTTGTATGCCAGAAACCAACATAACACCATAAAGCAATTGTCCTCCGATTAAAAACAAAAGTATCTGTAGGACACCGAAAAGGACAAGACTGGGAAGAAGGAGCACTAAGGCAGTGATGCAGTTACAACAAAGACCTCAGTGGACTCCCCTCTAGAGTTGGGATGGTCAGTGAGGAAATCCACCCAAGACGTTATACTCCAGAACTGACCAGTTATTGGCTGTGGGAACATCCCTCAGAATGGAGGTTTGGCTCTGGTCCAGGCTGCTGTCTTCAGCTGAGGGATCATCAGCTCTGAACTGTCAACCGTCAACACGCCCTGCAGCTGAGGGAAGTGTTTTAAACCTGAAGGGAGCTGTGGGTGCATCTGAGCAGCATTTCTGTTTGCTGAAACAAGGTAGAGCTTCTGAAAGATCTTGCCAATCAAAATCTTTTTTGAAGTGTGTTGAATTATGGTCACTACATAGGAAAATGTAATGTTTGTTGAGCAGTTGATCATCCTGCAAAACGAATTTTTACTCGGCATGATGATTCAGAGGTTCTACAAAAATCTACAGCTAGAGATTAAAAAATGCTCTGAATGTGTTGTGTAATACATTCCACCAGACACTGGGAACAGTATCAAAAAAATAAATAAATAAAGACATACTTTCACAAGTAGCTCATCAACTAGCTGGTGAAATGAGCACATGAAAGCACAATATTTGCAGTTATTTGAATATTGTGTGGGATGGAGAAGAATAGGAGGAAAGACATTCCAGGTGAGAGGGGGATAGTAAGATAGACATGACTAGGTTTCTGTTAGGAAGAGAGATGTCTGGAAAAGGCAGTCATAAAACTAAAGTTGGAGAAGCAAACAGAATAAAATATAAAGGCATATAAATGTCAAGATGGGGAGAGTTGGCTTCATCCAGTAGAAAAGAGAAGGGATCCATCATTTGCAATCAACCCTATGTAGGAGGCTCCTCCATTAGTACTTCCAGATTCAACTGGAGGCAGAGATATAGAATGTTAGGAGATGAGACAACTTATGAGGTTTGCAGGTATAGTCCAATTAAGAGATGATAAAACATTGACACTGGGCAATGACAATGGTGGTTCAGAGGTTAAAGCGTCTGTCTGCAATGCAGGAGACCTGAGTTCGATCCCTCGGTTGGGAAGATCCCCTGGAGAAGGAAATGGCAACCCATTCTAGTATTCTTGCCTGGAGAATCCCATGGATGGAGGAGCCTGGTGGGCTACAGTCCATGGGTTGCAAAGAGTCGGACACGACTGAGCAATTTCATTTTCAATGACAATAAATACGAGTCTCAGTGCTGATTTTCTTGTCTTGGTCCTTTCACTAATTTTACCTAAAATGTTCAACTGAAGGTAAGCTGATGATGCTTTTGAACTGTGGTGCTGGAGAAGACTCTTGAGAGTCCCTTGGACGGCAAGAAGATCAAATCAGTCAGTCCTAAAGGAAATCAACCTTGAATATTCACTGAAAGGACTGGTGCTGAAGCAGAAGATACAATACTTTGGCTACCTGATGCAAAGAGCCAACTCATTGGAAAAGAGCCTGATGTTGGGAAAGATTGAGGGTAGGAGGAGAAGAGGGCGACAGAGGATGAGATGGTTGGATGGCATCACTGATTCAATGGACGTGAGTTTGAGCAAACTCCAGGAGATGGTGAAGGACAGGGAAGCCTGGTATGCTTCAGTTCATGGGTTGAAAAGAATCAGACATGAGTTAGCAACTGAGCAATAACAAAACTGAGTAAGGGGTATTCAGGAACTATTTTTGCAACTTTTCTCTAAGATTAAAATTAATTCAGGAGAGTTTTTTTTTTTTTTTTTTAATGAATCACAAGAAAAAGATGCAAGATTTACCAAAAGAACTGAGTTCAGAGACTAATCTGAAAGGGTGAACTCTTTCTTCCCTGCAGAAGGCCATGAGATAACTTTTGTTTTTGTTTTGCTGGGTTGTGTTTTTACTTAGATTTTTGCTTTTAGGAGAAATTATTTCCCCCATTATGAAGTAATAACACATTAACAGAAAAATAAAGTCAAGCTCTGTACTCTGTGTCGGGCTGTTAGTGAGTGTGTGCATTTCATACTAGTCTCTGTTTAGGCTGGAAAAAGAGAAGTGATAAAATGAAAAAATTCTGTTATCAACAGAGTTACCTTCTAGTGGGGGGACTCTAAAATTAAGAAATGCCTTCATAGAGAAAACAAATAAATCTAGATAGTGTCTGAACAATGACAAACCCTGTGTATATTTGTGGGGTGAGTGTATTTGGGCAGAGTAGCATGGGGTTCAGGCTCCCCCAGTGGCTCAGCAGTAAAGAATCTGCCTGCAATGCAGCAGACCCCGGTTCAGTCCCTGGGTCGAGAAGATCTCTTGAAGGAGGGCATGTCAACCCACTCCAGTACTCCTGCCTGGAGAATCCCATGGACAGAGGAGCCTGACTGTCTACAGCCCACGGGGTTGCAAACAGTCAGACACGACTGAATGACTAAGCAGCAGCATGGGGTTAAGTTTCACAGATGGAATATGTGAAATGCTCTGATATAAGTACCTTTTCTCTTCCGACCAATCATTTAACTTGTCTCCGCTCTGGATTTCAAGTCTACAACAAATGTTAAAATTACTGTGAGGGTCCAACAAAATTATATAGACAGAGGCTAGAACAGAAATTACCATATGCTAAGTCTGTGAGTACCAACTCTGCTTATGTGTTAGTATCCAGCTTTGAAAAATATTTGGATCCTTAGGGTCGCTTTCAAATCTGTGGGATGGCAGTACAGGGATGAAGGTGGAGCAGTTTTTAAAGTCTTCTCAGGCAATTCCAATGTAAAGCCATACTTCAGATAAACTCTAATGGAAACCAGGCTTTTTGAAATTTAACTTCACTCTTCTCCATAGAAGCATTAATTTTCTATCCTGATTACTGTGAAGAACTTTTGCTCAGATTTGTTTATAAAGTGAAGCAACTTTTAAATCACTCTGCTGAATGAACAGTCACGGAGACTGCTCAGTCGCTCAGTCATTTCTGACTCTTTGCAATTCCATGGACTGCAGCCTGCCAGATTCCTGAGTTCCATCATTTACATGCTCTGCTCTGTAACTCTTTTGCTTTCATATACAAAAGCAATAATCTGGGGACTTTCCTGGCAGTCCAGTGGTTAAGATTTCTCCTTGCAACGCAGGGGACAGGAATTCGATCTCTGGTCTGGGAACTAAGATTCCACATAACTTGGAGCAACTAAGCCCATGGGCCCCAGCTACTGAGCCCAGGAGCCACAACTGAAAACTCCATGTGATGCAACCAAAGACCCTACATGATGCAATGAAGAGTCTATGTGTCACAACTAAGACCCAATCAGCCTAATTAATTAATAAAAAACAAATTTTTTATTCTTCAAACCTCAAAGCTTTGTGCAAGAAACAAATGAGATAATAGTAAGAGTAGTGGCTGAAAAGATAACTTTAGAGTCAAACTGTCTTGAACCAGAACACTTGTTTTATATTCCATGCTCAACTTTTACAGGTTCTATGTCCTTGCCCAAGTAACAAAACTTTCCTAAGCTTGAGTTCTTTAATCTGTAAAAACGGAAGTTAATAGAAATTGTTATATCCTAGGCTTTTGCTTGTGATTCATTTAAAAAAAAAAAAAACTCTCCTGAATTAATTTTAATCTTAGAGAAGAGTTGCAAAATTGTTCCTGTATACCCCTTACTCAGCTTTGTTATTGCTCAGTTGCTAACTCATATCTGATTCTTTTCAACCCATGAACTGAAGCATACCAGGCTTCCCTGTCCTTCACCATCTCCTGGAGTTTGCTCAAACTCATTGAATCAGTGATACCATCCAACCATCTCACCCTCTGTCGCCCTCTTCTCCTCCTACCCTCAATCTTTCCCAGCATCAGGCTCTTTTCCAATGAGTTGGCTCTTTGCATCAGGTAGCCAAAGTATTATAGCTTCTGGTTCAGCACCAGTCCTTTCAGTGGATATTCAAGGTTGATTTCCTTTAGGACTGACTGATTTGATCTTCTTGCCATCCAAGGGACTCTCAAAAGTCTTCTCCAGCACCACAGTTCAAAAGCATCATCAGCTTACCTTCAGTTGAACATTTTAGGTAAAATTAGTGCAAGGACCAAGACAAGAGAAGTATCATATGACTATCAATCCCACTCCTGGCATACAGCCAGACAAAATTATAATTCAAAAAAATAAATGCACCCCTATGTTCATAGCAACACTACTTCCAACAGCCAAGACAAGGTGACAACCTAAATTTCCAACAACAAATGAATGGATAAAGAAGATGTGGTACCTATAACAGTGGAACACTACTCAGCCATAAAAATCCAATAATGCCATCTGCTACAACATGAATGCAACAGAGATTATCACACTAAGTAAAATAAGTCAGAAAGACAAATACCATGATATCATTTATATGCAGAATCTAAAATATGACAAAAACGAGCCTACCTATGAAACAGAAAAAGAATCAGAAACATATAGACTGGTGGCTGCCAAAGGGGTGGGGGTGGAAGAAGAATGAACCGGGAGCTTGGGATTAGCAGATGCAAAGTGGTATATGTAGAGCAGGTAGAAGCAAGGGCCTACTGTATAGCACAGGGAAATATATTCAATATCCTGTGAAAAAACCATAATGGAAAAGGAAAAAATAGTAGCTTATTTTCTTAAACTTGGAAGAGGAAACACCAAAAGACATTCTCAAATGTATCAAGTTAAAAAACACACAATCTCATGTTCACCCATCTAATTAATTTCATATCAATTTCCTCTGTAGCCTAAAATTGCTCAAAAATACAATGTGTTTTGATGTAGCAGGCACAAGACCAGGCACTGGGCACGTCCTTAGTACAAGTGCCTTAGAGTTACTTGAGTGAATCGCTCCCATATTTGAATGGCACATCTCCCAGTCCATACAAATCCCACACGCTTGCTGAGAAGAACCACTGGGCTGAGGACTGTAACAAAGCTAAGACAAGCTTTTATCCACATCCTCCCTCAAGATCTTTCTGCCTGATATCTGGCTTCTTGGGAAATCCGCATCCTTTAGCTTCAGACACCTGGAAATGAAAAGGCAGCACTCCTTTCCGTCAAGGATGATATTTCTCCTAATAGTGATTCAAGACTGTTGACGCACCTGTACACTGGAATAGATGTGCATGGAGGTTTTGTGGACGCATTTGTCAAGTGATTACCCAGAGGGGGGAAAATGGATGCTTTGAGGTTAATCTTGCAGCAGAAAAGATTTCTAGTCAAGCTGTGGTATAGGCTCCTCCACGGGAATGCATGCAGAATGCAGACCATGGAGGCAAATTGAAAAGTGTAAACCTTGCAGGATAATGTTTCTTCAAAGCGGCATGTGTTGGTGTGTGATAAATAGGACCCTGAGTAATACCCAGGAAATACAACAACAGGATTCTCTGTTTGTGTTTTCATTTGGAACTGTTTCTGTCCCTTGGTTGACGGTACAAGAGCCTCATTTAGCTAGTGACTATAAATTTGACACCGTGCCATTTCTCCAAGAAAGCCCCTATTATAATCCAACTTGATTCGGATCCTAATTATAATAATATAGCTGTTGTATTTCCAGCTGTTTTTCAACAAACATGATCCCTGTCATCACAATTCATACTGCCAGTGGTGTCAAGTCAAGTGTGAACGGCGTCAATCCCAAGGTGACGTCCGCTTTTAATAAACCCATATTTTTTCTGCATTTAGTTTCTTGGTTAAACGCAATTGGCTTGGATTTCAATTAACACGGTGCTCCCAGAATCCTTTTGCCTCTGGCCATACCTGAAAGTTCCCTCCCATTAGCAACAAAACGCACCCGTCTCTCCCCTATAATGACAGCACACACTACAAGGAAAATTAACCATTAAAATTTTTACTGTCAGGGTAGAGGTTCCAGCTTGCTGACAAACTAAGATGAAAGGCCTTTGGGAAAATAAGATGTTGGGGTTTTGGGTAGTGCGGCTCTGTTAGCGAGGCTCTACTTTTTTATGAGCAAGTCAGCACACCAATTCTGCACATTATTCAGAAAGAAAAATGCTGGTGCTGACACCCTGAGCGGAAAAACAAAGGTTTGGTGCAGCGTGAAAATGTGCACACTGGAAAAGCTAAAACCCTTATGATGAGAAGAACACAGACCCCATTTGCAAAGACTCATTTGCAATACATTTTCAGAAAATAAGCATTTCAATAGCAGGTGAAAAATAAAACAGCTGACCTTACTAGCTGAAAGTCAGAAAGGTGTGCACAACTGGCCCTCCCAGGAACATCTCCGAAATCTGACTTGCCCTTTCAGCTACCCTGGTCCAAGTTCAGTATGGACAACCCCCAGACAGGGTAACTGGCATTACCATCTGAAAATACATTCTTTAAACAGTCACACTTTCCAAAGCTCATAGGCCTAACAGGTAACAGCAACCTATGCAACGCCTTCATTATTTTAATAAAATTGAGCCCTCAACCCATTTCCCCTCACCTTCCTTATTAATTCCCCAAGCAGTAGGCAACACAAGAGGTAATGGGGCATGGGTGTTAATGACAACGCTTTTGGGTTGCTGTTGCACCGCAGAGCAATAATTTCATGATACCCATGTAACTTGTTGACGTTTAAATTATCGCTTACTAGAAGCTGAAGCATCTGGCCCTGGAGGTTTTAGATGTGTCATGTGAAGTCTATTTTTTTTTTTAGTCTTATCAAACCTGGGATTCCTGTGCATGCACTTTTAGAGTTTTTTTTTTTTTTTTTTTTTCCTGTTTGTTTGTTGGGTCCGAGCAGAGACCTTGTATACTTAAGAAAAAATCAGAGAAATAAATGCAGGCAGCCAATATTCCTTTTTCTTCACATCTCTCTAACTGATATCATAGGCTTCAACATTCATTTCTCCTGAAGGGACTCAAGCAAACTCCCCAAGTGGGAAAGATGACCTAAACCTTACTGATATTTTTTTTCCCATTTTGCTATTTAATTATAGAAGACACACACCAAATATCCAAACCTGTAGGGGGTTCTTGGAGGAGGAAAAGGATTAAACATGGATCAGTCAAAATTGCAGCTTATTTATTTTAACCCTGTATATGGAGAATTCCTCCCCATCTAAGTTCTGAGGGAAATAAATAGTGAATTGTACCATCTGACTGTTCATTCACCTATAAGCAGGAAGGTTTCCACTTCCTTCTAGGAATCTGTGCTATGACCTACCTTTGGTTAACTAGGAAAGTTACATCAGGGCACTAACAAACGATCTAACCTTCCCTTTGGATGGTAATGGATCTTGCAATTGAACAGGAGGCTGAGGTGGTGTCCGCTTGCCATGTCACTGCAGAAACCTCCCTTTGAAGACACACAGAGCATACTGCAATCTCAAACAGTCACTTCCCATGCTGTCTTCTTCTGCAGAGGCCTAACCATTGCTCACTGGGTGTTTTCCTCCCATGCCAACTCAGCCCGTAGTGCAGAGTCACTGCCAAACTCTACAGGCTCCAAATTGAATTTATTATGGGAACAGGGACAGACTTGAAACTGCAGTCGGGCGGATGGACAGCACCGAAATGTATCCTGTCATTTCTCTGGCTCTGTTTTGGAACATAAACTCGGAAAATAAAATGCGGTTTCCAGATTATATTCTGGAGCAGTCTGAGGTATAAACTGTTTTGTAACTTAATGAAACAGCCCATACAGACTTAACAGGGTGTTTTTAAAATGAGCCTGGAAGTTTCTGGAACAATTAAACACTTCAAAAGACACACTAGAGCACACAGATGTCTTCTCTTCACCCATGCAGCATTTCAGCAAACATCTGTAATATGCACTGGGTGAGAGAAATGAAAAATATTGAATGAAAATGTGTAACTGTAAAATCTCAGCCCTTGTTTACTATGCGCAGGAGGGAAAATGCCTTCTGGATATCCCAGGCAAACAACGCCAGGATGGTGGCCCTCCCACTGCAAACAGATAATGAGGACGATTGGAGGCCTGGTTGTGAAGACTAATAAGCTGTCTGTTTTACAGTTTCATGTGTATAAGTAAACCCTTTCAGAATCGGAATGACTCTTTTATAATAAAACAGGGGGGAAAAAAAAGTATCTTTTCTTTTCTTAGGTGGCCTGTTCCCAGCAAGCAAGCCTTTGCTGTTCTGTTACCTATGGAACAAAATCTTATAACTGCTTAAGAAGTAAACTAGCATCATTTATGCTTTAGACTGACAGCTATTTCCAGCCTGACCTTGCACAATTATGCTACTGGTAGCACTGCAGGCGTCTTCCGCAATGTGTCAGGACTGCAGTAGGTGGAAGGCTCCGTTGGTTCTGTTTTATTATCTGAGTTCGTTCACTCACTCACACAAAGGCGATTTGCATCGTATGCACTGTGTGCAGAGCTCAGAGCTAGATGCAGAGGGTACAGGAATGTGCAGCAGAGCCCGAGCTGCTGTCCCAACAGTATCTGAAGTTTCATTTAGCAATGCCTTCACATGGTTTCACTTTGTTACAGGAACATGTGCAAAGCTTTGCCAAGTTTAGAAGGCACGATGCAGTGGAAAACTCCTATATACTACAATTATAAGGTTAGAAGATTGTGTTCACATTATCTTATTATAAGACAGATCATATTCTACATCATTGATTTGCCACTCTCACACAGCGAGGACATTTGTTTTTAACATCTTTGAGGTTCAGATTCTTAATCTAAAAAATGGGAATGATACCACCCACATCCAGTTCTTATTCTAAGGCTCCTTAAAGCAGGGGTCCCCAGCCACCGGGATCTAATGCCTGATGGTCTGGGGTGGAACTGATGTAATGGTAATAGACATAAAGTGCACTGTAAACATAATGCACTTGAAACATCCCCAAACCATCCCCTCACAGTCATCCTTGGAAAAACTGTCTTTCATGAAACTGGTCCCTGGTGCCAAAAAGATTGGGGACTGCTGGTATAAAGACACCACACAATCAACACTCCCTGGGTGAGGGGACACTGTATAAATCACAGCCCTGGGCTCTCAAGGGCATGCTATTACTTTAGTTATATTGGATGAAGTGAGAATTTGGGGCCAAGTTGCATGAGAAAAAAAAATACAACCATGGCACTGGTTGTTCATATTTTATTCTTTCAGAATAGACTTAATTTTCTGGTTAAAAGACAGGACTTTAAAATTTTTTTCAGTAGTGTGGTCGTGGCTACCCTCCCTTTCTTTCTGTTTTTTTCTTTTATCCCCTAGTTTTATCGAGGTATAATTGACCAAAAAATTGCAGTATATTTAAAATCGTGTATAACATGATTTGATATGCCTATACATTGTGAAATGATTACCACAATCAACTTAATTAACACATCCATCACTTCACAGAGTTACTTTTCTTCCCCCTACATGTGAAATACAAAATGAGTGATTCTCCCATGAAATTGCAAACCCGGCAACGTGAAAAGCCACTCAGCCGCTGTGCTATTGGGAAGGGAAAGTCCTAGACAAAACAGGCCTAATTGGGCAATCATTGCAGAGCTATGGTTTCAAAGAGATTTAAAAAAAAAAATAATAAGTATTCACTAACTCAACCGAAATATGCCATCCTACTTAGGGGTTGTCATACTGAGTGAAGTAAGTCCGACAGAGAAGGAGAAATAATCTTATGGCATCCCTTTTATGTGCAATCTAAAAAGAAATGATACAAATGAAGTTATTTACAAAACAGAAATAGACTCGCAGACTTAAGAGAACAAGCTTACTTAAGAGAACAAGCTTACGTTGGAGGAGTGGGGAGGTGAGGGGGAAGGGATAGTTAGGGAGTTTGGGATGGACAGGTACACACTGCTATATTTAACATGGATGACCAGCAAGGACCTACTGTGCAGTACAGGGAACTCTGTTCAATGTTATGTAGCAGCCTGGATGGGAGGTGGGTTTAGGGGAGAACAGATACATGTATACGGATGGCTGAGTCCCTTTGCTGTCCATCTGAAATGATCACAACACTGTTAATCAGCTATACTCCAAAATAGAATAAAAGGTTTAAAAAATACGAGATTCTTCATGTTCAGCTAGCTAACACTGGGGTAAGCTGGACTGATCTCCTGTTTGGGCCATTTTGCAATGTGTTTTTATTGAGTTCTTGCAATGTATCAAGCTTTCTTTACGGCACCTGAGAATCTTGATAGAAAATCCTTGCTTTCTTGAAGGGCAGACTAGTGGGAAGGCAGAAAATTAAATAACCAACACAAAGAATGTAAAACGATTAAGTGCTGTAGGTGAGGGACTTCCCTCGTGGTCCAGTGGTTAAGACGCCTGCAATGCAGGGGATGTAGGTTCGGTTCCTGGTCACAGAACTAAGAGCCCACGTGCGACAGAGCAAGTAAGCCTGTGTCCTCAGCTACTGAGCTGGCATACCACAACTAGAGAGCCTGCATGCTGCAACTGAGACCCAGTGCAGCCAAAAATAATAAAAAGAAGGAGAAGGAGAGAAAGGTAAAAGAAAGGACCTGAGTAACACAGGAGGGGCAACTGAGCAGCTATAGCAAGGTTTCAAAGTGGAGGGGACACTGATAGTGAGATTAGATTTGAAAAAAGGGTGATCTTGAGTCAAGGTTCAGAGGTGGGGTTGCAAATCAGATGGAACCCCCATGAAAGAGGTTAATCAGACTAGAGCTTAGAAAAATGGAAAGTTAGAGATGGGATTTGAACAGTGTTTTTATACCCATTACCCAGAGTTCACTGATTTTCTCAACTTTTTTTTTTTTTCCCCCAACACAGTTGCTCAAACAAGCATATTCCTATGATTCCCTAATACATCCACCTAAGGTCACACCCAGATTCAAGATTTAGTCAGTTCCTGAGCTGAATCATTTCTTCTTCTGAACTCTAAAAATACTTTTTTTTGGACTGTCTCTCGGGGTACCTTTTCCTTTTATATATAAACTGCAGTGCATATAGATTTTCCCCTTTCAGACTGAAAGCTTCTTCAAAACAATATTCTTTCTTATTTGCTCAACTTTTCCTGCTAATCTTCTTCTCCAGAATTATCTCATTCCTCCTTAATGTAGCTTCATCCCTTTATCACATCATAAACACAGCTCTATGCTGTTCTATTTGTACAAATGCTAAGAACGGCCTAGTATGAAATATTTATTCATTTAATCTTTGCAAAAAGCCTTTGAGCATTTGTTATGATTATCTCCTTTCAAACAGGAAGGGATAAATCCTGTATTCAAAACCAGAAGTTTCCAAACTGGCCCTCATTACTCGTAACAGAAGCACAGTACTCTAAGTGCAGAGAACATGGCCCAGTGTCCTGTTTTTCTCCTAGCATCTCAGAAAGTGCCTTGAGTGTAAATATCTATTAAGTGAATAAATGGACGAATGCTGATTTTCTTCAGGAAGAAATATTTAGAAATGAATACAGCAGGTTGATCCATTGATAGTTTTAATTAGATGTTACTTTTATTGTTTTCCCTTATTTTCATATTGTTAATTGTTGGTGAAGAAACAGTAGAGAGTTGAGATCCTCTTAGGGTAGTCATGGCAGAAAACAACAAAATTCCATAAAGCAATCATCCTTCAAATAAAAAAAAAAAAGTGTAGTCGTGATTGTGTCTTCCTAAAAAGAAGCTCACTTTTGTGGCTATAAACAAAAGCTATTATGATATCAAACCCTTATGTAAGCTCGTGAAAAGTTCCTATAGAAAAAATGATGAAGGAATTCCCTGGTGGCCCAGTGGTTAAGAATCTGCCTTTCAATACAGGGAATGCAAGTCTGATCCCTGGTCAGGAAACTAAGATCCCACATACTGAGGGGCAACTCAGGCACTGAAACTAGAGAAGACCGTACCCCACGATGAAGAGTTAGCATGCTGCAACGAAGACCCAGTACAGCCAAATTTTAAAAAGTGAAGAAATGATGGACTGCCTCCCGGGTGGAACATGTCTTTACCAGGAGTGAGCACTGTCCCAGGGACTAGGAAGAAAGACAAAGAGGGCAAGTTCCAAGAGTGATAGGTTGGCACCTGCTTAGGGTTTACAACCCTGTGTCAAGGATGTCTGCAGTCACATCCATGAAGGCTGATCATTAAGAGCCTAAGTCTGAGAACCAGGCATCAAAGCCAAGTTTATCATGGAGTGAATGAAGAGCTACAAGGCTCTCTTCCTCCCAGGGAAAGCACAGGTCTAGCAAAGAACTGGACTAGGAGATTCCATGAAAGCTCACATCAACACAGCCACTTGATCATAAAGGGTGGTAGAAATGGCCAGGGATGAGTTGGTGACAGAGGATGCAGCAGAGCTAGACTCTCCTGCCTGCACTCAGAGCTTGAAGCCGAGTGGACCTTTTTTATGTATGTAAGGATTAAATCCTTCTGGAGTTGAGCCACAAGTACTTATTCTCATGGCTTTCTGCCCATCTTGCTAGTGTGTGCTGAAGAAAATTCTGCTTAAACCAGAGAAAATAAGCAGAGATCGCATTTCTTGAATCTGAGCCACTGCTTGCTAGATGTTCCACTAGCATTACACAGGAAATCCCCTTAATCTCTATAAAAATATCACAAACAGGGTACCATGGACTACTTTTGTGCACCCTCCCTGCTTCATATGTTGCTCATTCATGGATCAGAACCTTGTCGTGGCAAAGGGGCTAGTGTAACTCAGTGACATTAAAAAAAAAAAAAAAGGCTAAGATCATAGCATCCAGGCCCATCACTTCATGGCAAACAGAAGGGGAAAAAGTGAAAGCAGTGACACTATCTTCTTGGGCTCCAAAATCACTGCGTATGGTGAATGCAGCCGTGAAATTAAAAGACACTTGCTCCCTGGAAGGAAAACTATGACAAACCCAGAGAGTATATTAAAACGCAGAGACATTACTTTGCCAATGGAGGTCCATATAGTCAAAGCTATGGTTTTTCCAGTAGTCATGTATGGATGTGAGAGCTGGGACTATAAAGAAAGCTGAGTGCCAAAGAATTGATGCTTTCAAACTGTGGTGCGGCAGAAGACTCTTGAAAGTCCCCTGGACTGCAAGGAGATCAAATCAGTCCATCCTAAAGGAAATCAACCACCAAGATTCATTAGAAGGACTGATGCTGGTGGTGGAGCTCTGATACTTTGGCCACCTGACAGGAAGAGCCGACTCACTGGGAAAGACCCTGATGATGGGAAAGATGGAAGGCAAAAAAAGAAGAGGGCAGCAGGGGATGCGATGGTTAGCATCACCAACTCAATGGACATGAATCTGAGCAAACTCCAGGAGATACTGGAGGACGGAAGAGACTGGGATACTGAAGTCCAAGGGGTGACAAAGAGTCACGACAGCAACTAAACAACAATATTCGTATGTTGAGTTCCAAACCTTCAATGGGATAGTATAGAACATGGGTCCTTAGGGAGACAATTTGTTCATAAGGGTAAAGCCTCAAAGTGAGGTTAGTGCCCTGATAAGAAGAGGAAAAAGACAGCTTGCTTCTCTTCTCTCTCTGCTCTCTACCATCTGAGGATACAGCAAGGAAATAAACATCTACAAACCAGGAAGCACGTTCTCACCAGACGCCAGATTTGCTGGCCACTTGATCTTGGACTTCCAACCTCCAGAATTATGAGAAACAAATGTTGTTTCAGTCACTCAGTCTACTGTGATTTTTTATAACAGCCTGAACTGATGACTGAGACACAGAGGATGGGGAGGGAGGGATAGTTGCTCAGTCGTGTCCAACTCTTTGTGACCCCATGGACTGTAGCCCACCAGGCTCCTCTGTTCATGGAATTCTCCAGGCAAGAAGACTGCAGTGAGTTGCCACTTCCTTCTCCAAGACACAGAGTGCCTCTGTCTTTTATTACCAAGGTCTAGTTTATAATTGAAGAAGCTGGCATTCAAGTCCAGTTCCATCTGATCCAAAGACAACATTTCTACTCTATTAAAAAGAAAAAGGCATACATCATTCGTCCTTTGGTACCAGAATATTTTAAATTAAATTTTACTTATCATAAAAGCAGAGACAGTCAGTCTGAAAAAGGAGAGATATCGCTTGGTCCTAATCCCAAATTCTGGTTAGGTCAGAAACAGTGAGACCATTATTTGTCTCCAACTATGTGTTACACACTGTGCAAGGTCCTTTATCTTTCCTTATTTATTTTTATACTCCAAATACATCTATTAAGCTGAAACGGTTGTCTCCATTTTTAGATAGGAAAACAGGCTCAAAGAAGCTAAATAAATGTATTAAGACATATACTTCATAAGTGTAGAAATACAATTCTGTTTCATTTTCCCCTCAGAGTTCAACTCTGGAGTTCTAGCATCTTACTGTAGATAGCCATAGGTTTGAAATCTAACCATCTAACTAAGGAATTCACACATATACAACCCTGACAATCAACAACATAAGGGCTACTGATGGAAATTTAGCCTTGACGTAAGGACCTCACCTCAAAAAAAAAAAAAAAAATTACCAATTGGATTTAAAATCCAAGTCAATTCATGTCAGTTCCCAACCCCATCTTTTGCATCTCTTGTGCTATTAGCTCTTCCTGTCTACAGGGATTCCTGGATGCCAGTGGGAGTCTGTTTTCTTCTCCCCAGCTCATCCTAGAAGATGTATGAGAGGAAAGGGGACTTCTCCAGCAGTATAGGATGAAATGAAGCGTGGCCAAATCAAACAAGCAGAGCATAGAAACAAAAACACAAGAAGGATATGGTGAGATCATGGTACCTGCATGCTTGGAGAGAGTTGGGAAAAAATATATTGGAAACTCTACATGCCTTAATTAAAATCATGGTAAAACCAAAAGAATACATGAAAGACTAGGCACAAGTTTCACCAAAAAAAAAAAAAGATCAAAGATCTGCCAACATCTTGAGGGTTATTTTTTCTTTTTTCTTTTAAACTGGGAGGATGGAAGCCACAAAAAGGAAAAGAAGATGAGACAGAGAGAATAGGACTGATGATGCTTTTAGCCTGACAAGGTACTGATGAGTCTGATACACACCACACCTTTAAATAGCTTAGGAAAACCGAACTAATATTTCATGTCTTCATCTTCAGTTGGCCTTTGTATCCTTCTTTCTCTTTACTCTCCCTTTCTTAGTCCCTTCTCATTCTATAGAGACTTATTGATTAATATATATTTCAAGTCTGTGCTTGGCCCTGGGGTATGAATATGGGTCAGGACTTCCCTGGTGGTCCCGTGGTTAAGAATCTGCCTTCCAATGCAAGGGGCACAGGTTGATCCCTGGTCGAGGAACTCAGATCCCACATGCCCCACCAGGGGGCATCTAAGCCTGGGGGCGGCCACAACTACTGAGCCTGCGCTCTGGGGACCTGACTCCACAATTAGAGGGAAGCCCAGACACTGCCACGAAGATCCCATGTGCCACAATGAAGACCCAACACAGCCAAAAGTAAATAAATAAAAAGATATTAAAAAAAAAAGAGAGAGAGACGACAACGACAGGTCCTTCCTGGTCTTTGGGAGATTCACAGCCTAACAGGAGGAGAAGCTTGGAAGAGCCATCTCTGCACAGGCTACAACGCAGGGTGGGTTCCAGGAGCGCTTACAGAGATGAGCCCAAGTCCTTCTGCTGGGAATGATGGCGGGCAGGTTTGAGATGTGTCAATGAAACCTTCCCTGATATGAGACAGGGCAGGTAATTCAACTTCAAGGGTGTTTTGTGATTTCAGAATTTTAACTCAGTAATGAACAGTATATGTGTGTGGAGGTGTGTCAGGTTTTTTAATCTGTTCTTAATCTGCATCAGATTAAGGTAAGACTGCTTCCAAATCAGGGTTTTATTTAGAAAAGAACTTACTGTGTGCATCAATTTATTTGCACAACTCATTTGAAAATATCAGTATTTTCTTAGATTTGTTTAAATTTTAACCATGCTGAGAAACGTGACTGTGCTAGGTTCCAACAAAAGGTAAAAGCACAAATGAGCAGATTTGAAAACCACATGCAGAGAATTTGGGGCTACATCAAAGAAAATGCCGATTTCATTTTTAAAATAGCCAAAATGATAAAATAAAGTTCTAATCAATTATATTTCCACTCTTTTCATTTCTTCCTATTACCACATTTAAGAATCTTAGGTTGAATAAGAGAACAGACTGTATATGCTTTCCAACAGCTGTGCCTTTCCAACTATATGTTTCAACATCTATGGCTTTTTTCTCTTTAACATTTATACTACCTTTGTGTTTACCCTTTGGGCTAATTTGTAGTTGACCCTCATAATAGAGCCCTTTTAACCAACATTTTGTGACAGACAATCATTGATTTAGCAGTCTTGCACAATGCCTTAAAAATCAATGTACTCAGAAGAACGAACTGGTGGGACTTCATAATATCACATCTCGTTTTTATCACAAATTTCCAATTTACCAAGTTCCTGTCTCATTATTTATACCAGACAGGGCATGCTGATGAGATACACAACGCGTTCTGTCCCTTTTGGCAATCCATTTATAACTGAAGCACAATTAATATCTTTACAGCTGTTCTCCAGGCAGAAGGAAAAATGTGGTGGCAAAGATTCTGTACATGTTTCAGTATAAATGTGTGAAATGAGGAGCACTGGGATATGCCTAAAAACAGTGGAATCTGGGTTTTTCTTGTCTTTAAACTCTCTGGAGAAATATTTTCAAAATAGTATTTCATACAGGAAGTGAAGTTACCTTTAGTATCTCTCTAGATTTCTCAAGAAAATAATTAGGAGTCAGGAAAATCTTTCAACTCAAACTTCATACATGATACTTCTTTAAAGGAAAAACATTAACCAGAAAAAAATCCACAAGTTTCTTTATTTCAACCTCCTTTAAAATAGCCATTGTCAATTGTTTTATTTTCAAATATTAATCTTCTTTTTGTAATTAGATACTGATAGTTGCCATCAAATATAAAAAACCACCATGATTCTGGACCATATTGATTTAATTATCTCATTTATCTTCCCGACCCAGGGTTCAAACTCAGGTCTCCTGCATTGCAGGTAAATTCTTTATTGCCTGAGCCATCAGAGAAGACCTATTTAGATCTCACATAAACCCTAAAAATTACATTTAAATCACATTTAGACTCCTAAAAAAGGATAGGAATTCCTAAAACAAGATAGGCACCTAATAAATGTTTGTTTTTAATTAATCAATCTACTCAGTTACTGGCTTCCCTGGTGGCTCAGGTGGTAAAGAATGCACCTCCAATGCAGGAGACCCAGATCCAATCCCTGGATCAGGAAGATCCTTTGGAGAAGGAAATGGCAACCCACTCCAGTATTCTTGTCTGGGAAATCCCATGGACAGAGGAGCCTGCTGGGCTACAGTCCATGGGGTCTCAAAGAGTCGGACACAACAGAGAGACTAACACAACTCAATTACAGATGAGTTTTCTATATGGATACTTTTAGAATAAATGTATTTGTTTGTTTACTGGAGTACAGTTGATTTACAACGTTGTGTTAGTTTCAGATGTACAGTAACGTGATTCAGTTTTATGCACCTATGCATCCATTCTTTCTCAGGTTCTTTTCTATCTTTGGTTCTTCCCTTGGGTCTAGTCCCCCGTGCTATATAGTTGTTGTTTAGTCACTCAGCTGTGTATCTTTGGGAGCCTATGGACCAGAGCCCACCAGGCTCCTCTGTCCATGGGATTCTCCAGGCAAGAATACTGGAGTGGGCTGCCATTTCCTTCAGGGGCTCTTCCCCACCCAGGGACTGAACCATGTCTCCTGCACTGGCAGGTAGATTCTTTACCACTAAGCCACCAGCGAAGCCCTGTGCTATCCGGTAAGTTCTTGGAAAAAAACTACTGAACAAGGCAAAAGACCTGTGTCCATGGAAACTATAAGATGCTGATGAAAGAAACTGGAGACAGCACAAACAGAAGGAAAGATATACCGTATTCTTGGATAGGAAGAATCAATGTTGTCGAAATTGATTCTCCAAGGCAATCTATAGATTCAATGCAATCTCTATCAAATTATTAATGGCAATTTTCACAGAACTAGAATAATTTTATAATAGCATGCACTCTGGTAATTAGTACAGCCAGTACAGTATGTCAGCCAGGAAAACAAAACAGATAGATACATAGATAGATAGATGATTGATACATAGACAAAAATTGATATAGATATACTCAAAACATTTGATTTAGCAATTTCACCTCTTGGAAATTATTCCTAAGAAAGAATTCAAAATATGAGCAGACTTTCTTATTGCTACATTCTGATGGAACAAAAATAAATTTATTTTTAAACATTTATAATACATTAGTAATATTTACAGTAAATATAAATACAACCATAGTGGTTTTTTTTAACCCTGAAGATATAATAGGTTACGCAAAATTAAAACAACCAAAGACAAATAAGAGAAACATATGACTGTTTAAAAAAAGAGAAAGAAGAGAAAAGGAAGGAAAAACTTAGGTGTTTAGCTAAGTGGCTTGGGTTGCCATTACTGACAGATGTGGGACCTGCAGTAAGAAGCTGGTTCTGATAGCAAACTGCACGCACTCTGCGGTATTCTACAACGCTAGGTGCCATTCATGTGCTATGTACTGTGTACTAAGCTATGCTGCTCCTGTATGCCTAGAAGAAACAGAACTCATCAGCTATTTGACAGAATGTGGAGACACTCACAGGACATATTTTGGAGCTATCAAAGTACAGTTATGTCATGAAATGGAGCAGTGTGTCCAGTGCTTGGGAAAGAAGCCTGCTTGGAATGAATGACTCCTCCCCCAGGACCAGAATCCCCTGAGAAGGTGAGATTAAAATGCAAATAGATCCCTAGGTCCTACCGCTGGAATCTCAGAGGAGGGGACAAAGAATATACATCACACCCCACCAGCCCCTGGAAAAGTGCTATTTGTGAGTCAGGAAGAAGATGAGGGGCTCATACACACTTTAAAAAGTTATATGTTATTTCAAGTTTTTAATTACAAAAATAGTACATACTCATTGTGGGAAACACACCTCTTTTAGTCAAAGAGACACCTTAGAAGGCCCAGAAGTGAGAAGGCTGGGCTTTTAGGACAGTGCAAAGAAGTGTTAAGAAGTTAATTAGCACCTGCATCATAAAGAGCTGTCAGGTACAATCTGGGACAGATAGGGGGTCAAACAATGTGAAAAACACCAGGAGAGCCCGGAGAATGGTGAAAAATAATAGCTTAAATTTCACTTTCCTAAGTATTTAGACGTATATGTTGTGATTTTCTGTAGAGCTAAAGCATCGGGACATTTCTAACACTCTCTCTATAATTAAGTGTAGCTTGTCTGAATGTATGTCTTTACTAATGGACATAAATGATGCGAACAGTGGCTAATACACAAATAATAAAAGGATCAGTCATTTAGACAAGCACAAGTGTCCAGTAGACTCTTAATTTACCTAGATAAGCCTGAGGTAGGCTGAATTTTTCATCCTCTCTTTATTTACTGGCATATCCCCCAGGCTGGCATTATCCCTAAAAGGAATAAAAACATCTGTAGCAGTGTTTTCTGAGTTGCAAACCACACAGGCTACCTAATGAAGAAGCCCACTGTGAGCTGGTTCAATATGAAATTCCCAGTTTCCACAAAGAATTTCCTATAGAATAGTACACATCCACTTGTCTGCTCACAAGTAATTAAAGAGTTGCGTGACTCACAGTAAGCTCTCCCTGCATTTATTATATTTGGTAAATACTTTCAAATAATGTCTTGAATCAATATGAAATGTCCAACTGAGCATGTTATTTCCCCAGTGGAGTGGTTCCATCATTGTTGCTTTATTCCCTAAAGCAGCAACTAAACACAGAGAGGTTACAACAAAAGAAATCTTGTCTAGGACCACACAGATGGTTGAGGCTCCATTCTTGCCAGACTTCAACTTAGAATCTAGGGATTTAGGATTAGGGAAATAAACACAGAACTTGCCTTTGTGGAGACCCTAAGTTTGGAATATTTGTGGACTTCCCTGTTGCTCCAGTGGTTAAGCCTGCCTTCCAATGCAGGGGACGCAGGTTCGATCCTTGGTCTGGAAAGATTCTGCAACACCTCGAGGCAGCTGAGCCCGTGTGCCACAGCTACTGAGCAAGCCACAACTACCGAGCTCATGTGCCGAAACTCCTGAAGCCTATGCACCCTAGAACCCATGCTCTGCAAAAAGAGAAGCCACAGAGAGAAGGCTGGGCACTGCAATGAAGAGTAGCCCCCACTCACTGAAACTAAAGAAAGCTGTGCATAGCAACGAAAACCTAGTGTGGCCAAAAGAATTAATTAGTTTTTTGTTTTTTTTTTTTAAAGAAGACTATTTGGATGGGCACGTCTGAAAAGCTGTAGTAAGTTAGGCAGCCAAATTAGGTGACGGATCCCATAGGTAGAAGTGGACAATTATAAACTTGGAACTACTTTGAGGTCTTGCATTTTTCTCAAAATACGTCATACGCTTTCTGCATTTCATTCTTAACATATCACCCTTATTTCTTTAAAATTTAAAATAGTTTTACAAAGCCTTTGGTAACACTTTGAAAAGATGTGTCAGGCCTCTCTTATTTTGTTTCCAGAATCTTTTGGCACCCTACCAGGTAGAGATGCCAAGTGGAGTGGACTCCAGGGAAATATGGCACAACAGTCACCGCCAGGCAGGTAGTTCTCAGAGTGTGGTCTCCATGCCAGCAGCATCAGTCTCCTCCAAGTATGTGTTAGACATGTAAATTCTCAGCTCCACTCCAGACCTACTGAATCATAGACTATGTAAGTGAGGCTAAAATATTTTATTTTAGCCAGTCCCTCCAGGTTCTGCTAATGCACCCTCAAATTAAGGTAACTTTGTCTTGAGTGAACAGTAACAACTATTTAGGACTTCTCTACTGACTCAGATGGTAAAGAATCTCCCTGCAAAGAAAGAGATCCAAGTTTGATCCCTGAGTTGACTATATAAGATCAACATAGATATGCTTGACCTAAAAAAATAAAGCCACTAAGATAATGTGTTAGCTTCTTTTTATGAATTTACAACCTTCTGAGTAAGGTAAGACCATTACGAATTTTCTAATTTTATAGAGAAGTAGACTGAAAAATTCCCTTAACCTCTTTGTGTTAGAAAGTTGTACAGAAAGTACCAATATTCAAGATGCTGGGGATACATCTAGGTGTGCTTCTTAACCTTTTAATATATGATCCATTTTAGTGTAGTGTTAGTAACGCTATAACTCGCAAATTCCCTTATGTTCACCCAATGCCTTCCAGTAATGATGGTGTCTTACTACCAAATGGCAAGGGGTCATGACCAGAATAGCTCATTTTTCTTTATGATGGAAACTTGAGAAATATGGGGTGCAGTCTAGTTTTCATATTAATCTTTTTACTTTTCCAAAATTAATATATGGTAACACATCTAAGTACAGTTATTAAAATCACATCCTTTGTGAAATTTTGAGTGAGAATTAAATAAGCATAAATTTCCAGGCACATAATTTCACAAATCCCTTAATAGCTGGCAATTGCTAAATTGCTGTTTCCCATCTCCCACGTTAGATATGAAGACTCCAGGTTCCTGATATCATCAATCTGCTCCCCACTTGTTGTACAAAGAACCCACACACTTCAAAGCTTTAGAATGTCCAAGAACTCTGGATATTTTGCTGGTATGACAGTTTTCATACCTTCAAATAACCTTCAAAATGAGGTCTAAGCACACTTGAATATGAGGCAAACAGCCTCTGCTAACTTGGGCTTAGCTCATTTCTCTCTACATGCTCGTTTGAGGGACAAAAGAAGAAGCAAGGGAACTTCCCTGTGGCCCAGTGGTTAACACTGCCCTCTCAGTGCAGAGGGCTCAGGTTCAATCCCTGGTCAGGCAACTAGATCCTGCATGCCACAACTAAGACCCAGCGCAGCCAAATAAATTTAAAAAAAAAAAAAAAAAAGCAGCAAGAATTATGAGGTACTGACCATGAAATAGCATTCTCTTCTATGTATATTCTCACAGCTAAGACGTTCTCCTTTCTCTTCATTAGATGAATATCTACCAATTGACCACAAAGAACATGTTCATTTCAACTTTTCATTTGTGTCTGTCCCTTTCCCTTTTAATTCTGATCCAGGCATTATCCTTGATTTAGTGGAAAGCACATGGAAAGCACATTTGGCATAGGAACCAGTATATGTGGGGTTTACAGATAATCAAAGCTGGAACACACAGGCTGAAAACAAGTCGCTAAATCTCTGAGTCTAATTTTCTTATCTGCTTTACCCATTGTACTGTACTATCCTGGAAAACCAGCAGCGTAACAAAGATATACAGCCCTATTCAACAACATATGAAAATCTCATGCAAACATTAAGACATCCATAAAGATAATTGTGGTAAATATATTTACACATTAGGTGTCAGTTCCCTTGCATTTTAACTTCTCTCTCTGTCACCAGTAAGAGAAGCCTTTTTAGACACCACCACATCTATAAAACCTATTGAAATCAGACACAATTACTTTAAGCACCATTATAAAGAAATAATTGCATCATCTTAGAACAAGACTACCTGACGCTGTACATTATGGTGGGAACTGACAGCTCATGAGGAAGTGCATGGGCAATGTGGAATTCTTAAAAGAGAGAGAGAGAGGCTTCCTAGGCATTTGCTGAAACTCGATCCTTTGGAACTTTGAATTGCCTTGAATCGCCTTGAATCAGAGCCCACAATATAAATAATTTCTCACCCCCATTTTTGCCAAGATAATACAAAATTAATGATCTCACATGTCCCTGTATAGACTTTAGAATTTGCACATATTTCACTATCTGTGTATGTATAGAGAGAAACCTACCCTAGACAGAAAAGCGAATTCCCTTCAGGACAGAATTTATATTTCAGAGTAGAGAGACTGTGAGGCAAGCCAGCTATTTTTGTTGTCGTTCCAGACTCTACACATTTTTCTCTTTGATTTGGAAAGAAAGCAGCATTTTCTCTCCAACTTAGACAGTATATATCACACAAATCCACACACAAACACACATATACTGTGACATATAGAAATAAGAGAGAATGAAGAGAAAGGGAATGTGTGTGTGTGAGGGGGGAGAGAATAAATTTATACAAGAGATATAAAATCTTAAAGAACTCTTTTTAAGGGTTAAGAGAAGCATCTTTGGAAATTGCATTAATCTGCAATTCATAAACAGTAGCTTACAAACTAAGAAAAGAGACTAGAATCACAGTTTTCAGAAACAGGTTTCTGCTTTTGGTCACAGTTGAAAAAATGACATGCAAACAAAATCATGCCTCAGGACTTGCTGAGTGCAAGTCACTTGTGCAACACGATGCTGAACATGTGTGAATAGTGGTCCCGCCTGCACAGAGCTGACGTCTAGTCAGACGTCAGACGAGTGTGAATTTCCTTTTAGACACTTGTTCCATTTACCAGTGATGGATGGAAGAATGAGAAATGAATTCCATTTTCTCTCCCTAGCAAAGGTATCCTGAAAAACATGGCTCAAGGAGCACCTTGAATAAGTGATGCCCAGGTTGAAGAAAAGCTTCTTCCCCTGGTTTAAGGGACTGCAACATCACTCTACAGGCTTTTGTCTGGGGATAACAGGAAGTGAGTAAAGCCATACCTTAAAACCATTTGTGATTCTGATAATATATAGATAGTAAATAACAATGGTGTGCTTCACTTGGGTGTACAGAATCAAGCTGTAGTTAAACTGTTTGTGGGTAAGACTGAAGAGTCCAGTTCCAGCCTCATTACACATTTGCTGCAAGACTCTTAGCCAATTGCTTTACTGCAAAACAAAACAAACAAATCTTCCTGACAGATCTGTGTGACTTCATTAAGTCAGATGAAACTACGCAGCACAGTGTTGGTCCAGATAGTAGTTATGATCATGATGTTGATAATGAGGACACTAACGATGTCAATTTACTGAGCACCTACTGTATGCGAGACACTAGCTCAGGTATTTTGTATGTGCTATTGTTTTTCTTAATCAACAGATACTGAATGCCTACCAAGTGTCATTGCTACAGGTACATACAACATACTGTTTAAACATATTACTGTTCTCTAAATAACAGCAAAGGAATATCATGTTTAAAAAAATATACTGGATGTGCAGGAAAGAGACATAATGCATCCAAATTTGTTTATTTAGTGAGGGGCCTTCATGATCCACAGGTCTGCAGAGCCCTCACTCATGTTCTCTGCTGCCCATTTCAGTTTGTATTGAGTATCTCATGTTATACATTAAATCCTATTTTATAACAGGCTATCTAAGTTACTGCCTGAAGATTTTGATCCCTTATATTTGAATAAAATTAATGTATCCACCCCTATGACCTGGGTAAGTTTCTAAAGCCACTGAAAATAAAAGATGATTCAGCAAATCTCATATTTCATTGTCTAAATTTGACACAGATGAGTTTCCTCAAAAGTAAGGGAGACTGATAAATTGTTATTCCCAGGGCTCCCACGATGCTCCTATCTCTGATGACCAAATTTTAAAAGATAATAATGAACTGACTCAATGGACATGAGTCTGAGCAAACTCTGGGAGATAGTGAAGGACAGGGAAGCCTGGCATGCTGCAGTCCATGGGGTCACCAAGAGTCGGATTTAACAACAACAACATTAACTTCCTTTATACTGAATCATCAAGGGAAAGAATGTGACTGTTTTAGGACAAATTTATTTTAAATATGAGGGAGAAACTTGAGCAGCATGAGGAAAAAAAGAAAGATGAGGAGGTCATGAGCATTTTCTCACTTGAACAGGACTTTCCTCATTTCTACATCAGTTTGGTTTATGTAAGGAGACTGAAGACATGATATCATCTAAAAGAAATTCCTTTTTTGTCACATTTCAGGATCAGCCGCCTTGTCACTCTGAGAGGCAGTACAGAGCTTGATAACATTCACACACCAAAATGCCTCATGTTTCTATAAGACACTGAAGTTTACTTCACCACTTTCTGAGTGCTATCCACTGCACTAGCTCTTGTCATCATTGTCTCAAATCATTCTGCCCCTCCGTGATCGCGGAACCTCTCCCAGTCTCTTACAGTGCACTGTTCAGGATCACAGACTAAAACGCATCTCCCTATGCCTCTAACATCATCACTCAAAGGTCTCTTGTCTGTTTCCCTACCTGCCATTGAAACCTTCCAAGAACACTGCACATTATTTCAGCCCTACCTTCCTTTTGTTTAATATGTATTTTCTGAGATACCAACTATGTGTTTGGCCCTGTGAGGGGCACTGGAGGACAGCAATGAACAGCAAAAATGCAGCCTCCACCTTCAGGGAGCTTTATTACAGCCAAGCCCAGAGAACTCCACAAGGAACTCATCAGTCAATGATAAATCCATATGAAGAAAATTACAGAATGACATGAAGTCTTCAACAGATTTGGAGAAAGTGATCCTTATCTGAGACTGGAAGGATGAATAGGAATTAAGAGTCTTCTGGGCAAAATCAATGGCATGTATGAAGACTCTGAGGCCTTCAGACATGGGGCACAAAAAGCAGGCCAGTAAGGCAGAGAATACATCGCAAAAACATGGGGATGTTGACATGGTTTAACTGTGCAGAACATTATCAGCCATGTTATAAATCTTGATCTATATCAGAAAAGCAGTGGAGATAGACTGAAGTTCTATAAATAAGAACATGCCGTATCAGAGGATGCATTAGAACAGAGCAGTAGTGAATCCAGACAACTAGTATGGACTCTAGGCAGAGGGCTAAGCGGATTCTAGTCTCTTGAAGTAGGATTGGTGAGAGAAGGCACAGTGGTTGAAAACTAGAATGTGACTCTTATTTATTGTAAAATGACGCAAATCCACTTACATTTATTTCTCAGAGCAAGGGAAAAGCACTCAAGTATATGTGTAAGAGAATGCCATGCTCAAAACCATGTTTTGGAAATATCACCCTTGCTAACGTAGACTGGAGGAGAGCAGAAATAAATATGACCTGGGACTTGTTCGTAACCAAAAAAATACAGCAGTGGTGACCGAGAGTGCGTGTTTATGTGGACATGCCGATTTTATCTGAGACTGCAATGTCTACCACGCCAAGACTCTCTCTTGCTGGCTGTGAAGCAACTGGCCACCTTCTGAGCTGCCATTTGGAAAGTCCCTGTAGCAAGGAGTGGAGAGTCCACCACAGACAAGTGGCAAAGAAGCTGAGCCCTTCAAGGACCTGAATGCTGACAACCATGAGACCTTGGAATTGGGGGCTTGCTGGTCAAGCCTCAGATGAGACTTCAGCCCCCATGGAAACCCCAATGTCAGCCTCGTGAGATCCTAAAGCAGCAGAACCCACAAACGTCCTAAACAGGTCAACCATAGGAAAGATGATAATAAATGTGGGTTGTTAAAAGCCATGAAATTTACGGTAATACTGTCACACAGTGACAAATAACAGATGCACTCGGTCTTTTCAGTTTTTTGTTTTGTTTTTTAGAAAACTAATACACGGGTTTTACCAATAATAGAAGCTTATGCTTTTTGAAAGATACTGTTAAAATAATGAAATGATAAACCACAAACCGGGAGAAAACATTTGCAAATCATATATCTTTCAAAGGACTCAGGTGCATGACGTATAAAGAACTCTTTAAAGTTCAATAAAAATCAACCAACTACCCAATTAAAAATGGGCAGAAAATTTGAACAGATAATACAGATGGCGAATAAGGAAAGGATGGTTGACATTATCTCTGACCAGGGAAACAAGTGCAAACCCTAAAGAAAAACCATATGTACTAAAATGCCCTTCAAATGTGACACACAGTCCTGGTGAGGGTGGAGAATGACTGCAGCTCTCTTTGGGGGAGAGGATTTGGGGTTTGTGGCTGGACGTGACTTCCAGAAGGGCTCAGGACAAAAGGGGAGATGCATTCAATTTTGAATGTGCTGGTTGTTAACCAAGGCACCTCAATCTCCCGTTTACGTGTGACATGGGCAATCTGAGTTGTAGGCCTGGAACTCAGAGCCAAGTTTAGAAATAAGATGCTAATTTCAGAGGGTGAACTTAAAAGAAAATAAAAGAGAGAAGGGCATTCAAAGAAACAGAGGGTAAGGATATCATCTGAAGTAAAGCTAATGGATTAATCAATTATTTGCTTTGGACATATGAGCTTAATTCTGATAATTTATCATAAACAAAAATATCAGAGAGAAAGACTCAGCTCTCTATACATCAATGCTCAGAGAATTCAGAAGCAGCACGCTGATGAGAAAGGAAGTCAGGGTAAACTTCCTAACTTACAGCTATGGCTCAAAGCTGGGGCAAAACTGACATTTATTGAAATATTGCATGTCAGGCAGAGTATTTTATCCTTTCACATAATTTTCCTTTTCAAATCCCTTTTTTAAAAAAGAAACTCAGATTCTGAGAGGTAAATTCCCTTCTCATGGTCATTCACTAGTTAGGAGAAGATCCACAATTCAAACAGTCTGGCTTCAAAGCTCCAGCTTTTATCTTTGAGCATTTCAAGAAAGCATTAAATCAGACACAAAGAAGCACATTTTTGTATTCTTTATGCGGTCCTAAGCCTAACCTTGAATCCCACATTCTAAGCATCTCCCCCTTCAAGTTGACTTCTATGGTATTAGAAGCTCTATAGAACTTAAAGAGCTACAGATATATCTAAAAACTCAGGCAAATCTTAGCATTAGTCAGGAATATCTTTTCTGTTCAAAGCAAATGCCAAGTCTAATGTGTTAGAATATCCCTTCAAAATCCAAGATGGTCCTGGTCCCTGGGGCTGGGGGAAAGGGAGCTTCAAAATGGCCTATATTGTTATTGCTGATAACACAGCAATAACTCACTTTAATCATGCCATTTTGAAATATCTTCAGATCAAGGGTGTTTTACTTGATGGATATAATGTAAAAACTCCAATCCAATATTTAAAACAATTACACACATTTAAATCCATCCACCTGCTTCCTCATTTGACTATGACACTAATTGCTTATATACAATAGGAACTTTCAGTTCAGTTCAGTTCAGTAGCTCAGTCGTGTCTGACTCTTCGCGACTCCATGAACCGCAGCACGCCAGGCCTCCCTGCCTATCACCAACTCTCAGAGCTTACCCAGCTCATGTCCATTGAGTCGGTGATGTCATCTAACCATCTCATCCTCTGTCGTCCCCTTCTTCTCCGGCCCTCAAACTTTCCCAGCATCAGGGTCTTTTCAAATGAGTCAGCTCTTCGCATCAAGTGGCCAAAGTAGTAGAGTTTCAGCTTCAAAATCAGTCCTTCCAATGAACACTCAGGACTGATCGCCTTTACAATGGACTTGTTGGATCTCCTTGCAGTCCAAGGGACTCTCAAGAGTCTTCTCCAATACAACAGTTCAAAAGCATCAATTCTTCGGTGCTCAGCTTTCTTTATAGTCCAACTCTCACATCTGTACATGACTACTGGAAAAACCATAGCCTTGACTAGATGGATCTTTGTTGAAAAAGTAACGTCTCTGCTTTTTAATATGCTCTTGGTCATAACTTTCCTTCCAAGGAGTAAGCATCTTTTAATTATATGGCTGCAATCACCATCTGCAGTGATTTTGGAGCCCCGCAAAATAAAGTCAGCCACTGTTTCCACTGTTTCCCCATCTATTTGCTATGAAGTGATGGGACTGGATGCCATGATCTTTGTTTTCTGAATGTTGAGCTTTAAACCAACTTTTTCACTCTCTGCTTTCACTTTCATCAAGAGGCTCTTTAGTTCCTCTTCACTTTCTGCCATAAAGGTAGTGTCATCTGCACATCTGAGTTAATGATATTTCTCCCGGCAATCTGGATTCCAGCTTGTGCTTCTTCCAACACAGCATTTCTCATGATGTACTCTGCATAGAAGTTAAATAAGCAGGGTGACAATATACAGCCTTGACGTACTCCTTTTCCTATTTGGAACCAGTCTGTTGTTCCATGTCCAGTTCTAATTGTTGCTTCCTGACCTCCATACTGGTTTCTCAGGAGGCAGGTCAGGTGCTCTGGTACTCCCATCTCTTTCAGAATTTTCCACAGTTTTTTGTGATCCACACAGTCAAAGGCTTTGGCATAGTCAATAAAGCAGAAATAGATGTTTTTTCTGGAACTCTCTTGCTTTTTTGATGATCCAGCAGATGTTTCCAATTTGATCTCTGGTTCCTCTGTCTTTTTAAAACCAGCTTGAACATCTGGAAGTTCACGGTCCATGTATTGCTGAAGCCTGGCTTGGAGAGTTTTGAACATTACTTTACTAGCATGTGAGATGAGTGCAATTGTGCTGGGTTCCTTAGGCCTAGGAATAGAGAAATGATGCTGAGGTCACTTCCACTGTGCAGGAAATCAATCCTTTAGCTACTAGGGAGAGCCCACACAGTCCTGCTGTGCTCCCATGTCTAGACTTCTGAGCAGCTGATTTCACACGTTTTGTTCTCATCACTTCCAAAGTCATATCTGACTCTTTGCAACCCTATAGTCTGCAGCATGCCAGGCTTCCCTCTCCTTCACTATTTCCCATGGTTTGCTCAAACTCATCTCTATCAAGTCAGCGATACCATCCAACCATCTCATCCTCTGTCACCCCCTTCTCCTCCTGCCTTCAATCTTTCCCAGCATCAGGGTTTTTTCCATGAGTTGGCTCTTTGCATCAGGTGGCCAAGATATTGGAGCTTCAGCTTCAGCATCAGTCCTTCCACTGAGTATTCAGGGTTTCCTTTAGGATTGACTGGTTTTATCTCCTTGCTTCCAGGGACTCTCAAGAGTCTTCTCCAGCACCACAGTTTGAAAGCATCAATTCTTTAGGGCTCAATGTTCTTTATGGTCCAACACTCACATCCACACATGACTACTGGAAAATCATCCAAAGATCTAAAGACATGGCAATAGGTCCTCTGAGTTAGAAGGAACCAAACAATTTCAATTGGTACCCTGCCATGCGAACCTTAGGCAAGCCAAGTTCCCAGGGGTATCTCCTGGCATGCCTCAGCCAACTCGGTAATCATGGTTTCTGCAATGATAGTTTTGCATGCCTTTGAACAAGCCTCAAGAAAGCAAGATATCTACCCTAATAGATCATGTGCCAAGTCACTTCAGTCCTGTCTCTCTGCAACCCTATGGACCATAGGCTGCCAGGCTCCTCTGTCCATGGATTCTCCTGGCAAGCATACTGGAGTGGGTTGTCATTTCCTCCTCCAGGGGATCTTCCCAACCCAGGGATTGAACCTGCATCTCCTGCATTGGCAGGCAGAATTTTTTTTGTTTTTATTTATTTATTTATTTTGTATTACTGAGCTACCAGGGAAGCCTATATCTCATATCATTATACTTATCTAAGAGTATGTATATACTTCATGATATTTATCAATATATTTATCTGGTATTTATCTTCTCTAATATGGTGATACTAGGGGTAGGATAAAGTTCTTTAAATGACAATTTATTTAAATAAAGTTATAATAGTTCTAACACAGCAGTTCCATGTAAGCTAATGGCATATTTGATACTAAACAACAATCCTGGGTTTCCATTGTTGCTCAGCTGGTAAAGAATCTGCCTGCGATGCAGGAGACCTGGTTTGATTCCTGGGTCAGGAAGATCCCTTGGAGAAGGAATAGGGTACCCATTTCAGTTTTCTTGGGCTACCTTGGTGGCTCAGCCAGTGAAGAATCTGCCTGTCATGTGGGAGACCTGGGTTCAACCCCAGGGTTGGGAAGTTCTCCTAGAGGAGGGCATGGCAACCCACTCTAGTATTCTTGCCTGGAGAATCCCCATGGACAGAGGAGCCTGGGGAGCTACAGTCCATAGGGACGCAAAGGTTTGGACACAACTGAGCAACAAATACTTCACTCAGAGAAAGCAGAGACACGAAGGTTGAAACCAAAAGCAGAAATAAAGTGGGAGAGGTAGAATGATAGTTTTGTTTCCTTTGAAATGGATGCTATTTTAATTAGTGAATCTTGTAGGAATAAGGTGAGATCTGTTTCAGGCAGACTAGATACCACTGGTGGAGCTTTGCCATGGAAGTCTCCCCTTAGCTTAGCTGCCTTGAGCTTGGTGTATAATGAAAGGCCACCCCAAATAACATACTTAATATTAAAGTCACCTTCCAGGGCTGGAACACAAAGGAAAAGAGGGGACGAGAGAAGAGAATCAATAGGGTAAATAAGTATAAAAAATCAATATATTCACTGGTTCATTCACCAATCTTATAAACTTGGTAGATCTGGTTTCAAGCTTGGATGTAGAGAGAAAACTGATTCCAAAGCAAAAGCAGTGCATGAGTCCAGCTGTATAAAGTACAAAGCAGGCAAGACTTCTCTATGCTTTTAGAAGGATTTGGTTCCTCTGTGGAAACAGCGACAAGAAAAACGCACAAGAGTGCCTCTTGCAGTGCTGGGAACTCTTCTGATTTATCTGGGTGCCGATCACACAGGTCTGTTGGGTTTGTGAGCTTGTGCTCTTAACAATATACGCACTTTACTGTGTGGATGTCACACTTCAGTGCATAATTTAAAAACACGGGGGCTTCTCTGATGGTCTGGTGGTTAAGAATCTGCCCTGTAATGCAGGGGACACAGGTTTGATCCCTGGTCCTGGAAGATCCCACGTGCTACCAGGCAGCGAGGCACAGGCCACGACTACTGAAGCGCTTGAGCCTGGGCGCCACAACCAGAGAGTCTGTGCATCACAGTGAAGACTCCGCAGGCTAAAGCTAAGACCCAGCACAGCCAAATAAACTTAAATAAAACTTACAAGTCTGTGTGGGGGACAAGAAAGTCCAAATTACTGAAAAGCTGAATAGAAATACGAATTGCTGTCTACACTTATGAAAAAGCTAACTGAACCACACCCTTAGCACCGAACCAAGCAGCAGTAACAATGCTGGATTCAGATCATATGGTCTTATTACTCTCTTGCTGTGTGGTCTCCCAAAAGGCCCCTCACAGTGCGCTTGTGTCAAGCTGACTAGAGCTGTGAGACACTGTAAGAGCAACTCTTAAGATGGATACTGGCACTTCTTTCATTTAACTTTGACATTGTACCTTGTTACCTACACACAAATGTGTGAGAAATGTTTGATATTATTCCATTGTTACTGAATGGTATTAGCAGCCTTAATAATTACACTGGAAGAGCAATACAAAAAAAAATCCTGGGGTGATTATCATTATTCAGGTTCTGTCAAGGTGAGAAAAAGGACAATAAAGACATGTTCAAGAATGAATTTTGCCCTTTGTTTTCTGTCTTGATCATCCAGTTTTTCTTTAATACTAATTTTAAAAAAGAACAAAGCACAAAAGACTGTAGTAGGATCTGAGAATATAAATGGATAGAAGAGTGACACTCCACTCAGCATGAAGAATCTTTTCAGGCTGAACTCAGAATATTCCTTCTCTTATTGTCTCCTTCTCACTCAGGTTAAGGAGATGCACAGTCCTTTCACAAGTCTGGCAGAAGGGATAAACCACTCCAATTCTAACTTTCCCAAGAATCCAAATTTCAGTTTATTGTTTTTATATGGACAGCAGTCAAAGACAGTAAAAGAAAAACAAAAAAATCAAACACCCTCTTATTAAGAAGACATGTACCACATATCATTAATATCCATCCATACCATGCCTTGCCCTAAAGTGTCAGGATCTTTTACAAGGAAGACACAACATTGATAGTCAATTCTCTAGGTTCATATAATGAAAAAACTGCACACCATTTGAGTGGGTATAAATATTTATCATTTTATACACTGTTTACATAGCCAAGGAGAAAGATGTTTCTATCACTACTCTCTGAAAGGCCAGAACTCCTTGGAATAACTCCTCACAGACACCCGCAGCATCCAGCAGACAATTTTCTATTTCTTAGGAAATTTTTGTTTTTAAAAAGCCAACTATCCCTTGACCTGATCTTTTTTTGAGTTGTCATACATGGAGAAACAGAAATAACATGGAAACCAGAGATGGGAACTGAGACTCCAGGACTCCGTGTGCTCCTAGAGGGCTCCCCTGGTGGCTCAGCTGGTAAAGAATCTGCCTGCAGTGCGGGAGACCTGGGTTCGATCCCTGGGTTGGGAAGATCGCCCGGAGAAGGGAAAGGCTACCCACTCCAGTATTCTGGCCTGGAGAATTCCATGGATACAGTCCATGGGGTCGCAGAGTAGGACACGACTGAGCGACTTTCACAGTGTACAGTGTACTCCTAGAACCAGAGACAAAGAAATCCAACATGAGAAGCATAACTTTTCTGTTTCTCTAATATCAGTATATATTATGAAAGGATGATGTGTACCTGATGGTGACTAAGTTCACATTTTTCCATGCTGAGCTACTTCAAAAGATACTATTTCATTACCTTCTCAGTCCTTATGGAAAATGCCTGGTGTTGAGCTAACCGAACTAGATTTGGCGAAATGTCTATCTGTGTATTAGAACAAAAGAAACCCTTCACAAACTTGCTATCCATACTGTGGTTATGCATACTGCCATCGGGGAGATGGTCCATTGCAAGGGAATAAACACATATGGGTTTGGCTGACATCATTTGGGTGCTCACTTCAAGCTTGAAAGAAGAAGAGTCTCCATAGATGGTTGTTGACTACCAGATTTTCACTCCTGTATTCATTTTTTTTTTTTTTTTAAGCATAGACTTTCAAAAAGCAGAAACAGGCAGAGTAACACTGGTACTGACAGCTTGGTGAACAGTGTCCACGAACACATTTTCAAAGACTAGAAATAGGAGAACCCATTTTGACCAGAAAAATGGAAAATTTAAAACTCGTCTGGGGCAGCATTTCCCAAAGACACCAAAATCTGACAACATTTTAAGACAATTCCTATTTACAGTGTGATCATTGGAACTCATACAAGCACAGCCATTCATCTCTATATTAATGGATTTTTTCCTATGATTTCTTCCATTGTTTTGCCTGTTAAATGAATGAAGGATGTCTTTATATAATGTTTTAAATATTACTGATAGAGTCTTGTGGTCAATATTTTGGTTATATCAATTAAAATTTATAATAAAACTAAATACATTCTTATTGAAAGATGCATCAGATATACTCCTAGGTATTTCAACTGAGTTAAAAACTTATTTCTAAATAAGTTTATAGCAGTTGTATTTATAATTACACAATGTTGGAAGCAATCAAAATATACTTGAATAGACAAAAGGATGAACAAACTATGGTAACCCATACAAAGGAATACTATTTAGTATATTCTGAGCACTGGAGAAGGCAATGGCAACCCACTCCAGTACTCTTGCCTGGAAAATCCCATGGACGGAGGAGCCTGGTAGGCTGCAGTCCATGGGGTTGCAAAGAGTCGGACATGACTGAGCGGCTTCACTTTCACTTTCCACTTTCATGCATTGGAGAAGGAAATGGCAACCCACTCCAGTGTTCTTGCCTGGAGAATCCCAGGGATGGCAGAGCCTGGTGGGCTGCCGTCTCTGGGGTCACACAGAGTTGGACACGACTGAAGTGACTTAGCGGCAGCAGCAGAGCACTGAAGAACTGATGCTTTTGAACTGTAGTATTGGAGAAGACTCTTGACAGTCCCTTGGACTGCAAGAAGATCCAACCAGTCCATCCTAAAGGAAATCAGTCCTGAATACTCATTGGAAGGACTGATGCTGAAGCTGAAACTCCAATACTTTGGCCACCTGATGCCAAGAGCTGACTCATTTGAAAAGACCTTAATGCTGGGAAAGAATGAAGGCAGAAGAAGAAGGGGATGATGGAGGATGAGATGGTTAGATGGCATCACCGGCTCAATAGGCCTGAGTTTGAACTCCGGGAGCTGGTGAACAGGGAGGCCTGGCGTGCTGCAGTCCATGGGGTCACAAAGAGTCGGACACGACTGAACAACTGAATTGGACTGATATACTATTTTATTATATTTATAGGATATTTTAGAAAAGACAAAGATATAGTGTCAATAGGGAGTTAGAGAATGAGGAAGTTAATAGGTAAAGCTCATGGCTTTCTTTAAGGTAGGAAAACTATTCCATCTGATACAGTAATGATGGACATGTGTCACAATGAACTTATCAAAATCAATAGCGCATGCAAAATGTAATACATGTAGATTTTAAAAAATGAGATGTGGAGTTTCCCAGGATGGACTGCAAGCTATGACAAAATAATATAATTATATTACCACTGTATTTTGAAAACTCAAGTATATAATTACATATCTCCACACATATTTGTCCTCCCTCTACCATCTGGGAGAGCCTAAAATCAAAGACAATCCAGCAGCAACAAGTGCAATTAGCACACTTCGCTTGTAATGACCCCAACAAAAGGAACCGGGGCTCCTTGGAGATAGAGGTAATTCCAGAAGTGGGGCCATAAATATACAAGATGAGCCTGAAGCATCATGCATGCAAGCAGGTGGATTTCACTGGTGATGCAGTGGATAGGAATCTGCCTGCAATGCAGGAGACCCCGGTTTGATTTCTGGATCATGAAGATCTCCTGGAGAAGGAAATGACAACCCACTCCAGTATTCTTGCCTGGAAAATCACATGGACAGAGGAGCCTAGCAAGCTACTATCCATGGGGTAGCAAGAGTCAGACACAACTTAGTGACTAAACCACATTGATAATGTCACAAAATGTCAGTTTTCCTCCCCAACACTCTAACCCATTAGACAAATCTAAAATGAGGGAAATTCTACAAAAATACCTGACCAGTTCTCTCTACAAGTGTTAAAATGTAGTGTCAATACTGATTCATTAATTTTAACAAAGGTTACCACACTAATGTAAGATGTTAATATTGATAACAGTGAAATGTGGGTGTGAAGGTATATGGGGACTGTATTATAATTTCACAACCTTTCCATAAATCTAAAATTCAAATTAAAAGTTTACTTAAAATGAAAAGAAGCTCCACACACTTAAGCATATGATTTTTTATTTTTTAAAAACATCCCATAGCTGGGAACAGATGTTCACTCCATATGTATCCAAAGATATGACCCTAAGTCAAGGCCTATACAGGGACATGATAATTCTAGAAGAGAGACCATTGGTATCCAATTTAACAAGTCTCTGGTTTGGGGTTTTAATCCTAGCGCCTCCTAATTAAGTTAATACGGCCACACTAAAACACATTAGTCTGCTAGGGTTGCTGTAACAAAACACTCCAGCCTAGGTGATTTCTACAACAGGAGTTAATTTTCATACAGTCCTAGAGGCTGGGAGCCCCAGTGCAGGGTGCTGGCAGGACTGGTTTCTCCCGAGGTCTCTCCTTGGCTTGCAGATGGCCGCTCTTCCTGTGTCTTGTCACACTGGTCCTTCTGTTCACATGTGCCCCTGGAGTCCCTGTGTCCAAATCCCTTTTTCTGGTAAGGACACCAGTCAGACTGGACCAGCGCCTGCCCATTTGTCCTCACTTAACTTTAATCACCTCTTCAAGGGCCTTACCTCCAAATGCAATCTCATTTGAAGGTCCTGGGGGTTAGAGCTGCAGTAGATTAATTTTGTGAAATAGAACTCAACCCACAACACAAATAAATTTATATCTATATTTTTTTTCAGTAAAAATATGATAATAACATGCAACCAGCAATATATATAATTTTATATAATACATAACGTGCAGTGTTTTCCACAGGACCCAGCCTACAACAGAAGCTAAATAAAGTGTATCTGTCATGGTTTTGTTCTCGATCAGCTTAGCTACACTAGGATTCTTTTTCTAGAATTCCCTTTCCTATGTTTGTCCTGGTTAGGTTTGGTGTGAGCATTTGCAGGTAGAAGTGGGGAAGGCAGACACAACATCAGTGAAGGGTGTTGGGCACTGAGGCAGTGCATGCCTGACTCAGCAGGCTCTCAAGCACACCATGAGGACAGGGAGCAGAATCCAGCTCACAGCTCCTTCAACAGCTCTAGGCTGTGCTTCTCCAGAATGTCCAAGTCCTGGCCCAGGTCCAGCCCTGTGACCAAGGGCATCAGCTTCTCCTGCAGGAATATTGAGGTAGGAGTGCCAGGTACAGGCTCCTTTTGGATTCCAGTGTATTCCTGGTCTCTTCCACTTCACTTCCAGTTTTCCTTCCCATCACCCAGTGCAGAGACAAGAGCTTGTCTACCAATTCTATTGTTGTATATAGTCTAATCTCTACAACAACTCCTTCCTTACTCTGGGGACTGCTAGTTGCTCTGCGTGCCTGATGTTGTTGTTCAGTCCCTAAATTGTGTCTGACTCTTTGCAACCCCATGGACTGCAGCAGGCCAGGTTTCCCTGTCCTTTGCTATGTCCCAGAGTTTGCTTAAAAGCGGGAGACCCAGGTTCATGCCCTGGGTTGGGAAGATCCCCTGGAGAAGGAAATGGCAATCCACTCCAGTACTATTGCCTGGAAAATCCTATGGACAGAGGAGCCTGGTAGGCTACAGTTTATGTGGTCGCAAAGAGTCGGACACGACTAAGCGACTTCACTTCCTTTCCCTTCATGTCCATTGAGTCAGTGATGCCATGCAACCATCTTCTCCTCTGTTGCCCCCTTCTCCTCCTGCTCTCAAACTTTCCCAGCATCAGGGTCTTTTCCAGTGAGTCAGTTCTTGGCATCAGGTGGCCAAAGTATTGGAGCTTCAGCATCAGCTCTTTCTTTTTTTTTTTTTGTCATATTTTCTTTCTATTAGATAACTTTACAGAACTTTTAAAAATGAAAACTCATATATACATAGATACTAAAACCATTGTAATTCTTTATAACAAAAAAATTGGTCTTGTCAGTTTTCTCTCTCTTTTTTTTTTTTTTTTTGCACATGATGAAATAAGGATCCTTGGCAAGGATCTCCAAATGAAATGGCAACCCACTCCAGTGTTCTTGCCTGGAGAACCCCAGGGATGGGGGAGCCTGGTGGGCTGCCATCTCTGGGGTTGCACAGAGTTGGACATGACTGAAGTGAGTTAGCAGACAATTTACGTAGATATATAAAACAAGGTTAAAATAAAAAATATATACCGAGGAAAGATCATAGAAAGTAAGAAAAGATATTCTTTAAATATTTTATTAGTCTAAAAAGAGAACATTTTACTTTGTAATCAACAGAGAAATATCCTCTGTATGATCTCCAAGGGCAAAACTGAGGTCAACGTGAGAAGACTGCAGGAGGAGCAACATTAAAAAAAAAAAATCCCAATAGCTTGTGGTTTAACTGTACGAGAATGTGTCTCTTATTTATATCATAGCCCACAGGTTGAGTAACCCTCCTGGCAGCACTCCTGGTTGGTTATTCCGGTGTCTGGTCTTCTTTCCTCTTGTGATGCTGCCTTATCAACATGCCATGACCATGGATGTCAGTAAAGGGGGTAGAAAACAGGAGGGGTTACGGAGAGAGTTTTCATTCCAGGCCAGAAAATGGTGGGCGTCATTCCTTCCATCAGTGGATTTACCTATTCCCAAGCATCAGCTCTTTCAATGAATATCCAGGGTTGATTTCCTTTAGAATTGACTGGTTTGATCATGTTTGATGAGGAGCTCTTACTTTTACCCATCATAAGACTTTGAGTATATTTTAAGCTTGTGTGCCTCAGTTTTCTCTTTTAAAAAATAAAAATAATAAAATTCACTTCATAAGGTTGTTGTTAGGATCAAATTAATATACATGAATAGTATGTTTGGCATAAACTTTTAAATAGTAATCCCTGTGTAGTCCTAAAACAATTATTCATCATGCTAACATTAAGTGACTAATGTTGCTTTGGATTTTAGAAAAAACACATATCAACATCTCAACACCTATTCCAGAGACTTTATTTGGTGAATTTCCCCTCTCCTGCCCTCAGTGTATTTCTTGAACTCAAACCTCTCTTGCGGCTTGCAAAGATTCATAATTGGTATATAAAGATGAAATCCAGAAAGTCTGACATGGTTATAAAGAGAAGACTCCTTGGTGTCATGTTCTCTGACAAAAAGAAAATGAATAAAATCATCTTCAACACTGGCACAAATATGATTATACTGACTTTAAAGTCTTCTAGTACAGACACCGGACACAAGGAAGAAAGCCTTGTTCGCTTAGAATCAGACATGAATCTGAGACAATCCGTATGTTCCCACTTACAGCCTCATAATGTAACTATTCTTTTTTTTAGGGTATCTAATTATAATATCAAATACACACACACATGCAAACTTGCATTTCTCTCCTCCATACATCTACATACTTAGCTTTATCCTCAGTTCTTTTAACAGCTTGTATATCTTCTTTACCATTTTTTATCTACAGTCATATTTTGTTTTATTATGCTTGAAAGATACTGCATTTTTTTTTCTTTTTTACAAATTGGAGGTGTGTGGCAAACCTATGTTGCAGATGATGATTAGCCCAGCATTTTTAGTAATTTTTTAGAAATTAAAGTGTGTACCCATTTTTAGACATAGTGCTATTGTGCACTTAATAAATTATAGTATAGCATAAACATGACTTTTATATACACTGGGAAACCAAAACATTTTGCAACTTGCTTTATTGCAGCAGTCTAGAACCCAACTGGCAATATCTCTGAGGCATGCCTGTATTGATCTATTCGCTTATCTACTCATGTGACTATCCTGCCATTTAAATTCCATCATATTTTTATGTACCATTACTGATAAGAATAGGAAAAATGGCACATATCTCAAATAATTGTGATAGCTAATCAACCAAAGAATAAAAGCAATTTGGGCCTAAAACTCAAATAGCAATTTTCCAAGTCTAGTGAATCCAGGAAGCACAATTATTAAGTCCACTATGCACAAATATAAAAATCAAAGAAATAATATTAAAAAATGTTCAAACTCTAGGAACCCCTACCAGCTCTGAGAGGTAAGGAGGGCATGACATACACCAAAAAGACATTGACAAAGGTGTCCCACATTCATTTTCTGCCAAGACTTCAGGATTTCACAAATGCGTATTTCAAAGCTGCCCTGACATGCACTGTGTCCCTTTCTCTGACAGGTGAATGTAGGCAAAGGCTGAACTCTATATCCTTTTTCTCTCTAGCCCCTTTTAATTAATGATTTTCTGAAATGGGTATGTAACAAAAAGTCTTAACACTGTGGGTATTGATGCTAATTCACAGAGCTCTAGACACAAACATAGCTTGAATAACTTAAGAATGATTTGCCCTTTTGCCTCAAAAAGTCAATAAATGTGTTGAAGCCTAAAATATCCATTTTTATTAATATATGAGGACAAAGAGATAGAAAGATAACAGGATCATAGAACTGTCTGGGTAGAATTCCTCCTGTGTTTCTCAAACTTCCATCTATAATACAATGTTTTTTGTTGTTGTTGAGTGTTTTGATTTTCCTTATAAGTGCAAATTTACTGATATGAGAATACTTCTCAGTATTTCAAGTACCAAAAGATTACTTGAATCGGAAGCAGTAGATGTCTTACCTTTTCAGAAGGGTTCAGGGTAGACTTGGATGAAGTATTATTCAGCATAGAAAATTGAACAACAGGGAAGTGGGTGTAATTTTCAGAAAGGTTACCCAATGTATCCAGAAATAAAAAAATCAAAAATCTGAGTAGATGGACTTCCCTGGTGGTCCAGGGGTTAAGAATAAGCCTGCCAATACAGGGGATGTGCATTTGATCCCTGGTCCAGGAATAGTCCACATACCACAGGTCAGCTAAGCCCATGCGCTGCAAGTACTGAACCCATGAGCGATGACTAGTGAAGCCCGTGCAGCCTAGAGCCCATGCTCCCCAACAGAAGAAGCCGGTGCAATGAAGAGCCCACACACCACAACCAGAGAGCAGCCCGCACTGGCCACAGTGAGAGAAGCCAGCACACAGCACTGAGGACCGAGCACAGGCACAAACAATGAAATAAGCAAACAATTAAAGCTTAAAGAATGTAAGTAGAAGACACATTTCTGAAGAGCTTAAAGAAACAATACTAGGATAATTAAACTGAGTTTAATTTGATAATCAAATTGAGTTTCATTGTGAGCGAGCACAGGGGTAAAATGGAGGGAAAAAATAAAAGGGAAAGAAACAGAAAGTTAGCTTTAGCTACTGTTATGAATAGGCTGGGAACCCACTGTATAATTGATATACTGAGTGAATGAGGGTTGATATGGACAGGTTGATCTCAATGCTGCCTCCACTCAGATACTGTAAATGCTGAGTCAAAGGTTTAATTTTAATCTTCTAAATCACCAATTCAAATTGAGATACTCATGAATGGGAGATACAGGTCTCTAAATTAATCCCATCCCACAGGGAATTCCACTCTGTTCACCAGTTGGGATGGAGTGAAGGACAAGTGTTTCCAATAGGTTCAAGTTTCAGGCATTTATGAAATTATTGAAATATATTTTTATGTAATATTCTATCATATAGAACAACAGTGACACCAGTATTACAACTTGTAAAATCAAATGAAGTGTTTATAAGATTCTCTTTTGGTTTACACCATTCTGAAAAAAAAAATTACTGCCTAATATTGAGAATTCATCTTCTAGAAAGAATTCAAAGATTTCTGGTGTTTACATGAAATTCCTAAGTCAACCATCCAAATTTACAAGAAGAGACCATTGAAAACGTCCAGTTTATGTTGGCAATAAAACCCCGAAATAGAATTGGGGCTAGAGTTCCTAAGGCAGCCCTAAAATGAGTAGTTCTATAATTTTAACTATTTTCAAAGTGACTCTAGAAGGTAGATTTCTACATAAGTTTAATAACTTCCCTAAGCTATCCTAAAGGAGAAGGAAATGGCAGCCCACTCCAGTACTCTTGCCTGGAGAATCCCATGGACAGAGAAGCCTGGCAGGCTACAGTCCATGGGGTTGCAAGAGTCAGACACGACTTAGCAACTAAACCACCACCACAAGCTATCCTATCTGCATTCACGTATTTGGGTTGATATTTAGCCCACAGAACATTAAAAGTAAAGATATCAGGATTATAAGTTGACCAAAAAATAGTAAGAATCCCATTAGGACAGTACAATAAATTGATTGCATATTGTTTGTATATTGTTATCACTTAATTGATTCATAAAATGTCCCCTTACAGTTTAGAGAGTACAGAGGCGTACGCATTAAAGCAAAATTTGATGGAAGGAGTCTTCTCTTTGCAAAAGGCTTTCAAATAAACCTTATTTATATCCCCATCATTATACGCCAATCTTGATCTTAGCCACCATATAGAAATAACAATGCCTTTTGGAAGACTAAGTGGTTTTAGGTACCTCTCATATTTTATTGCCAGTAACTTTCCCATTTGTATACTCCAGTAATTTCTAAGCCATAGATCAATTAGGGAGACCTTTGGGAACCACCAAAATCTGCTTATCAAAAATCACTGCTTTATTTTTATCATAAGATACAAGAAAACTTTCAGTCACTATACCAACTGTCTTTGCAGTCCCTGGGGTGGCAAAGTGTCAGACACAACTTAGCAACTGAACAACAAGAACAACGTAGGTCCCTTCCTTCTGCAGAACAGAAACTACACAGTCCTCTCCCTTCTTGGAGTTTGGGAAGCACAGCTGTTACAGACACTGATACCAGGTAGAGCAGCTGGATTTCTTTAAAAAGTGTTTATTTCAATCTTCATGATTTCCCACCCATGTTTTCCTAAAGAATTTCAATTTTGTTTGTCACTCTGAATCAAATAAGACAAAAATGATAATCAAATCCATCAAGATATGTTTTTCTCTTTCTCACTTTGCATCTCTCCTTTAAAATAGAGAAATGCTACCAAATCTTTTCAAAATCTAGTTGAGAGAGAGGAGGAAAACCACTACCTCTACATTATAAAAAAGATGTACATTAGGTTTAAGACAGTTTGTCAGTATGAACATCCTTTGATGTTTTAAGCTTCTGTAACATAAACTGCTTCTTTAATAATAAAAACATGAAAATGAATTTCTAATTATTAATTGGGGAAACTTCTTTTTATGGGATGAAAATGTCTATCGGGCAGTGACAAGAATAGCAAGCTAACGCATGTAAGCTAGAGTCATCATAATTTTTAATTTGCTCTTTAGAAATTGCAAATTTGACTATTTAGCTGCATGCTAAATTAACATGTGACCTAACATAGATTCAAAATTCTCTTCTCATTAGACATGTTTTTATAACTTTCATAGTATAAAATTATGCAGTTTTGCAAGATACTTTTTAAAAATAGTTTCTGGGATCATATAAATATCTGAATCTCAAAAGGGCATAAAATATGAATTTATCAAATTCTTATATACTAATACTCTAAACAGTCTGATGTATGAAAATCATTTTACTTTCTTTAATTTGGCGTTTACCAATTAACTTTGATTTTTTTCAGTAAATCTATTTTAAGCACAGGTTGGAGCCATTGCCATAGGTCTGTTGTACCATAAATACAACTGAAAAACACAAGAGAATAGAATTTGAGAGTATCATATAGTTTCCTGCCTCCATTCCTGACTGCCTGCCATGCAAACAGTTCATTCCAAAAGCCATTAAGTATGGGTGGGCAAGGTGAGAATTCACAGAAAGGCAGGAAGGAAGAGGTAGAGTGAACCAGCGATAAACATTTGTGTCAGGGAGTCAGGGGACGGGCAGAGCAGCAAATGAAAATCACTTACTAGAGCCGTGAGGGGTGAGGCTAACACTAAATACAAGGGAAAAGAAACAGGGTTCTCACTGTTGGAGAAAAAGAAACAATTAGAATGAAGCTCGTGGTGTTGCTTTGGCATTGGAGGTTTAGAGGTGAACTCATGGTAATGCATGTGGGGGGTCTAGATTTGATCCTTTTGCTATAAAAAGACTTTATTACAACTGGAGACATCTGACTGAGGTCAGTGCATCCACTAGCAATGGTGTATCACTATTAATTTCATAATTTTGAAGGTTGCATTGTGCTTGTGTAGAAAATCATCCATGTGGCAAAGACTGATCGAAGAATCTCATGGTGATGGGGTATCGTCTCAGCAATGCACCCTCTAAAAGTTGAGGAAACATTAATTTGGACTACAACTGCAACTTCTCTTAAGATTAAATGTATTCCAAATTAAAGGTGATGAACAACACAAAAGAAATAGACTGTATTTTACATGGGCCTTCCCCTAAAAGAGGGTTTGAAGATGTTTACCATAAAAAAGGGCTTCGCAAGTGGCAGGAGACAAGAGACACGGGTTTCATTCCTAGGCTGGGAAGATCTCCTGGAGGAGGGCATGGTGACCCACTCCGATATTCTTGCCTGGGGAATCCCCATGGACAGGGAGCCTGGCGGGCTACAGTCCATGGGCTGCAAAGAGCCAGACACAACTAAAGTGACTTAGAACACATACACACACCAAAAAAGAACAAAATTAAAAGAAAAGACACACCACTAATGGTAAGAGAAGACAGGAGAGAGAATAACACATAGAAGGGACAACACTAGAACTATTCTCAAATGTCAACACTTTACCTTTGGCTGAGTCACTGTTTCAAGTAGAGTAAGTCCCCTTGCATATTATGTACTGACATCCATAACCTCTATAGTTATGAGCCTTTGCAAAGCAATGAGATTTTCCTTTCCAAAGTAAATTTTGCTAAGTAACCTCTGGACCTTTTGATTTTTTGATTAACATTTTTGATGGAGAGTGCATTCTCTTTTGCAGTCACCACTAGGAAATCCAGAGTTAATCCCAGTTATTCTCTTTAGTTTTTACTTTAATATTAAAGCACTTCAGCCCCAGTTATTCACCAAATGGCTCTCAATTAATTTTACTGTGATTTGAATTTCTATGTGATATATTGTTCTTACATTTTTAACATGCTGATATTCCTATTTTAAAAAGTATAAGATTTCACCCACACTTCTCTTTGTCCAACTCCTGTCCTCTTTGTCCAGCTCCTCAATTTAATTTGGAAAGTATGCTAACCTAAAGAGCTCTTCCACCTTGGAAAAACAGTAACTATTATTAATAGGCAACAGAATCATTAGACAGTGGAATCATAGAGCATATATAAATGAAGTTCTCTAGAGATATTATCAAAGTTTAGTATAGCATACTGGTTAAAACCTTGGAAAGAAGAGCCAGATATCTGGATTCAATCCCAGCTCCAGTGTTTAATATCTCAGTTTGGATTATCTATTATTTTCCCCACTTTTCTGATTAAAAATAATGAATATAAAAGTTAATTTCAATACTAATGTTGAGAGATGATATAGGGTGGGAGGTGGGAGGGGGGTTCCAGATTGGGAACTCATGTACACCCGTGGCAGATTCATGTCAATGTATGGCAAAACCAGTACAGTATTGTAAAGTAAAATAAAGTAAAAATAAAAATAAAAAAAAGACTGTTGTGAATATTGCATGCTTTTAACAGCATTGGGAATATAGCAACTTTTTAATACACATTGATCACCATTAGAGAAGCCTTGAATCTCTAAGAAAACTAAGAAAACCTCCAGTGCCATGTTTTATACAACTTTGCACTCAACAGTGCAGTCATTCATACCAGCTCAAATCCTACTTGGCTTTTGCATCCATCCCTTTATCTCCTTTTTTTACTAATATACCCTTTAGAATAAAATAGGGTTAATTCCAATGTGTGCAATTGTGAAACAGACAGTTAAGGCTTCTTGAGCAACTTTTCACTGACTAAGGCATTCACAGGGCTTCCCTCATAATTCAGTTGGTAAAGAATCTGCCTGCAATGCAGAAGACCCCAGTTCAATCCCCGGGGAAGATCCACTGGAGAAGGGATAGGTTACCCACTCCAGTATTTTTGGACTTCCCTTGTGGCTCAGCTGGTAAAGAATCTGCCTGCAATGCAGGAGACCTGGGTTCGATCCCTGGGTTGGCAAGATCCCCTGGAGAAGGAAACAGCTACCCACTCCAGTATTCTGGCCTGGAAAATTCCATGTACTGTATAGTCCATGGGGTCGCAGAGTCAGACTTGACTGAGCGACTTTCACTTCACTTTCAAGGCGTTCATATCATATACACAATTTATTGAATCATACTAGTATAAGCAGCTCAAAGATGGATGTTTGTAAAGAAACAAATATCAACTGAGCACCAACTCTATGGCTATGCCAAGTAATTTGAATATACTCATTGAATTTTTCCAAACGTATTTTCTTAGGTAAGGATTCTTATGCACACTACACAGATAGAGGTGAGGTTTAGATGGGCTATATCACTAACACAGGTAGAAAGCAGATTTGCAGACAAATTATCTGAGATTCTATTTCCAAGCTAAATACAGATTTCATTTTACCTGAACCCAGGGGTGGACACAAGAGATGAGGGTTTGATCCCTGGGTTGGGAGGATCCCCTGGAGTAGGAAATAGCAACCCACTCCAGTATTCTTGCCTGAAAAATTCCATGGACAGAGGATTTTGGTGAGCTACAGTCCACAGGGTAGCAAAGAGTCAGATGCAACTCAGCACAGGTGTGAAAACACAATCAGGGTTTACAATCCCTCACTCCAATATCCAATAGCATAAAAATATTTAAAGTGTCTGGAACTTATTAAGTGTGGGCAAATTTTCATTGGAAAACCAACTTTAACCTTGCTAGCTTGGGATCCACAGTAAAAATCAGATAAGCTCACACATCGCTCTTTACGCAGTATTGCTATAAAAGTGAATTCTCATCAAGTTCTGAAATAAACAGTAGACTATAAAAGAGCTCTGCCTCCAGTTTCCAAATAAGATATTTCTAAAATAATTTAACTGCCATTTGGGCAAATATATATGTGTGTTTTGTCTTGACAGCCTGTCAACTGGCAGACAGTTCTGGAATACCACATTCATTTCAATATAATATTGGTAAATTTCTCAATTATAATTTTATTTTTCTCTCTCTGCAACAGTAAAATCCCCCAGTCCTTGCTGGCATTCTTCAGGGTGTTCAGGTGCAGGTGTTGGCATTTCTGCAATAGCAAAGGAAGAAAAATGAAAAAAGGAAGGCAGGGAGGGAAGAGGCAGGCTGGAAGAGAATAGTGGTAATAGGGAGAGAAAGAGATAGGAGCTGACCTTCATCCTGATATTCACCTTCATGAGAAATGAAGGGAATAATTCACACTTGACAATAAAATAGTGCAGCTGCCTCTTCCTCCTTTAACCAGAGAAGCTGGAGTCAAACAGAAACCAGACGCCCGATGCATAAAATCGATACAGAGGAAAAGTCCAAAGGTAATATGGGAACGAGATTAATAAAAATAATTTTATAAACCACAACTACCAATTATTGAACACTTATTTACTTTATGGCATGCTTTTACCTTGTATTTTATCATGCGATTCTCAAAAAATGAAAGCAAGATAGAAGTTGTTATCTTCACATTGTGGCTAAGGGAAATCAGCAACAGTTTCACCTCCTTGAATTTCAAAGTCAAGCAGATAATAAGGGATAGAACCAGGATTCAAAATTTCATCCATTTGGTTTCAAAACCCCTCTCTTTCCACTGCAGCATATTCCATGTGGTTTTCAGCAGAGATGTAACAAGCTAAGCATTTTTAAAATAACTATGTAAGTTAGTGTAGATTATTTCTTTTACAAAGAAATACTATAGTATATTGTATACATAGTATAGTATTGAGCAGTATAAATGTAGTATAAATACTATACTATATTTATAAAGAAATGGTATACTATATTGCTATACTCTTATAAAGAAAAATCTTTCAGATAGAGGAACAACGTACAGGTTCATATACACATTGCATTATATAGCTAATAATATCTTTAAATTCCTTTCCTTAGCTGAAATTGACCATGAAGTTTGTATTTTATTTTTTTCCCTGAGCATATTTATCAGGGACATGACTCATAGACACAGGAATGGAAGCCTCTGACACATCTACAATAAACAGGTATAGACTTGGCCATTAAAAATGTAGAAATTATAATAATGAGGAAAAAATAGCAGCTTTCTAAGGAAATGGCAGCCCACTCCAGTGTTCTTGCCTGGAGAATCCCAGGGACGGGGGAGCCTGGTGGGCTGCCGCCTATGGGCTCGCACAGAGTCGGACTCGACTGAAGTGACTTAGCAGCAGCAGCAGTTGATCCTTTATTCGTAATTAAGTATTCTGTATGTGGGGCTTCCAGGTGGCTCAGCAATAAAGAATTAATCTGCCAATCCAGGAGACGTGGGTTCTCTCCCTGGATCAGGAAGATCCCCTGGAGAAGGAAATGGCAACCCACTCCAGTATTCTTGCCTGGGAAATCTCATGGGCAGAGGAGCCTAGCAGGCTACAGTCCATGGGGTCATAAGGAATTGAACACGACTTAGCAATTAAACAACAACAATTCTCTATGCATTGTAAGTGGTAATAGTCCTTTGAAATCACCTTACACTAACAGAGACAGACTCATAAACTTACAGATCAAATTTATGGTTGCCAGGGGGATGGAACAGTTTGGAAGTTTGGTGGACAGGTACACACTGGTATATTTAAGATGGATAACCAAGAAGGAACTACTGCACGGCACATGGAACTCTGCTCAATGTTATGTGGCAGCCTGGAGGGGAGGGGAACTTGGGGGAGAATGAATACACGTGCATGTATGGCTGAGTCCCCTTCTCTGTTCCACCTGAAACTATCACAACATTGTCAATCATCTGTACCTCGATATACAATAAAAAGTTTTTTTAAAGATGGATTAGGCAATTTCTCTGCCCTAAATAACTTGATGAAATAAGAAGTAAATAAAAAGAAAGAAAAAAATATAGTATTTCTCAGCTCCTGTTTACCTGTCAGAATTTAAAAGAAGTATGAACATGAAGGTGTTTTTGATTGTGCGTGGGTTCCTTTCTGTTGTGGTAGTGATGGAAGAGAAATAAATTCCTGCTAGAAATCCCTAGAAGTTTCCCACAAACTTTTCCTAGAAAAAGTGTCATTTTAGCCTACCATAGAGGAGTGATTTGATTTTGATAAGAAGGAAAAAAAATGCATAAAAGTAGGATTCTTCACACAAGAAATAGACAAAATAGGGTCTTGGGAGAAGAAATACACTGGTAAGATGTGAACACCTGAAGTCAATTCTGATTTGCTGCTGCAGTAGGTGCAACTACCAAAGTTATAGCGTAGGTTAAAAAATAAGAGATCAAATGAAGCCAGACTACTTACCTAATTTGGGTTTTTGATTTGTATCTCTATTTGTGTGTGTGTGTGTGTTTTATCACATTATGTTCACCTACTTCTAATTTATGTGATTTCGCTGCATAGATTATATCTTTATAGGTTGCCTTAAATGCAGTTTGAAACAAACTAGGGTATCCATTCCATGCACTGTATGCTTAGGAGTGACTTTGGTGATCTTGGGCCCTGGATCTTGGATTCTGTCTACTACTTTTGTCAGACAAGGAAGAACTCTAAAATTCCCTTTTATCCTGGTATAAAATCCTGGGTCAGGAATTCCTGTATCAAGGCCAGAGTTTGGGGATGAAGTGAAGTGAAAGTCGCTCAGTCGTGTCAAACTCTTTGCAACCCATGGACTGTGGCCTGCCAGGCTCCTCTGTCCATGGAATTCTCCAGGCCAGAGTGCTGGAGTGGGTAACTGTTCCCTTTTCCAGGGAATCTTGCCAACCCAGGGATCAAACCCAGGTCTCCTGCATTGCAGGTGGATTCTCTACCACCTGAGCTACCAGGGAAGCCAGAGAATACTGGACTGGGTAGTCTATCCCTTCTGCAACAGATCTTTCCAACCCAGGAATCGAACTGCATTGCAGGCAGATTCTTTACCAGCTGAACTACCAGATAACACTGATTTGGGGATAAATAAGCAAATACAAAAAAAAAAAGGGAAGAAAAAGGTAGAAAACCGTGTTTTGAAATAAATGTTGTTCTGTAGAGTATAATGAATATTTCAATGGATCACAAAAAGTGGGAGTGAGTCATTGGTGATAGCAAGGATTCTTTTAAAAGTTCAGTTAAAGTAAGATAAGCACAACACACAAGCCTCTAGTAGCTGATTTCCTAATCCACTCTAGACTCTACCCACCAGCTCAATGCAATATCTGGCTGACTACAGACCTAGATGGTTTTCTATTTCTCTATGTGCTATATCTGCATGTGAATACACACAAACAAATAATTAAACATCAAGCAAATATCAATAGGATTAGTCTGGCATGTTGGAACAAATCTTGATAAATCCGCCTCAGTAACAATACTCGAACTCCAGGTCTATGAGAGGAATACAAATTCAGCCTATTGAAGTACTGTCGTGCAAGGAGAGAGATTTTAATAAAACTGCCTCGTCAGTTCCTATTACTCAGGGACTAAAGCTATTGAGCTGTGGAACTGAGGCCAAAAATGGGGATTTGGAAATGCAAATTAGAGATAAGACGGTAATAAATGTCTCTTATTCAGTCACACACTATCCCTGATGCCAAAAGCTATTTTAAAGATGATTCTTAATAGTTCTGTGAAAATGGAAGCATACGTACCCAAAATGGACATCTCTGGCACGGTGGCATGATAGGGTCCATTGAGAAACTCTGGGGCATTGTCGTTGATGTCTTGGACTTTAATAATAAATTCAGAAGGAGGCTCAAGAGGCTTATTTGTCTCCCAGTCCACTGCCTGAGCTGTTAGGGTGTACTCAGCTTTTTCCTCTCGGTCAAGTCTTTTTATAGCATGGATATCTCCTGTTACGTCATTTATTTGAAAGATAGTCCCAGCTCCATCACCTGACAGGATGTATTTGATTTTTTTGCTCCCAGGATCCAGGTCTGTGTGTAGCTAAAATGAAAGGAGACATTGGTTAGTGATGTGGCAATTTGCAAAGTATGTTTTAGCACCTCATGTTCCAATATGAAGTTGTTTCTTTCTACACTGATTATAACTTCATCAATTTCTGCCAACAGCAGCTGCTCAGAGTCTGTGCAACCCTCTGTATATCAAGTATAATGAGAGTCAAACAAATACATTTGAATGCCTTTAAAAAATACTCTGGCATGTTCAATATAAATTGATACACATTTACAATGATAAAAATATTGAGCAGAAAACACTAAAGTATATGTGTTCCTTCAATTTATTCATATATTTACTTGCTTAGTATAAACTGATGTGCAATTAGAATCATAAAAAGATTGATAAGAATATATAAAAATGTATGCATTCTTTTCAATTTGTTAATACATTCAAAGTTATTGTTATTATTTATTTTTATGGGCTACTATCTGTGTGCCAAAAACTCTGTGAATCACTTCTCATGTACTAATTCTTTTCATTTTTTCCAAAAGTCATTGAATTAGAATATTTCATATGAAACATGAGAAAAGGGAAGTTTGAGAAGGCATATTGTAACATCTCCACAGATTCTTTTTGATAGAAACAAGTGCAGCAGGCCTAAAGTTCAACTCAGCTCTGGCTGCTATATTCATAACGCTGCCATAATTCTAACAATCTGATGGATATTAAGACCTTATGTTTGTGTAGGTTTTTTTCTTCCACTTTGATTTGTATAATTCTTCTAGTCCATGAAAATTATTCCCATTTTACAAAAATGACTGAGACCAGATTATGGGAGCACATTTTCCAGAAATGGGACTTCTCTGAGAAATAAAATTTTGCAGCAGGAATTCAAGTCCATCTTCAATCATGGCAACAAATATTTATTGAACACCTACTCTGCCTAAAACATTTTGGTATGTACTGGGGAAAATAGAATCCCAAAATTTCATAGTTTATTCTCAGGAGGGAAACAAAAGTGTTCTGATATATGGTGCTTTTTCTTTATACTATATAGACTCCTATTAAAAAATAAAATAAAATAAGAAAATATATTTTTAATTCACATTTTTAAAAGGAAAATTCATTGGATTACAGTTGTAAAATATTGCTTAAATGCACATATTTTCATAGAAACACAATTATTTAAATGCCAATATAATTAGTTATTGGGCTTCCCTGGTGGCTCAGATGGTAAAGAATCCACCTGCAATGCAGGAGACCTGGGTTCGATCCTTGGGTTGGGAAGACCCTTGGAGGAGGGCATAGCAACCCACTCCAGTATTCTTGCCTGGAGAATCCCCATGGACCAAGGAGCCTGGAGAGCTACAGTCCATGGGGTCAGAAAGAGTTGGACATGACTGAGCGACTAAGTACACGTGCATAGTTAGTTCTTGCATCATGAGATTTTTAAATACTTGTTCCTTAAAATACATATATGTATAAATTGAAGAAAAAAGTCTTGTGCAAAGAAACTCCTAGAAACTCAAAAGGCATTGCGTTCTCTTGGGATCACTTTTTATTCAGATCAGATTTTATCACTTTCTTTGCCAATTTAAATTTTATTTAGCTCCTCAATAAATGAAAAGATTATACAAAAGACATAAAACAGCAACGACGCATCCAAATGCATCTAGATCGCCTATTTTACTTCTGAATATTTTAAAAAGTTAAAGCATAAGATTACATCAAATATTTATTGAACCTCAAATTGTATCCATTTCATTTATTGTACTAAACTTATTAACAAGAGGAAATATTGAAATGCCGCTTTATCTTAATGAATGTGGGAATAAATTCATTAATGTGGTATTAATCCAAATTTATGATCATTTTAATTTATGTGCATTTTAATATTCTATTAGCATTTTTATTAAAAAAGAAAAATTTGAATAAAGTATGATTCATGGATGTTCCCATTCATATACATGCATTCCTGAGACTCAGAATGTATTGACATGCATCACTCTTGACCATCACAGTTTTGCTGTCAAAAATTAAGTCATTCAAAATACTGTTATTATTTATGTTAGAACTTATTTGTGCCATATTTTCCATACATTTATCAATAGCTTCTGATTAGTAAATCATATCATATTCTTAGATTTTGATGGTCCTTTCCTTTGTATTTAGAAATAACTGAGGAAGAAGGGAACAGCATAGGTTTTGAAAAACCAATAAGCTAAGTAAGACAGATCTCGCTAACTACGTGAACTGAAGAAATTAACACATTTATTTGAGCTTCAGTTACTTTGCCTCTAGTATGGAGATAAGACACCTATTTTGCAGAATTGGTTTTATAATCTGAGATGATCTATTTGAAAAACAGAAAAATTAAATATTAACTGTACAATGACTGAAGCTGTTTCTATTTCATAACATCCTCAACTATATACAACTGTCTGCAAACATTATAATAAAGCCTGTCTGCAAGCTGAGGGAAAAGTTCCCAAAATTCCATCCTGAAAAAATGGGAAAAAAGCTCTTAGCAAACACTGTGTACTTTCTCTCTCTTCTGGAGAATTATTTTTAGCAAATCTCAGCAAAATCCAGAGCCCTCATGATCTTAAAAGGCAGAGTATAGTGTTTCTATATTCATTCCTTTCATCCGGTTATTAGTATTGACACACACACACTTGCACATGGCTCACTGAAGTAACCGACTTAACATTACAAATAAAGACCTGTGGGTGTGTAAGAATAGCAATTTACAGGGGGCAAATGTTCATAAGACTCCACATCTGGTCCTGAGGAATCAGGATACATGCTAATAAGCTGCTGCTCTCTTGGTTGGTCTTCATGTGTCTGTTTAAACCTGCTCACTTCAATGTATTAAGACTGTTCTGTCAACCCACCCCAGGACCTCCTCTGTGAGATCATGATGCCAAAGACATCCCAAATTTTCTCACATCGTGCATCATCTGGAAGTGTGAGGACCATCTCTCCTAAAGGCTGCTTCTGCTAATTATACCAGGATAAGGGCCACATGCAAATTGGCTGCAGTGGTAAGATGTCGGCCTGGCTGTGGTACAAAGACCTCATCCATTCACTGGTTAATTATGCACCAAACATGATTATAAGCAACACAGACATGGTCTCTGCCCTCAAAGATCCACAGCTTTGTGGGAGATAACACAAACAGAAAATATTTGTTATTGTTACTGTTACTATTACTGTCACATGTACTGACTACTTATTATCTGGTAAACATCTTGCATCTACATATATAATCTATTCTCACAGCCAACCAGAGACCATTCCTGCATTTCAACAATGAAAGGACTGAAATTCAGAGATTTTTAGGGAACTTTTCCATAGAATTTACTATCAGCAAGTGGCAGTCTTAACAGCATAAGGTTTAAAGTAAATTTCCTGGATACAAATACATGCCCCAAGGCTCTGATACAAAAAGAAAGCTGGGGTGGTGGGGGGAGGTGGCGATGGAGTGCATATGTTAAATTTATTTAACTCACAAAATGGAGTGTGGGGAACAGCAAAGGCCACTACAAAAAAGTAATGATGAGGGTTTCCCTGGTGCTCAATGATAAAGAATCCACCTGCCAGTGCGGGAGTCACGGGGTCACGCGCTGCTGAGCAGCCAAGCCCATGCGCCACGATTGAGCCTGCGCTCTAGAGCCGGGGAGACACGACAGCTGAGCCCACGGGTCTCAGCTACTGAAGCCCGCACACCCTAGAGCCTGGGCTCCGCACAAGAAGCCCCCACAATGAGAAGCCCGAGGACCACAACTACAGAAAAGTCCATCAGCAACGAAGACTCAGCACAGCCAAAAATAAATAAATAAAAGTATTGTCTTAGCTCAGTTGGTAAAGCCCTGAGCCCTGATAGCTCAGTTGGTAAAGAATCCGCCTCCAATGCAGGAGACCCCAGTTGGATTGTTGGGTCAGGAAGATTCCCTGGAGAAGGGAAAGGCTACCCACTCCAGTATTCTGGCCTGAAGAATATTATTTTTAAAAAATAATGGTTAAAATTTCAGATCGCAAAGTGGGAAGGGATACTCTCCAAGCACAGGTAAACGTATGGGTGAAGATCCACAGATAAGTCAGAGCATACTAAGTGAGAAAAGCTAAAGATGATTTACAGAGTCTGTGTACTGACTTTAGGAAAAAGAGAGGTAACAAGAAATACGGATAGAAAGCCAGGAAGGGGTCAGAGTACGTAGAGTTTTGAGAGCAAACTATAGAGTTTGGATCTGACAATAAAGGCAACAACAGTCCATAGCCACGCAGTTTCAGTAAGAAGCCTGGCATCATAATAGTTTTGTTTCGGTAAATCACAGAGGTAGTCAGGCACCCATCAGCAAAAGTCTTAAAAGCAAAGGGAAAGAGGAAGTCAGAGGAAAACTTAGACATCAATTCACAAAGCTACCTCAATTTGGGATTCCAGGTTCAGCCCAGCACCCATGATCGGTGTCAGCTACAACCAGATGAACCCCTGTGGTCACTCCCTGCAGCCTTGGCGAGGAGCACCGAGTATCGGGTATACAGTGAGCAATCATGGTCATTCATTGGTCATTCATGTTGCGTCTTCGATTTCAGGGATCATAGCAGGACTACAACATAATTGAGCTGAATTGTGAGCATCAATGTAATTACACCCTCACTATCTTTCATTTATTTGCATAATATCCCCTAATTACAAGTTTAAAACTTTAAAAGCCATGGGAGGAAACATTTGCATTTCCACTTTCCTTTGCATTCCCACTGCCTAGTAAGGTGTCTGTCATGATCTTGGAGCTCAGAAAGTATTTGTGGAGTAAGGTGAATGTAAAGGAAGGAAAGAACACTGTCTCAGTTTATTTTCAAAATAGTAATTTAAAGAAGAGTGAAGAAATTTAGCAATGTGAGGACTAGTGAGCTGAAACCTTATCTACTCTAAATATAAAATCCTTGAGTTCCCTCAATTCTGCATTCAATTTTAGCAGAACTCCTGAGATATAGCAGAAGGAACATCAAGGGAAGGACAAGTGGATGGATGGCAATGGATGAATAACAGACAACAGAGGAAAGTGCCTGATATTCACATTGCACTGTCCTCAGAATAAGAGCCCCTCCCACCCTATTCTTCAGTGTCACCCACCTCTCTTTTTTAAATTTAATACATATTTTTTATTTAAAGTAAAATACTGCATTTATTTTTAAAATTTAAGTGTGCAGTGAGATTAGTCAAAACTAATACAAGCACTGGCTAATCCCTGTTTAATTGTGCTATGGATAGTTTGTATTTTATTCTCCTAAATTTCTATATTGAGCCTATATTGTCCTTACAATAAGAGAAGAAAGCAGCTAAACTAATCTAACATCTAGTGATTTCAGCCAACTTATTATGAAAGGCTAAACTACTTTGAATTTGTGGCACTTTCTGCTTATTGAGGCTAGAAGAAAATAACCTTTTTGCTTTTCTAAATGTTCAATTTATTCCTGAATTTAAAATTAGTGAATTTACCCTTAAAATCAAATGATCGAAAATAGTTCTGTGGCTGTCAAAAAATAAAAGTACAAACTACTTTTCCACCTTCTTTTGCAGAATTCTTGAGGGCACTGAAGTACTTCTAGTATCAATACAGTACAGCCGAGAATACCAAAGAATGACTTAATTACCATGCTTGCCAACCTCTTCCTGGAGAGTGAGTGATGTAGAATAGGATTCAGTGAACTATGGGGGAATCAGTTCCTCATGTGAACATCTGTAGCTCTGACGTCGGAACTTACTTTGAAGTTCCACTCAATCCAAAAGGACATCCGAGGAGAGTTTCTCAAGTTTCCTGTCTTCCTCTAGAGTTACTGGGAGAGAATCAGCATCTTTGGAACCCAAAGGGATTAACAAGGATCACTACAACATGAACCTCTCTCACTTACTGATTCCTGGTTTTCATCAATCTATCCTCCCTTGGAGAGAAGAGCAAGCTTAGCACACTTAAATAAAGCCACATCTTATACTATGTTTCAGTATCTGGTAGGTGCCTGTCAGGGAGACACAGGTGCTTTGGGCTAATGATCTATATCAGTTATGAATGGATGGATAACCTAATTCTTAAATGGTAACAAATTAATATCAAAGGTGGGAGCAGAAATGTAACAGAGTATAAATTTTTGACCAAAATGATAAAGAATGCAGGCCTTCACTCTAAATCAGGCATACATTTAGGCTGCCAGGGGAGTGAAAAGGCAGGTAAGGAGAAACAGCAAATTGATACAGGAAAACAATACATTCCTGTTTCTAAACTGCTCCCCCACAGGAAGGACCAGAAGTTTGACTTGAAGTCTACTTATTTTAACCTGTAGTTCAGTTTTTTTGCACACAATAGAACATCTCACAAAAGATGCTGACCCAACATGAAATGGTCCTTTCAAGAAGGAGTTTGCTTCCATCATTGTATTCAAGTAGAACTAGACAACCGTGGGTTCTTGATGCTTTGAAAGTGAAAGTGAAGTCGCTCAGGTGTGTCCAACTTTTTGCGACCCCATGGACTGTAGCCTATCAGCCTACTCCATCCATGGGGTTTTCCAGGCAAAAGTACTGGAGTGGGTTGCCATTTCCTTCTCCAGAGGATCTTCCCGACCCAGGATAGAGCTAAATCAATCATAATACGATGGTGGGAGATGGAGTAGGAGGAGTGAGATTGGACTCACATCGCTTGTAAGATGCCTTTATATGCTGAAATGTTACACCACTTTAGTAAATCTAAATAATTATTTCATCCAGTCATGCCGCCTTATATTCCATTTACTTTATTGAAGTATAGTTGATTTTCAATGTGGGGTTAATTTCTGCTGTATATCAAAGTGACTCGTATAGATAGACTGATATGCTTTTTTCATATTCCATTTCATTATGGTTTATCACAGGATATTGGATACAATTCCCTGTGCTATACAGCAGGACCTTATTGTCTACGCATTCTATATATAACACTTTTCCTCGCTAAACCCAAACTCCCAATCCTTCCCTCCCTTGTCCCCCCCCCACACACTGGCAACCACAAATCTGTTCTCTATTTCTGCGTCACATCATTCTTAACAATTTGCAGAAGCAAATTATACAACTACAGCTCAGTAATAGACATAAAAACACCTCAGCATGTTAGTAAGATTGAGTTGGAAATATGCACTTATGTGTGTGATCATACACTCTGAAGAAATAACTCAGTGAAATGATAACAGTCCTTCATTCTCATACAAACCAAATTACCCTGAAATTTGTCTTACAGGGTGAAAGGGTGAAGAAGACACAATCACCGATTAAGAGACTAGACCAAAGCATCTTACACTGGAGGAGAACTTCTACTTTGACAAAAAAATTCTGATGTTTTACAGGAGACAAATGCATAGCATCCTGATATCTCAGATGTGCAGTCTTTGCACTCTGCGTTAGCTGCTGGTGTGAGTGCTGAACACCTTACCCTGGCCAAGGGGAGCAATGCCCAGAGAAACAGAAAATTGGAAGCAAGTCTGAGTGAACTGCTGCTTCTGGCTGCAGGAATCTGAAATTATCGTCAGAATTAGGAATGTAATACTTGTGCTACTGTTTAAGCTAGTAAGTGCCACAAAAACAGAGCCTCCAGGTACTTATTCAACAGACTTCTCAACAACAAACAGTAGCTGGTACACAGCAGATGCTCAGTAAAGCCTAATGACTGTTGTGTCTGTACAGGATCTATCATAATGTCCTGCACCTTGTCAGTGATTTTATAAGGATGAGAGGCACAGGTTCTGTAAATATATGGACTTTCTCAAGTTCACATAATTTACAAGTAACAGAACCAGATGTAACTCAGTAAATCAGATTTCAGAGACTATACCTTTTGGCATCTTTCCAGAGAAACCCCCAGGACTGCATATCTAGTTAGCCTGGGGGTTTCTTAGTTCACTGTATGAGAAGGAGATGGGCTGGAGCAGGCTCCCTACTCTGTCCCTAAACAGCAATAGGCATTTCTTAAAGACATTTAGAAGCCATGTGCATGAAGCTATAAGTACAGTTTGTCCTATAAATGCTTGAAATAGAATAGAGTCAGAAATAGAAAGGCACTATGCTCAACTAATAAGAATGCAAACAGAGAATATTGACAAGAAGAAGCTGGCAGGCTGTTTACCAAGAGACTTTGCAAGCCAACACTCATGACCTTGGCAAATTTGCTACTTTCTTCAGTCTGGACCACAGCTTTATGGGTTTGGAAACATGACATGTAAGTTTACAGCAAATCCATCTTAGCCAGACTCCAATAAAGAAAGTTCCCAAGTCCAGTTTTTTTTTTAAAGGGAATGTTTTGATGATAACCAGCATTTCAACTATCTGAGGGATCATGATAAGCAAAATTTCTCCTTATATAAAAACCCACACGCAAGTGAAGCCAAATTATCCTTGTTGATAGGATTCAGAGAAAGGAGATGGATCCATTCCATAATGATGTCATAGGAAAAATAACATAAGTATGCCTATCTTACCAAAATGATCTTAAACATGCTCTGAGAATGCTTAACTTCTATATTCTCAGATTTCTTTTTCTTTTCTTTAAGGATTGAGATCAAGACTCCAATATTTAAGCAACCATAGGGGCATAAAAGACAGTGAACTCCTTTCAGTTGGACATATCATTGGAAGGACTGATGCTAAAGCTGAAGTTCCAATACTTTGGCCACCTGATGCGAGAAGCTGACACACTGGAAAAGACCCTGATGCTGGGAAAGAGTGAGGGTGGGAGGAGAAGAGGGCAACAGAGGATGGGATGATTGGATGGCATCACCGACTCAATGTACATGTTTGAACAAACTCCAGGAGGTGGTGAAGGACAGGGAAGCCAGGCATCATGCTGCAGTCCGTGGAGTCACAAGGAGTTGGACACAACTTAGCAACTGAACAATAAAAGAGTTGACTCATTGGAAAAGACTTTGATTCAGGGAGGGATTGGGCAGGAGAAGAAGGGGATGACAGAGGATGCAATGGCTGGATGGCATCACGGACTCGATGGACGTGAGTCTGAGTAAACTCCGGGAGATGGTGATGGACAGGGAGGCCTGTCATGCTGCGATTCTTGGGGTCGCAAAGATTCGGACACGATTGAGCAACTGAAGTGAACTGAACTGATTGTATGTATGTTGATAACATACTGGCTAATATATTAAATCTTACAGGGTTGGAAGTCAATATGTTTCTCTAAGGTAATCAAAGATTAATAAAGTAGTAATTGATATTATGGGGACCAGAATGAAAGCCTGATAAGAAATAGAAAAAAACAGGAATACACTGAGGGATTTGCTTAATCTCCCCAGAATTCAGTGTCCTTGTTTGTAAAATGTTTTAATAACAGTTTTAACAACCTATCATTACAAAACCTGTAGGGTTTTTGTAATGCTTAAAATACGCCAATAGATAATCAGTAAAGCACATTCTCTTCTAGGAACTAAAACATTCAAACAAAACTGCATATAGGGTGGATTCTTGTGGAGACTGAATCTTGGAATTACAATGATCAGTTCTACCAAAACTGGAACTTCTTTCCAAGAAAAATACACCTAATAATATATTGTGGGTCAGAATTTGACATGGAGCATTACTTTGTAGTAAATACAAGAATGTTACCTCTTGACTAAAATGCTCTTTGTACAAAGTAGCTTAAACTCTTACATTGGACATTCTTATATTGGGAATATAATCACGTATTTGGTACTTATTCACCTGTTTAGGAAGTACAGACAGTAGATGTATTTGGAAGCTTTTACTCTTTTTTCAGCTTTAGTGATGTGTATTTCACAAATAAAACTGTAAGGTGTTTAAAGTGTACTTCATTTTTATTTCTTGTTATTCAAAAACTGTAAGCCTAGAAGTAAAAGGGGGTGGTCAATGTGCATTGTGTCATTGAATAAATGCTTGTGTGTGCCAGAGTGTGGATGGATAATAATTGTGGATCTATTACTAAAAAGAGATTTAGGTGAATGGGTCAAGGAGTGGATGGATGGATGAATAATTGGATGGATGAGGAAACTGGTCATTAACAGAATTAAGTGAAGGAAAATGGATGGAGAGATGGTTTTATTGGGGAATGCATGCATAAAAATAATAAATAGAGGGATGGCTGAGTAAGAGTCTCAGTCCCATTTTTCCATTTAGGTTTAAAAGCACATTAAATTCTATGAATCGACACATGAATGAACAGAATGAACAAATGGACATATTGGTGAGTAGGTGGGTGGAAGGACCACAGGGTTTCTCACTAAAAAGACTGATTTGGGAAAACAACAAATTATTCTCTCTCAGAGTCCTATTCCTTGTCTTATACTAAAGTAGACACAATACTTGGGAGCTCAACTATAAATTATAAGAGATTCTTATACAAAGATCCTTGGAGCATATTTAGTTTTCAACTCAACCATCACTCTCCACAAATCTCTTGAAAAATTTTCTGTCTCTCTTTCTATATATATAGATAGATAGATAGATCAATAGGACAGATATCGATAAGAGAGAGGAAATTTTATTCAAAATAAATAGACAATGTGATAATATACCATGTAAGCAAGGTGAATAGGACTAAAAGGAGACAACTAAGATTATTAGCCAAACAAAAGAAGTAGATTTTAAATAGATATGGATATTTAAAACATATATTCAGGATAGTATTAATATTCAAAGATCAATTTAGATTGAAACCTTCAGTTCAATTCAGCTCAGTTGCTCAGTCTTGTCTGACTCTTTGTGACCCCATGGACGGCAGCATGCCAGGCTTCCCTGCCCATCACCAACTCCCAGAGTTTACTCAAACTCATGTCCATTGAGTCGGTGATACCATCCAAGCATCTCATTTTCTGTTGTCCCCTTCTTCTCCCACCTTCAAACTTTCCCAGCATTGGGGTCTTTTCAAATGAGTCAGTTCTTCGCATCAGGTGGCCAAAGTATTGGGATTTCAGCCTCAGCATCAGTCTTTCCAATGAATATTCAGGACTGATTTTCTTTAGGATGGACTGGTTGGAACTCCTTGCAGTCCCTAGGATTCTCAGGAGTCTTCTCCAACAACACAGTTCAAAAGCATCAATTTTTCGGTGCTCAGCTTTCTTCACAGTCTAACTCTCACATCCATACATGGCTACTGGAAAAACCATATCTTTGACTACACAGACCTTTGCTGGCAACATACTGTCTCTAATTTTAATATGCTCTCTAGGTTGGTCATAACTTTTCTTCCAAGGAGTAAGCATCTTTTAATTTCATGGCTGTAGTCACCATCTGCAATGATTTTGGAGCCCCACCCCCCAAAATAAAGTCTGTCACTGGTTCCCCATCTATTTGCCACGAAGTGATGAGACCAGTATAACCTTCAGTTATACTGTGGAAAAAGGAGAAACATTTAAGAAGGTTGTGTCAGTGTCCTTTATGTTTGAAAAGACCTTGATTAACCAGAGTCCCAATAGGAGTTGAAAATATGAGACAAATTTCTGATGTGGTAATCACAATTACTTGCTAAACAGGATGCTTTTGTTATCCAAAAACTGACAAGATCACAGTGGGAGAGAACACAGTGGATAACCAAATGACAGTCATCTATTCTCTCTGAAATTCTCTCTTTATAAAGGGACTGCGAGGTAATCAAAATGCTGTGAATTTGGAAGAGCACTGAAGTTAAAGTTAAAAGTGAAATAGCGTAAACCTGGGATTTAGTTTGGGCTATAGAATAGGATTTGACACTGGGAAATCATTTTTTTATGTGATCAAAAAGCCTGATAAGTGTGGTCCAGTGGTTAAGACTTCACGCTTCCAATGCAGGGGCCCCTGGCTCAATCCCTGGTTGGGGAACTAAGATCCCACAGGCCATGTGGCGTGGCCAGAGAAGTCCACAAACCCAAATTTTAAAGCCTGACAATACCTTAGCTGTGTTACCCACTCCTACCGCTTGAGCACTGTAAACTGTCTCATTCACAACCTCAATAAGAAAGAAGAGGGTCATGACCAAAGCACACACTTAACAGAAATAATCACATCTGCAAGTCTGACAACTCAATGGGTGGATGAATTATTGATTATTCATCAATGGATTATTGATGTGTGGATGGATGAATGGACAAATGTGCTGATAAAAAATTAAAAGGAAGAGGAAGGGCAGGTAAACGGTTTTGTTGGAGAATGCATAGGTACACAAAGAAATAGATGAGAGGATGGCTGACTAAATAGATTCACAAACACCCTTCCTTTTTGAATTAAAACTCATAGATATGATTTCAGACAAATCACTTTAAATTTCCCTATTTTAGTTTCTTTTTATTAAAATGATACCAACAAGGCCATTAGCACCATTATAAAAACATTTACCTGACTGTTATAAGGATAGTATGTACGTAAAAGTCGTTCTTAATTGTTTTAACTCTACTCCCCCAAATATCATTCCTATAGTATTCCTATAGTGATGGGGTGGGGGCTTCCCTGGTGGCTCAGTTGGTAAAGAATCTGCCTACAGTGCAGAAGACTGTCTGCAATGCAAAAGGTCCGTGTTCCATCCCTGGGCTGGGGAGATCCCCAGGAGAAGGAAATGGTAACCTACTCCAGTATTCTTGCTTGGGAAATCTCAACAGAGGAGCCTGGAGGGCTATATAGTCCATGGGGTTGCAAAAGTCGGACAGGACTTAGCGACTAACGACCATAATGATGTGGAAATGGAACCTAATATACCATCACTTATGGAATTAGATGCTAACATAGCCTTCAGTGCTATAAATATGTGTGTGCTTAAGAGTGAATGTGTGTGTGTGTGTGTGTGTGTGTGTGTGTGAGGGTACGTATGTGTCTGTCCACTCCATCTCCATTCTGTCAATGAAGCTTGGAAGTTAGCTAAAAAAAATCCCTAACAGCAACAACAACCTGAAAACTAAAAATGCCCTTACTTTTCTTTTTTTTTTTTTACCAGCTCAAATATGTTTTATTTATTTATTTATCTTTTTTTTTAATTTTTATTTTAACTTTAGTTTACTTTACAATACTGTATTGGTTTTGCCAAGCATTGACATGAATTCACCACAAGTGTACATGCATTCCCAAACATGAATCCCCTCCCACCTCCCACCCCATAACATCACACTATAAATAAATCTGTTGGAAATCCATAAATCCCCTGCAATAATAATGATATTATTAGTATCTTTTATGAAAATGAAGTTTTTTTCATTCTTAAACAAAAACACAAATAATTCTTTCAGGTCCTCTGTTGGAAGGTCAATAGTTTCTTCTTCAAAATTAATATGTTGAAGCTCTAACCCCCAGTACTTCAGAATGTGATGATATCATATATAGATTTATAGATATAGGTTGCCATTTCCTTCTCCAGGGGATCTTCCCAACCAGGGATCAAACCTGGTCTCCTGCATTAGGCAGCATGTAGATTCATATACATGCATATATGTGTATATGTAATACATATATATCATATATATAAAATAACTGAATCACTGTGCTATACACCTGAAAATAACATATGTTAAATCACCATACTTCAATAAAAATTTAAAAAGAAAAGCATGTGATCATATATGGTGATTAAAGCCATTAATGAGTATGTTTAAGTTAAAATGAGATCATTAAGATGGGTCTTAATTCGATCTCATTTGTGTCCTTATAAGAAGAGGAAGCTTAGATACACAGAGAGATACCAGGGACACAGGGAGATACCAGGGACACAGAGGAAAGACCATATGGAGGAGGTATGGGAAAGGGTAGCTGGAAGACAGTTGTCTACAAGCCAAAGAGAGAGATCTAGAGAGACACCCAGACAGTCCAGACAGCTGGACTTTTGGCCTCCAGAACTGTAAGAAAATAAACTTCTGTTGCTTTAAGCTACTCTGTCTCCTACATGTTATTATGCCAGCTCCAGCAAATTAACATATCCTCCCAAAGCACACCAGCTACTTATCAATGAATACCTTACTCATACAAAATGGTGGCTGCAATTTACAACGATGCTACTGATATATTACAATTCTAAGTGCTATAGACTGATAAATAGCCCCCCAAAGATATCCATGTCCTCACTACTAGAACCTATAAATATGTTACCTTACCTGTCAAAAGGGCCTTTATGTATGTGACTAATTTAAGGACCCTGAAATGGGTAGATTATTCTGGGTTATCCAGGAGTGCCAAATCTAAATATATGCATCCTTTAAGAAATTTCTTCTGTCTGTGGTCAGAGGGAGATATGATTGCAGAATAATGGTCAAAGAGATTCAAGTCTGCTCACTTTGAAGATGTAAGAAAGGGCCAAAAACCAAAAAATGAGTAGCCTCTAGACTGAGAGGTTTAAAAAGAAATAACAGATTCTCCCTGGAGGCTCCGAAAAAGAACACATGCAGATGCTTTATCTTAGCCTGGAGAGACCTATGTTGATTTCTGACCTACATAATTATAAGATAATACATCCATGTCATGTTAAGCCACTATGCTTGTGGTCATTTGTCACAGCAACCACAGGAAACTAATGTAATGCTTCCAATCAGTACCATTATAGAATTGTTGAGATGCTGCTAAGTTTGTATATCAGTTATCTAGTGTCTGTGGGTAAACCTTGTACCCTTTCTAACTGTACCTTCCTTCACTTATAAAATAAAGTATAAAACGACTTCTCAGATGTTAAAGAGCCTGGGCGTGTTTAGACACGCCCTTCCATTCTGCATAGCTGCTTTACTTCCTCAGTGTTCTGCCATGGCTGCTCCCCGGAAAATACATGGTCACCTCAGATACCCAGGCACGGGCAGCTACCACGCTCTTTGCTGATTCAGTCATTTTTCTAAGACCAGGAGCTTCCTTATACTAGATATGCTTGTCTTCTTTTTTTAAAATTGGAGTATAATTGCTTTATCATGTTGCAATAGTTTCTACTGTACAACAAAGTGAATTGGCTATACGTATGATTATATTCTCTCCCTCTTGAACCTTCCTCCATCCTGCCCACCAATCCTACCCTATAAGTCATCAGAGAGCACCAGCTGAGCTCCCTGTGCTGGGCAACAGCTTCTCACTAGTAATCTACGTTACACACGGCAGCGTGTATACGTCAATGCTACTCACTCATTTCCTCCCCCCTGTTCTTCCCCTGCTGTGTCCACAAGCCTGCTTTCTACATCTGCATCTCCATTCCTGCCCGGCAAAATAGGTTAATCTGTACCATTTTTCTAGAATCCATATATATACATTAATATACATTTGATTTTCTTTCTCTGACTTCACTCTGTGTGACGGACTCTAGGTCTATCTTATTTTCTATAAGTACCACAACAACCTTATGAGTGACATATTCAACTCCTCAGTTTATCAACTAAGAATCTAAGGATTAGAATTTTAAACAATTGCTTAATATCGCATGTAGAAAGGGATGAAGAATGGATAGATATCCAAGTCTATCTGCTTCTCAAGTTCATGTTCATTTTATTATTTTGGCACTGTGTGCCAGAACCAAACATGGATGAAGAAAAATAGAAGTACCTGTAACCAAAGGTACTGTTTACAAAAGTATAACCTGTTTAGTGAATTTTGTTTAAATATACATTTCATCTATTACTGTTTAATAGGAACCTTGTGAGAATTGAAGCCAAAGTGAGAGTTGTAATCCCTGTGGCACACAGGAGGAAACGGAGTCCTAGGACTAATGACCTCTGGCAACCTGTGACATCCAATTAACCTCAGGGTCCTAGTTGCCAAACTCCCCCGTGGAGAGGAGCCTAATGAGAGAAACCTCCCTGGGGTAAGGCGGTGGGGAGGGGCCGGAAAGGAGAAAGCTTGCCCTCGCCAGCAGAAAAAGCTTTGGGGAAATATAGCAAGCCTAGCAGGTGGAGGTGGGGAGTTCAGAGACAACTATGTCAAGCTAGAAAATTATTAGATACACTTTGCAAATCACAATCTACTAATAAGAAGTGTTGGTCGTTCAGTAGTGTCCAACTGTTTACAACCCCATGGACTGTCACCCACCAGGCTTCTCTGTCCACAGAATTCTCCAGGCAAGAATACTGGAGTGGGTTGCCATCTCCTTCTCCCTGGGATCGTCCCAACCCAGAGACTGAACCCGTGGCTCTGGCTGCATCTTCTGCATCACCAGTATATTCTTCACCGCTGAGCCACCAGAAAACTTTGCCCATGGTAACATCTTAAGTGTCTTACATAGAATTAAATATCAGGCCAAATTTGCCCGCTCATGATCCACAGGCACTCGGAACATTTAATAACGAAGTTTCTTTTCCACCCCTGACTTCTCCCACTCTACTGAAAGTTGCTGAAAATAATAATCTTCCTGGGCATCATCAGTGTGTGCTCATATGAAGGTTAAAAGACATCATACTCAAAAATTGCACTCATAAATATACAGGATCTTGGTGATTGATGGAGCAATACAATCAAGATAAATGAATATTAGTCTCCGTGAGGGAAAAAAAAAGTTATAAACACTTTAAAAAAATCTTCTTATCCAGGCATGTAGTCATCTTTAGTTGCTGCAAGTCAAACTAAAATTCAACCTTCTATTTTTAACATCTCTGCCTGTTTTGGCAAAGAAACAGTTTTAAATAAAGAGCTGTTAGTCGTCTTGAGGAGGATTATTCGTAAGACACTCTTAATATACAATTTCTATAAAGTCGCTAATTGTTCCCTACTTTAAAATTCATCCTTCTGAAAATGAGATGCATTCGGTAATGTAAATATCAGCCCGGCACAGGATACTGCTCGGTGTTAGCAGCCACATTATTATTCAGTCATAATTAATACACTTCTAAAATAAAGTGTTGACAGCACTCTTATTCAAATATATAGCATATGTTTATAGTCTTACACACTGAGGTACACACATAATTACAATATACATGTGAGAGAAATCGCAGAGGCAGTCCAAAGAGCCCCACGCTTTACACTAATTGAAAACTGCCACTGTCCAATTAAAGCCTGAGAGACCATGAGGTGGCAACACTGTCAAATGCCTATCAGATATAGCCAGACATTAAATAACAAGACAAAATGTAAGAAAAAGAATAAAGGAGCTTTTTGTTGTTTAAATAGAACATCCAGAAGCGAACAGAATTCAGAATATTCAGTACTCTTCATTATCCTAGTCCAGACTCGATCTCAACAGAAAAATGCATGATTGTCAACAATAGTGAATAACACAAAATTAAAATGTTCAGCTTCTACCAGACCAAGCCACCAATTGGAGGAGGATACTTATGCCTATTGGCTTTAAGTGAAAGTGAAGTCGCTCAGTTGTGTCCGACTCTTTGCGACCCCATGGATTGTAGCCTACCAAGCTCCTCTGTCCATGGGATTTTCCAGGCAATAGTACTGGAGTGGATTGTGATTTCCTTCGCCAGAGGATCTTACTGACCCAGGGATCGAACCCTGGTCTCTCGCATTGTTCAGTTCAGTTCAGTTCAGTCGCTCAGTCGTGTGCAACTCTTTGTGACCCCATGAATCGCAGCACACCAGGCATCCCTGTCCATCACCAATTCCTGGAGTTCACCCAGACTCATGTCCATCGAGTCGGTGATGCCATCAGCCATCTCATCCAGGGTCGACCCCTTCTCCTCCTGCCCCCAATCTCTCCCGGCATCAGTCTTTTCCAATGAGTCAATTCTTCGCATGAGGTGTCCAAAGTACTGGAGCTTCAGCTTTAGCATCATTCCTTCCAAAGAAATGCCAGGGTTGATCTCCTTCAGAATGGACTGGTTGGATCTCCTTGCAGTCCAAGGGACCCTCAAGAGTCCTTTCCAACACCACAGTTGAAAAGCATCAATTCTTCAGCACTCAGCCCTCTTCACAGTCCAACTCTCACATCCATACATGACCACAGGAAAAACCATAGGCTTGACTAGACGGACCTTAGTCAGCTAAGTAATGTCTCTGCTTTTGAATATGCTCTCTAGGTTGGTCATAACTTTTCTTCCAAGGAGTAAGCATCTTTTAATTTCATGGCTGCAGTCACCATCTGCAGTGATTTTGGAGCCCAAAAAAATAAGGTCTGATACTGTTTCTACTCTTTCCCCATCTATTTCCCATGAAGTGATGGGACCAGATGCCATGATCTTAGTTTTCTGAATGTTGAGCTTTAAGCCAACTTTTTCACTCTCNTTCATCAGCTCTACTAGCTTTGTTTGTAGTACTGCTTCCTAAGGCCAACTTGATTTTACACTCCGGAATGTCTGACTCTAGGTGAGTGAGCACATCATTGTGGTTACCCAGGTGATTGAGTCTTTTTTGTGTGTGTATTAGTTCCGTGTATTCTTGCCACCTCTTCTTAATATCTTCTGCTTCTGTTAGGTCCATACCATTTCTGTCCTTTATCGAGCCCATCTTTGCATGAAATGTTCCCTTGGTATCTCTAATTTTCTTGAAGAGATCTCTAGTCTTTTCCGTTCTGTTGTTTTCCTCTATTTCTTTGCATTGATTGCTGAGGAAGGTTTCTTATCTCTTCTTGCTATTCGTTGGAACTCTGCCTTCAGATGCTTATATCTTTTCTTTTCTCCTTTGCTTTTTGCCTCTCTTCTTTTCACAGCTATTTGTAAGGCTTCCCCAGACAGCCATTTTGCTTTTTTGCATTTCTTTTCCATGGGGATGGTCTTGATCCCTGTCTCCTGTACAATGTCACGAACCTCATTCCATAGTTCATCAGGCACTCTATCTATCAGATCTAGGCCCTTAAATCTATTTCTCACTTCCACTGTATAATCATAAGGGATTTGATTTAGGTCATACCTGAATAGTCTAGCGGTTTTCCCTACTTTCTTCAATTTAAGGTTGAATTTGGTAATAAGGAGTTCATGATCTGAGCCACAGTCAGCTCCTGGTCTTGTTTTTGCTGACTGTATAGAGCTTCTCCATCTTTGGCTGCAAAGAATACAATCAATCTGATTTTGGTGTTGACCATCTGGTGAGGTCCATGTGTAGAGTCTTCTCTTGTGTTGTTGGAAGAGGGTGTTTGCTATGACCAGTGCATTTTATTGGCAAAACTCTATTAGTCTTTGCCCTGCTTCATTCTGCATTCCAAGGCCAAATTTGCCTGTTACTCCAGGTGGTTCTTGACTTTACTTTTGCATTCCAGTCCCCTATAATGAAAAGGACATCTTTTTTGGCTGTTAGTTCTAAAAGATCTTGTAGGTCTTCATAAAACCATTCAACTTCAGCTTCTTCAGCGTTACTGGTTGGGGTATAGACTTGGATAACTGTGATACTGAATGGTTTGCCTTGGAGACGAACAGAGATCATTCTGTTGTTTTTGAGATTGCGTCCAAGTACTGCATTTCGGACTCTTCTGTTGACCATGATGGCTACTCCATTTCTTCTGAGGGATTCCTGCCCACAGTAGTAGATGTAATGGTCATCTGAGTTAAATTCACCCATTCCAGTCCATTTTAGCTCGCTGATTCCTAGAATGTCGACGTTCACCCTTGCCATCTCTCGTTTGACCACTTCCAATTTGCCTTGATTCATGGACCTGACATTCCAGGTTCCTATGCAATATTGCTCTTTACAGCATCGGACCTTGCTTCTATCACCAGTCACAACCACAACTGGGTATTGTTTTTGCTTTGGCTTCATCCCTTCATTCTTTCTGGAGTTATTTCTCTACTGATTTCCAGTAGCCGCTTTACTGTCTGAGCCCCCAAGGAAGTCCTAACTCAACGTTAAGAGAACTAAGATCTTGGCATTGGGTCCCATCGTGGCAAATATGAAGAAAAAGTACAAACAGTGACAGATTTTATTTTCTTGGGCTCCAAAACCACTGCGGATGGTGACTGCAACCATGAAATTAAAAGATGCTTACTCCTTGGAAGAAAAACTATGACAAACCTAGACGGAACATTAGAAGGCAGAGACATCATCTGGCTGACAAAGGTCTGTATAGTCAAAGCTATGGTTTTTCCATTCATGATGTATGGATGTAAGAGTTGGACCATAAAGAGGGTTGAGTGCTGAAGAACTGATGTTTTTGAACTATGGTGTTGGAGAAGACTCTTGAGAGTCCCTTGGACAGCCAGGAAATCAAACCAGTTAATCTGAAAGGAAATCATCCCTGAGTATTCATTGGAAGGACTGATGCTGAAGCTGAAGCTCCAATACTTTGGCCATCTGATACGAAGAGCCAGCTCATTGGAAAAGCACCTGATGCTGGGAAAGATTGAGAGCAGGTGGAGAAGGGCGTGACAGAGAATGAGATATTTGGATGGCATCACTGACTCAATGGACATGAGTTTGAGCAAACCTCAGGAGACTGTGAAGGTCAGAGAAGCCTGGTGTATTGCAGTCCATGGCATTGCAAAGTTAGACACAGCTTAGTGACTGAACAACAGCTTATGTCTACTTGTTTTTTGGTTTTAGTCAGAGAAAGGAAAAAACTCCCTATTACATTACTTTGGTGCTATTTTTATGTTTTTCCATTTGAGCTTATTAGGAAATAATTAATGCATGATATGTAATTATAGAGGAATCACCACACATGTATTTCAAAGCCTCATACAGTATGAATTTTAAGAGGATTTTAAAGCAGGGTCATTTTCTGCAAAAGTGCAATATACTATTCCTTAGAGGAAATGTGTATCATCAAATGATAACATCAAGATTCACAGTAAATAACTGTTTCTTCCATAAATAATTGGACTTCTGAAGTGTTCTTCTGAGTCGGAAGTGGGAGCAAGCAAAAAAGCAAAACAGAATCTCTAACATTATTTCAAAGATGACTCTCACCATGGTCAGATCAGGAGATGGAAGGATAAGTTAAATGAGTGAGAGGAAGAGATAGAAGAGGAAGAAACCTGGAAATATGTAGAACCTACTATGGACTATGCACTGTACTAACTGGCTAACATGCAGTATGTTAACCTCACACCCAAGAGTTTCCATCAATCTCATCTTATAGGTCGAAAATCTAAGACACAAAGTAGTTAAATAAACTCCTCCAGCACACACAAGCTAATAAGCAGCAGCACCATGGAGTTCAGTCTTGGATTTCAAAGGAATGTGTGCTTGTGTTTGTGTAAACATATTGGCTTACAATTATCTTTCCCTCCATTCCAAATAAATAATCATCCTATTTTTTTTCTCCTGAATTCTGCTGTTGCCTCTTTGAAAAATAAAATATATGGGAAGAAGGAAAACGAATAACCTTTTATTGAACACTGATCCTTTGGCAGATTATTTAGACCACAAGACAACAAATAGGAGAGGAGATATTTGAACCCAAGTATGTCTGCTAGCAGCCCATTAATTTCGAATACCTCACATCCCTTTCCAAAGTCTTCTATTTATAGACAATTTTGCTTCCTTTCTTTGTAACACCTTCCAAATTAACACCTTGATCTATGTCCTTGTTAGCTATTGCTTCTAAAGGGTCAACTCTTGAATTCACCAAACAGATGAAAACCATTAGGTGGTAGAAGGACTTTTTTATGTCCTCAGGTTTCTGTGACACCTGACAGATGGAGCATATGCCCACAAATGACCCAGCGTTTAAACAATTGTTGGCTATGCAACAGGAATCACCAGGACACAGTTTGCTTATTCACTAGGAAGAACTATTAAAGGATTCATAATTTGGATTCAATGGGTCCCATTATTTCTTTTGTGAGCCTACAGAAGTCTCATTAATAGTAACAGCAATTATATGTAGACACACACTGGAGACTGGAATCTAGGTTGTGCTGCGTTAATGGTGAGGTTTAGGAGGGGAAAAAATGGCTTCAAAAGGTCTCATTTAAGATGTTATGCACTTTTTATTTCATGTGGCTAACGACTGCCATTGAACTCTGCCATTAATACCTTTTAGGAAAATTTCAAGGATAAAGAGTAGAAAATGACAGGCATTGCATGAGCCAGCCCCTGTGGTCTGGGTGCTTAGCCTTGCCATGTAATTCAACACCATGGTATAGTAGAAAGGAAGTGGATTTTGAAGTCACTGAGTCCTCAACCACAACACTGGCTTTGTGGTTTAAACATCAGCGTGACTTTAAACGAATCATTTTGCTTTTCTTGCCTTCAGTTTCATGGGGGTCGTTTGTTGTTGTTATGTGCTTTGTCCTTGCCACGTGGCATTTGGGATCTCAGTTCCCCAACCAGGAATCGAACCCACACCCCATGCATTGGAAGCCCAGAGTCCTAACCACTGGATGGCCAGGGAAGTCCCTTAGCTTCAGTTTCTACGTCACCATAGATATGAGAATGGAGTCAGTGTGAGATTTACACTAAGTAGAAATATATCTGTTAACTGGCAATAGGTGTGCAAAGTGTAGGTTTAGGTCTTGATTCACCAAATATGATTTTGTTTCTACTTGTATATATCTGTCATTAAACACACACATACATAAATGTCAAATCATAGATACTGTTATATATAAGCATATGGCACAACTCTGTGCCAGGGACAGAACCTGCAATGATGCCTCCAGAGACGGAGCACGAGGGACCATGTGGCTGAACATTGCCCACAGCATAATGCTGACCCTCAAATGTACCAGCTTTAAATGTTTCTATGGAAGGCACTGTTTGACAAGAGGGTTAGGCTATGTAAAAATATTTGAGGGACTTCCCTGGTGGGACAGTGACTAAGAATCTGCCTACCAATGAAGGGGACATAGGTTCAATCCCTGGTCTGGGAAGATTCCACCTGCTGCGAGGCAACTAAGCCCCCATGCCACAGCTATTGAGCCTTTATCCCTAAAGCCTGTGCTCTGCAAGAAGAGAAGCCACCTCAGTGAGAAGCCCACACACAACAACAAAGACACAGCACAGCCAAGAATAAATTAAAGCTTTTACAAAAATTAAAAATATTTGAAAATCACATGGATTGACCTAGAGATTGTAATACTAAGTAGAGGAAGTCAGAAAGAGAAAGACAAATATCATACGATATTGCTTATATGTGCAGTCTAAAAAATGGTACAAATTAACTTATTAACAAAACAGAAACAGGGTCACAGATGTAGAAATGAAACAGTTACCAGGAAGGAGAGTGGAGTGGGGGGAGGGATAAATTGGGAGACTGGGATTGACAAATACACACTACTATATATAAAATGTGTGTGTGTGTGTGTGTGTGTGTGTGTGTGCTCACTTGCTCAGTCGTGTCCGACTTTCTGCCACCCCATGGACTGTAGCCCTCTAGGTTTCTCTGTCCATGGAATTCTCCAGGCAAGAATACTGGAGTGGGTTGCCATTTCCTTCTCCAATATATAAAATATATAACTAATAAGGACCTACTGTATAGCAAAGAGAACTCTTAATACTCCATAATGACCTATATGGGAAAATAATTTCAAAAAGAGTGAATATATGTATATGTATAACTGATACGCTTTGCTCTACACCTGAAACTAACACAGCACTGTAAGTCAACTATACTCTAATAAAATTTTAAAAAATAAAAATATTTGAAAATCACTGTTTTGAATATTCTAAGACCTATGACTAGGCTACACAGGAATACTTGAGAGCTCCAACTGCAATCTCATTTGTACGATGAGTCCTTCTCTTCAGTCGAGTTAGTAGAGTTAGTTCCACTGAATTGCACTTTACATGCAATAGTTGCACTTTTGTGACCTACATTAAGGAACGATAGAAACTAAGAGCCCTGTGAAATACCTAACTGTGATATTACAGCGCCAGAGTCTAAGACGCTGCTCATTACCCTGCCTAGAGCACTGCAGGGAGACAACGTGGAGGTGAAAGTAACTGCTCCCGACACTAAGACACTAACAACATTTCTTGAGATGTGTTAGTTTATTTTATCCCCTGCATATCCTTCTTTGTACTAGTAATTAGCTTTTATAATCACAGTGGACACTAGGTACACCGAGAGCCAACATGTTGGCCCCACCAATAACAAATGTATAGAAATTCCATTACACAATTGTGTGTATTAACTAAATTAACTGTGCCCTTTTGCTCCGGTTTGTTTTCCATTTTCATCGCTTTGTTCTCAACTATTACCAGTTTACGTAGTCCTGCCATTGTTTTTACGTTATGTTGTGGTTTTATTCTTAAAAAATATGTATTTTCGGGACTTCCTTGGTGGGAAGAAAATGCCTTGCAAAGCAGGGGATATAGGCTCAATCCCTGGTCGGGGAACTAATTAAGATCCCACGTGTCATAGGGCAGCTAAGCCCATGCACAGCAATGAAAGACACCTCAGGATGCAAAGAAGATCCTGTGTGCTGATCAGCCAAATAAATAATCATTAAAAAAAAAAAAAAAACCACTCCCAGCATTTAAAAAAATACATATATTCCTCTGTGGTAAGGTTTAACGGGCTGAGATAAATATAGTAAACTTAACGTTTGAGATATTCAAATTCAGGCCCACCATATGCATATGCTAATTGCACATTACAAATGTTCTATTTATAATTCTACCTCTTTCATCATGAAATCTGGTTCACTCTAAAATTGATAGAAAAGCTTGAGCTTACTATGACTCTTAAGTGTTCTGGGTAACTGCATCTATTGTCCGCCTGCACCTCTCCTCCATTATTTCCTGTTATCTCTTGTCCAATTCTAATGGAGACCAAGACTGCACATTTAGCCAACAAATAGCCTCATTCCCTGATTCCAACAGTGACCCCTATCTTAAGGAATCTAGACAGTAAGAAAGTTTTAGCATCCTTTTAAATAAGCAAATGCAAATAGCACTATATTTTAGAGACCCAATGAAAGTCAGGGATATAAAGGCTTTTTGAAGGTGTTCAAGATACAGGTGCTGTTGAACAAGCCAAACTATTCTTCCCTGTCTATATTCTAATATGCAGCATATTTGGAGCTATGATAGCCTCTGGTAAATTTTTAAAAGCACATAGAAGCAAAACAGTTTGTTGAACTATAGACACTAGACAGCTGTTTTATAGAGGCTACAGGTTCTCTGTTTAGAGTTTTACCTGTTGTCAGGTACTGTACTATCGATGTATAAACTCATACAAGCATTTGGAGCCTTGATTTTCTAATGTGTGCAGTAGGGCTAAGGATACACACCGAGTTGCCTTGATACCAACCCAGTTACTCTGACTCCAAAACTTTTGCTCTTAACTATGTGACCATAACTGGACTTATTACCAAGACCTTCTTCTTTAATGAGAAGGGAATCAGTTAATCAATCAATAGGTTGATGCATACAAAATCTACATCAATGACATGACTTAGCCAAAGGGCAAAAGGCAAATCATAGGTCAGTTTAATATCTGCAAAGTCATTTTCTCTATGGCTCTGCTCCATAAAAAACACAGGCCAAGGATAGTGTTTAAACAGAAGGGTGATCATTACTCATTCTGTAATCACATTAGCAATGACAAATGATTGCTTAAAAACAACTGCTTACTTAAATTTGTGTTATTCAGAACTAAGAACAAAAAGAACTGTTTAAAGTAGTGGAGGGGGAAAGTATGGATAGTGAAAGTAAGAATCATATTAATATGAAGTAATTGCCCAGGAGATTTGTGTATAAACTAGCTTCTGCTGCTAAGTCACTTGTCATGTCCGACTCTGTGTGACCCCAGAGATGGCAGCCCACCAGGGTCCGCCAGCCCTGGGACTCTCCAGACAAGAACACTGGAGTGGGTTGCCATTTCCTTCTCCAATACATGAAAGTGAAAAGTGAAAGTGAAGTCCCTCAGTAAATGTCCGACTCTTCATGACCCCATGGACTGCAGTCTACCAGGCTCCTCTGTCCATGGGATTTTCCAGACAAAAGTACTGGAGTGGGTTGCCATTGCCTTCTCCGATAAACTAGCTAACATTAGAGAAATACACACACATACATATGTACACAGTTACACATATATTTTTACCGAGAAATATAATTTTTTATATTTAAATGCATATAATCCTCAAATGCAAGTTAACTAACTGTTGCTGGGACACACCTCACTTTGAGAAAAGGATGAAAATTCTTCATAATTAGAGCATTAAGTCACTAACCTTTGCATACACTACAATTAGGTTGCTTGTTAGTCAACATAGCTTTGAAAAGGGTTGGAGACTAGCTTATTTCTTTCATGCCAAAAGGAATGTAAGTTTACAACCCTGCATTGGCCTTTGGAGTTCTGGATTCATCACTCACAAACCTTAGGAGACACTTGCTTTCAGCTTAGAATGTGCATTAAGAACCTCGTGGACCTTCTACTCCATAAAAATAAACCATAAACTCTTTCCTGATCCTGGTAAAAATCATGTCCAGACTTAAAATAAGAACTCAAGTTAGAATTTGTACTATATCATTCCTTTCTCCACAGACCATTAAGGATATTGTAGTTACAATTCTGTCTCATTAAGAGAAGTGATCTGTAGGTGTTTGACTGCAACCAAACCAAACCAAAGGCCTGAAATGTCACCCTCAACAAAATTTCTGATGTTACTCTACATTACTCGGCTTGAGTCATGCAAGGAATAAAACTCAAGCTTTCAAAAAAGCCTGACTCACAACCTGCTGGCTCCAACCAACTCCATCCATATCTAGCCACCCTCTGGAATTAAAAAGTTACCAGGACATCACATCAAAGATGGTACTTACTGTGGCATTTTTCTCTGTATTTGATTCTACCAATTTAAAATTGTGAGATATAAATGTATACTAATAATGTTTGCATGAAAATGAAAATGTTGGTCATGAGGATTTCTTTTAACATTCATTAGGAGTCACCTGGCTTCGGGGCATGCTGAGTGAAATGTAAACTATGTTGGCTTCTTATCACACTGCTGGGCCATTTCTTCTAGATGCTAGAAACACCCACACTCCAGGGGTGGTAACTGTGAACCACAGCGTCATCTGAATTCATCAGAAAGTTCACAAGGGATTTGCTTACTATAACAGTGGCAAGTGTGAAACAAAAAGAGCATAAACATGTAACCTACAGTTATAAAATATGGTTTTGCAAAATCAGTGGTATTAAATATGTGGTTCTGGGGTTTGTGCTGAAAACACATATGCACATACATACACACACACACATCTGTTCAGTAATTGGATTAACACACATCTAATCAACAACCGGATGAGAAGTGAGACATTATAAAATATAATGAGAAAGCGCAACGCATCTCCATGACAAACCATGTTATTAGAAATAATTATTACAGATAGTGCTAAAAACAAAACCTGAGAATGCAGGGTACATGGGTTTGATCTCTGATCCAGGAAGATGCCACATGCCGTGCCCTTGCACTACAACTACTGAAGCGCATGTCCTTAGAACCTCTATTCTGCAACAAGAGAAGCCACCACGATGAGAAGCTTGCACTCTGCCCCTAGAGAGTAGCCCCCACTTTCTGAAAATGGAGAAATCCTGCATGCAGCAAAGAAGAACCAGCAAAACCAAAAAATAAAATAAATAATTTAAAAATATTTTTTAAAACTGTAAAGCATTATGAAGACAAAAATGCAATGCAGAGGTTTGGATTTATATGCTCTGAAAATACTTTTAGGGTATGTAAATATGCTTCCCCAAATAGTCTCCACTTTCTATGCCCTGGGGAAAAATGAACTTGCAGTCACTTGAGTTTTGATATATACAGAGTCCTTGAAGAGCATGCTACAGTTATGTAATGACTGACAGTAATCAGGGTTAGGATGTAACAGTAGGTTCTGGGTGGTGAAAATTGTGTGCTGATTTATTCTCTGGAACGTATTACTAATTTTTTAACTACTGTCCTTGAGTGATTTCATGTAAATCCTGGGGATATAACAATGAATAAGTCAGAGATATCCTCAGTCCTCAGTGGCTTACATCCTACTGGGAATGATGGCTTGATTTGAATTCTACAAGAGAAACACAGTAATTAAGAAATATTACCACCTGTTTGTAAATAAGCTCCCAATGCGCACCTATCTTATCTAGGGAATCTTGTTAAAATGCAGATTTTGATTCAGTAGTCTATTGTGGGGTCTGAGATTCTGCATTTCTGAAAAGCTCCCAGGTGACACTGATGTGATCTAGGGAGCCCATGGGACCCACTTTGAATAGCAAGACAAAGATCCAATCTTTGGAAGATGAAAATAAAGAGCAATTGCTCTTATAAGAAATAAATTGCATTTACTAAGGTGGGTATTGTCTTCTTTCTTATTCATAATAATCCTGAGAGTGAAACATCCCCATCTCTATTTGAAATAAACTGCAACATAGCCAAAGAGAAACTGAATCTATACTGGGAAATTTGAGTCAAGGTCCAAAGCCCTTTCTCTTTGCAATCAACACTACTGTATACCAAACTAAGAAGACCAGTATTTGTTGAATAGTTTCAAGAAATCTGAATAAATCCAGAGGATACAGAGGATAATGAAGATAATAAGGAGAGTGACAAGAACAGAGGATAATAAAAAAAAATTGACAAGAGGCTGAAATCACAGGCAGTGGTATCTTCTTGTGGGCATCTTATAGCTACATTAAGGACATTGGACTTTTACCCAAAGTGGTTTGGAGAAATTAATGAAGGATTTGGAGAAGGACAATAACATACCCAGAAATGCTTAGAAATCAAATTTTCTTTGCAACCCCACGCACTTTACAGTCCTTGGAATTCTCCAGGCCAGAATACTGGCGTGGGAGCCTCTCTCTTCTCCAGGGGATTTTCCCCACCCAGTGACTGAACCCAGGTCTTCCCCATTGCAGGTGGATTCTTTACAAACTTAGCCACCAGGGAAGCCCAAGAATACTGCAGTGGGTAGCTTATCCCTTCTCCAGCGTATGTTCCCAACCCAGGAATCGAACCAGGGTCTCCTGCATTGCAGGAGGATTCTTTACCAGCTGAGCTACCAGGGAAGTCCCTTTAAAAATACACAGTGAACGAAATCAAAGAAACCATATGGAAATGTGCCTCAAGGTGGCTACAGGAAAAATGGAAAGGCATGGTGAATTTTAAGAAATAATTATTGGGATAAAGCTATCAGTGGGGGTATTCATTAACTCTCATGCCTGGGTTTTCTGTTTTATTTTTTTGCAGCTTTCACATGTGGCTAAAGGGACAGAGTTCCAGGATATCTTCTCCTCCTTTAAGATCTCATATGGTCTGGCATATTTTGTGTTAGCACTGTGTTTCCCAAAAAGGGATCACGAATTTAAGTGGTACAGAGAGAACGATTTTAAAATGTGTGGATTTATTTTCCTCTGAATGGAGAGAGCAGCTAACAGTAAAACCCGTGACTGTAAAGAGAACACTGCTTAAGTCAAGGCAGAAGTCATCTAAAACACTCTGATTTGATCAACGGGCATGTTTGATGGTGCTGGCATATGGTGCAAAATGAGAAGATAATATCTGTATGAACCATGGTGCCTCGGCCCACACCTTCCAGAAGCACCAAATGGTATCCAGATTGAACCAGAGACAAACAGGTTTTGTGTTTAGTGTTCTAAACATCTGGAACACTAAGGCCCTACTACTGGACACCCCAGGCACACCAGTGGAGGTGAGGGAGTGACATGGTTCAGAAGAAAGATTAGAAGGGAAATACAGGATATATCTGGGAAGGTGAACAGATACCCAGCTGTCCTTCAAGCCTTCATTCACAGCTTACTGCAAAGGGCTTCCTTAATCTGCTGAGTAAATAGTGACTCTATACTAGCTAGAATAAACTAAGGGATAAAAACATGGGAAAGGTTAATGTTAAAAATCAGTAAAAACACTACACTCTTTTGTACCTTATCAGTTAAGATTATGGGTTGTGGATGGAATACTACTCAGCTATCAAAAAGAATGTCATTTGCCACAACATGGAAGAACCTACAGACTGCCATACTGAGTGAAGTCAGACAGAAAAGGAGAAATATTGTCCTGTTGTTGCTTAGTGGCTAAGTCATGTTCGAGTTTTGCGACCCCATGGACTGTAGCCAGCAAGGCTCCTCTGTCCATGAGATTTCCCATACAAGAATACCAGAGCAGGGTGTCATTTTCTTCTCCAGGAGATCCATCCAACCCAGGTATCGAACCTGCAACTCCTGCATTGGCAGGTGGACTCTTTACCACTGAGTCACCTGGGAATCCCAAAATACCATATGACATCCCTTGTATGTGGAATCTAAAAAGAAATGATGCAAATAAACTTATTTACAAAACAGAAAGAGATTCACAGACTTAGGAGAACAAACTTAAGGTTGCCAGGAGAAGAATGGGAGGAAAGGATAGTTAGGGAGTTTGGGGTGGACGTGTACACACTGCTCTATTTAAATGAATAACCAACAGGGACCTACTGCATAGCACAGAGAACCCTTCTCAATGTTATGTGGCAGCCTGGATGGGAGGAGAATTTGGGGGGGAATGGATACATGTATATGTATGGCTGAGTCCCTTTGCTGTTCACCTGAAACTATCACAACATTGGGCTACACCCAGATACAAAATAAAAAGTAAAAAAAAAAAAGAATATGGGTTGTGGATCAGCTATGTGTGATTTGGTACACATGCTATTTATTTAATGTTAAAATCATTTACTTCTCTCTATCACAATTTTTCAGATGGAAAAATACAGAGTCAAACAATAGAACTCTGAGAGGAAAATGTCTGGTATGTACCAATTCATTAGTGAAAGCTGCAGCTATTATTATCTCATAATGGCACCAGGACTCTTTTCCTCCTCCCAAATGGGTGTGAACTCCTGACTATATCCCACTCATCTTTGTATCCCTGGCAGTGAGCACACGACTTAGCTTATTGTTGGTATTCAAGACATGCTTATAGAATTATTGGATGATCACAAGCACTAAAATCACCAGAGAATTTAAGTCTGATTGTCAACAGAAGCTTTTGAAGGATAAAAACGTGAGCCTCAGCTTCTCGGGCAATAATTGCAACCTCAGGACATGACTGAGGTTGATCCCATGCCAGATCCAAAGTAAGCAGTTCAGACAGAAAACTGCTGAGAGGATTGTCTGAAGGGAAGATTCTGAATTTGTTAGCACTAACATCAACTAGCCAGTCATGTTCTGCGTTAAAACCCATGGCCACGGGAAACACCGTCCCTATGAGAAGGTAGGAGATGATGATGTATGGACTGAGCATTAAATGACATTATTGATGAAAATGCACCAACATCCTGCAGGCTAACCTTGGAAGAGTCAGAAGTGGAGCAATTGCAGCCTATATGCTCTAAACAAGCACAACCGATGTCAAAGTAGGATACAGCTATCCAATTGTGAATGCATCAATAAGCTTTAAGTGTGTATTCTGTATGATGCATAAGTAGAAAAACAGTCGTCATATTATTTCATATGGAATGACTGAAGCTACACATTTTTATTAAATTCCTAGAGCCAACTCATTGGAAAATATCCTGACGCTAAGAAAGAATGAGGGAAGGAAGGGAAGCAGGCAACAGAGGAAGAGATAGTTGGGTGGCAACATCGACTCAATGGACATGAGTTTGAGCAAACTCCTGGAGATGGTGAAGGGCAGGGAAGCCTGGTCTGCTGCAGTTCATGGGGTTGCAAAGAGTAGGACATGGCTGAGCAACTGAACAACAGCAAGGCCCAAATACAACTCTATGTAGAAAAGTTCTGACTGGAGTAATTTAGAAGTGATGAACGGCAGTGGTATGTAAGTGAAGACATGTATCTAGAACCGTTCCTGGCCTGTGGTAAGGCAGCATGAAGAATGGAATACACATTTAAATGTCCTCTCCTCTTTCTCCATCCTGACCATGAACCCATACTTGCATGCCTTTGATGGGAGAGGAAGGAGGTAACCTCATATTTCTTAGACGTGGATATAATTTTCTTTCTAAATTTACTTCCTGTGAGCCCCTTATCCATTTTTCTCTTTAGTTCTATTGCTAATATTTGTTGAACATCTAGAATACATCAGACACTTTATTGTGAACTAAAGGCACATAAATAAAGAAGACACATGTGTTCTCCTCTAATAAATATCTATTTATTTATTTGACTGCTCTGGGTCTTCATTGCAGCAAGTGCACTCTTATTTGCCACGAGTGGGATCTAGTTACCTGACCCAGGCCCCCTGCATTGGGAGCATGGAGTCTTAGCCACTGGACACAAGGGAAGACCTCCAAGTCCCTGGACTACGTGTTCCTTGAAAAAAATGCATGCAGTATAGCATCACCGATACGTTTATAGTCTGTATAGGAGACAGTGGAGAAAATGGATCATATTCTTTAGAGGAGGCAGATGTCTATGACGGATCTGCATAACCATGATACTTGAAAGTTGTATCTTAAGAGGGTGAGATAGTAGCTACTGTGAACATCACAGCATTGAATTCTGGAATCAGACGTCTTGAATTCATATTCCAGACCCACCACATAGTATCTGTCTCCTTCAGAAAGCTATATAACTTCTTAGTGACTTGGTGTCTTTATTTCTAAAATGGGGGGTAACAGTAAGGATCATCTATAGGTATAAGGAATAAATAAGCTAAATATATAATGGTCTTAAAACAGTGCCCATTACCTTGTAAATACTTAAGGTATGTCAGCTCTTGCTTTGTATATTTCCCTGGAAAGAGAAGAAATTATCATTTCAGAAATAATGAATAATGAGAGAATCACAGATTTCTGAGGCATTCAGGTAAATAAATACAGAATGTTGGAAATGAAAATAATTACAGCCAACATGTAAGGAACATTTAACACCATTAAACACTATGTTATATTCCTGCTGCTTAATTTAATCCTCACATCGAAGGCTAGTGCATAAAGATTGCCAAAATACCATCGGCCTTCTAACAAGGTGAACAAACACTAAATTTATCACAGTCCCTTCAGGGAGATGAAGTATGTGGCTGGCAAGAGTAATGTGAGAAGTCTCTTGAAATGGGAAAGATGATCTTCCTCCCAACGTGGCAAGTTCAAGTGTTAATGGACTATCACTCTACTCGTATCTAAGGATCTAGGTCTAGTTCAGCAGAAGGCTTTTGTCTTGTTGAGTGGGATTATGAGTATAGAGAGCCAGAGCTTCATTTCTCAGAGTAGAAGAGACAAATCTGAGGACCACCACCAGGGGTTCTACTTTTCTGAGCATTTGCAATGTCTTGTTCTGGCTCTAAATAAGTATCAAATTAAAAATTCATTGGTGGCTCAATGGTAAACAATCCACCTGCCAAGCAGGAGATGCAGGTTCGATCCCTGGGTTGGGATGATCTCCTGGAGAAGGAAATGGCAAGCCACTCCAGTATTCTTGCCTCAGAAAACTCAAGGACAGAGGAGCCTGGGGGGCTACAGTCCGTGGGGTCACAAAAGAGTCAGACATGACTTAGTGCCTAAACAACAAATCAGAAAAAGACAAATACGATAGTGCTCATACAAGGAATCTTAAAAATAAGACGCAAATGAACATATTTACAAAACAAAGCTAGACTTACAAAAAGAAAATAGACTCCTCAAAAATAGATGTAGAAAACAAACTTCAGATTGTCAAGGGGGCAAGTGGGGGAGGGATAAATAGGGAGATTGGGATTGACATATAGACACTACTATATATAACATAGGTATCTAATAAGAACCTATTGTATAGCACAAAGAACTCTACTCAGTACTCCATAATGACCTGTAAGGGAACAGAATCTACAAAAGAGTGGATATATGTGTATTGTTGTTTGTATTTTTTAGTGCATAAACTGTGCCCAACTCTTTTGCAGCTCCATGGACTGTAACCCACCAGGCTCCTCTGTCCCTGGAATTTCCCAGGCAAGAATACTGGAGTGGATTGCCATTTCCTTCTCCACGGGATCTTCCCAACCCAGGAACTGAATCTGCATTTTGCCTGTATTAGCAGGCAGATTCTTTACCACGGAGCCACAAGGGAAGTTCATGTATATGTACAACTGATTCACTTCGCTGTACAGCAGAAACGAACACAAAATTATAAATCAAGTATGCTCTGATAAAAATTAATTTTACAAAAGAACCTATTCAGACCTTCAGGACTGTTAAATTCACAGCCCTTATTCTTAACTGCTAGGTAATATACTTTTATTGTGTTATATTATCTTGAAGTGGTTTTAAAAGTTGGATGAAAACTGAAATCACTAATGTTGAGGGATTTTGTAAAATACCCAAGTCCAGGTACCATTTCCTAAAATTCTGAATTAGAATATTTCAGTAGGACTCAGGAATCAGTATTTTAGAGCCTCCCAAGTAAATTTAATGTTCACTTGGACTGAAAATAACTGTTATACTGCCCCTGTGTGGACCATAGCTTTTCCAAGTGTAATTAGTGGGTGGTCTCCACGCGGTAGGATTTTTTAACCAGCATACAATCACACGTTGATTGCTGTTGTTGTTGTTGTTGTTTAGTGCTTAGGTTGTGACTTACTTTTTGCAGCCCAATGGACTGGAACCTGCTAGGCTCCTTTGTCCATGGGATTTCCCAGGCAAGAATAATGGAGTGGGTTGCCATTTCATTCTCCAAGAGATCTTCCCAGCCCAAGGATCGAACATGTATCTCCTACATTGCCAGGTGGGTTCTTTACCTCTGGGCCACCAGTATCAGTATCAGTTCAGTCGCTCAGTCATGTCCGACTCTTTGCGACCCCATGGACTGCAGCACACCAGGCTTCCCTGACCATAACCAACTCTTGGAGGTTGCTCAAACCATTGAATTGGTGATGCCATCCAACCATCTCATCCTCTGTCATCCCCTTCTCCTCCTGCCCTCAATCTTTCCCAGCATGAGAGTCTTTTCCAATGAGTCAGTTCTTAGCATCAGGTGGCCAAAGGACTGGAGTTTCAGCTTTAGCATCAGTCCCTCCAACAAATATTCAGGGCTGATTTCCTTAAGGATTGACTCATTTGATCTTGCAGTCCAAGGGACTCTTAACAGTCTTCTCCAACACAACAGTTCAAAAGCATCAATTCTTTGGTGTTCAGCTTTCTTTCTGGTCCAACTCTCCATACATGACTACTGGAAATGCCATCAGTTCAGTTCAGTTCAGTCACTCAGTCGTGTCTGCCTCTGAGACGCCATGAACTGCAGCAAGCCAAGACTCCCTGTCCATCACCAACTCCCGGAGTTCACTCAAACTCGTCCATCAAGTCAGTGATGCCATCCAGCCATCTCATCCTCTGTCGTCCCCTTCTCCTCCTGCCCCCAATCTCTCCCAGCATCAAAGTCTTTTCCAATGAGTCAACCCTTCACATGAGGTGGCCAAAGTACTGGAGTTTTAGCTTTAGCATCATTCCTTCCAAAGAACACCCAGGACTGATCTCCTTTAGAATGGACTGGTTGGATCTCCTTGCAGTCCAAGGGACTCCCAAGAGTCTTCCCCAACAACACAGTTCAAAACCATCAATTCTTCGACGCTCAGCTTTCTTCACAGTCCAACTTTCAAATCCATACATGACCACTGGAAAAACCATAGCCTTGACTATACAGACCTTTGTTGGCAAAGTAATGTCTCTGCTTTTCAATATGCTATCTAGGTTGGTCATAACTTTCCTTCCAAGGAGTAAGCGTCTTTTAATTTCATGGCTGCAATCACCATCTGCAGTGATTTTGGAGCCCCCCAAAAATAAAGTCTGACACAGTTTCAACTGTTTCCCCATCTATTTCCCATGAAGTGATGGGACCAGATGCCATGATCATCGTTTTCTGAATGTTGAGCTTTAAGCCAACTTTTTCGCACTCCTCTTTCACTTTCATCAAGAGGCTTTTCAGCTCCTCTTCACTTTCTGCCATAAGGGTGGTGTCATCTGCATATCTGAGGTTATTGATATTTCTCCCAGCAATCTTGATTCCAGCTTTTCCAGCCCAGCATTTCTCATGATGTACTCTGCATAAAAGTTAAATAAGCAGGGTGACAATGTACAGCCTTGACGTACTCCTTTCCCTATTTAGAACCAGTCTGTCATTCCATGTCCAATTCTAACTGTTGCTTCCTGACCTGCATACAGGTTTCTCAAGAGGCAGGTCAGGTGGTCTGGTATTCCCATCTCTTTCAGAATTTTCCACAGTTTATTGTGATCCACACAAAGGCTTTGGCATAGTCAATAAAGCAGAAATAGATGTTTTTCTGGAACTCTCTTGCTTTTTTGGTGATTCAGCGGATGTTGGCAATTTGATCTCTGGTTCCTCTGCCTTTTCTAAAACCAGCTTGAACATCTGGAAGTTCACGGTTCACTTATTACTGAAGCCTGGCTTGAAGAATTTTGAGCATTACTTTACTGGCGTGTGAGATAAGTGCAGTTGTGCAGTAGTTTGAGCATTCTTTGGCATTGCCTTTCTTTGGGATTGGAATGAAAACTGAAAAGCCATAGCTTGACTTAGACAGACCTTTGCTGGCAAAGCAATGTCTCTGCTGTCTAGATTGGTCATAGCTTTTCTTCCAAGGAGTGAGTAAGCGTCTTTTCATTGTTTGTCTGCAAGTCACCATCCACAGTGATTTCGGAGCCCCAAAACTAAAGTCTGTCACTGTTTCCATTATTTACCCATTGATTTGCCATGAAGTCATGGGACCGGATGCCATGTTCTTAGTTGGGAGCACATAAACTTTAAAACATGGTTCTGGGCTTATAGTCCTCAAAGACTGGGACATGAAGAATAGGAAGAGGCTGTTTATGATGACATGTTTTGTGCAATGGAAAGTAGCTTGGATTTGATCTTGAAGACAGAAAGAAACAACTGAAGGATGCCAGCAAATGCTTAAATGCATGCTTTAGAAAGAATCAAACTGATCATTTTGAGATATATTTCTGAGAGATGATGTGTGTCACAATGGACACCAGTGACCAAAGAAATAATCTTTGCTTACTATCTGCTACTTCCATATCCCCCATACACACACCCTTTCTTAGACCCTGAAAAACTGGCATAAGCCAGAGGAAAATGTAAACAGCCAACAAACCATAATTCAGGTTTACAGAGTGAAAACAAATACAGCATTTCAGTGTAGAGAGGGGCACACGGTGTCACTATTTTTCAAGCCTCTGCTAGTGATGGAGCTTTATTCACAATATCTCTAAAGGAACCTAGATATCTTCTTCCAATTAATCAAGTGTTTGGGAGGAATGATCTAAAGCTGAAACTCCAGTACTTTGGCCACCTCATGCAAAGAGTTGACTCATTGGAAAAGACTCTGATGCTGGGAGGGATTGGGGGCAGGAGGAGAAGGGGACGACCGAGGATGAGATGGCTGGATGGCATCACTGACTTGATGGATGCGAATCTGAGTGAACTCCAGGAGTTGGTGATGGACAGGGAGGCCTGGCGTGCTGCGATTCATGGGGTCGCAAAGAGTCGGACACGACTGAGCGACTGAACTGAACTGAACTGAACTATGTATAAGCTGCAAATTCTAGGAAGTGAACTGCCTCCTCCCTAAAAAAGAAAACCTTCTCCAGGCAGTAACTGAACCCAGGAGTCCTGAGTCAGAGGCTGAACATCTAGTTCTATTTCCTTCTTATATCAAGGGCATACCTGTTCCTAATTGCTTTCTTTATTTCTGTTTATATTTTTAGCTTGGCAAAGTGCTGGGAGGATTAATTACAGCAGTTAATGTTTCCATTTGAAAGGAGATGATACGCTAAAAGTACTAAATATTATTCAATTTAATGGAGTTAAATTCCTTTAAAAGAGACAAATGGCACAATTCAGCATTTCATTGATGCCCTGGAAAATTACAACACCTCAAGTTGAGTCATGAAGATAAAGTAATAGAGACTTTTTAAAAAAAAATTCCCCAAATCATATATAAAACAATTTCATCAAGTGCATATTTCACCATTTTCTAATGATGCCCAGATCTATGTAATACATCTGTGACTGTAGACAAGTTGATAAGGACGGAATTAATTACTCAGTTATCCCAAATGACATTTATTTTACAAAATACATGATTTCCATGTTCTTGCCAGTCATTTCAGAACTGAAGTAGTTCATTCATGGAGAAGGATACCATAAAATTGGAAGCAATCATTCCTTGCAGTTAGATATTAATGAGGAGCCCCACTCCACCCGCACTCATGCTGGCATCTCTCTCTGACTAAAGGAGAAAAATCTCCTTGTTTTCTGTTTTCCTCTGCATAATACAGAACCAGAGGCCCTGTTCTTTGGCCATACCTCTGCAATATGCAAATATACCTATGAAATGTTAGTGTTAGTAAATCGTACATATGAGGAGTCATGTTAAAATGTAGGTTATAGCAAACAGTTAAGCTGAGAACAGAAACACTACACTCATCTATCTGGTAACCTTTCTGAAAATCACAGGTAAGCAAAATCACTCAAATGTCCAAAGATCATTAGCCTCACGGGGTTTTCCTTCCCAGTGGGTTTTGTTGAAAAGAAGCAGTACTGAATTGAGGTTAACATGCAGTAGACAGGCTTGTGTTTTCAGCTCTAATAATACTTATATACTGCATGATCTTCAGCAATTGCTCCTCTGAAATTGAGATGATGCTAGTATCCCCTACCAGGGTTTATGAACATAGAATGAAAAAATAAAGGTAAAATATTTAGTATTGTGCCAGCTATATAGTAAGCACTTAATACATGTTTGTCATTATTCATTGAATATTCATTGGAAGGACTGATGCAGAAGCTGAAGTTCCAATATTTTGGCCACATGATGGGAAGAGCTGACTCACTGGAAAAGACCCTGCTGCTGAGAAAGACTGACGGCAGGAGGAGAAGGAAGCGACAGAAGGTGAGATGATTGGGTGGCATCATCGACTCAAAGCACGAGTTTCAGCAAACTCCAGGAGATGATGAAGGACAGGGAAGCCTGTGTGCTGCAGTCCATGGGGTTGCAAAGCGTTAAATATGACTGAGCAACTGAAAAACAAGCCATTATATTATTAAATGTAGATGTATTGTATAAATATTTCTGTTACCCACAAAAAAAGAAAGGAAAGAAGATGAAGAACTCAACAAAAATCTCATTGAGGATGATGCACTCAGCCCTTTTTCAGATTCTAAGTTTCTCAGTCCCTAGAGATGATACTATTTGTCAAATACTAAACACTCTTTGGTGGCTCAGTGGTAAAGAATTCGCCTGCCAACACAGGAGACACAGGTCAGATCCCTGGGTCCGGAGGATCTTCTGGAGGAGGAAATGGCAACCCACTCCAGTATTCTTGCTTGGATAATGCCATGGAAATAGGAGCCCGGTGGGTTACACTCCATGGGGTTGCAAGAGTTGGACACGACTTAGCAACTAAACCACCACCAAAACCCTCTTCAGAATCGTGCATCAGGGATTTCCCTCATGGCTAAGACTCTGCACCCCCAACGCACGGGGCCCAGTTCCATCCCTGGTCAGGGAACTAGATTTCATATGCCACAATTAAAAATCCCACATGGCACAACTAAGACCTGGCCCTGCCAAATAAATAAACAAATATTTTTAAAAGAATATTTTAAAAAAGGAATCATGCTTCAATATGGATATTGGTATTGAATCCAAAAAGTTGAAGAGATATGAAAAGATGCCTCATTTATCATAACAATTCAACTTGTTTCCAATAAGAATTAAGACACAGAGTTTAATTCAAGGAATATAGGGAATATGTGCAGATGAACTATGGCCTTCCTATCTCAAGGAGGAAAAAAAAGTTTAGGGGGAAAGTTTATTACTACAAATCAGAAAAAAAAATATTTCTGTATTTTCCATATTTACTAAGGTATAGATTTGTAGAAATAATTCTAAATTCAAATAAACCATGTTTGGATATGGGAAAGCATTATTTCTCCTCCTTTGCAGATTTTATTCTGACAGCTAAGTTAATTTATGCCATCATTGGGTAAATTTTCAGCAGGTGACTTTTACTCAGATGTTTGAAGAATACAGCTACTTATTTCATAACATGACATTATAATTTATTAGCATTCCAATTAAAAACATAATTTACCTATAACCTTCAAGTTTATTATTTATATTGCACCTTCCCAGTAGCTAATAAATCATTGGTAATTGACTTTAATACCAAAAGCTAAATACCAAGCCCTACCATAATCTTAAATGATGGGCTATGCAAACATATCTGCCTCTCTTGCCACATACAAAGTTAGAGAGAAAGGCTAAAGGTTTAGCAATTTGGCGAAGCATGTGAAGCAACATTATAAGTAACTGTCACTAAATATAAGTGGTATCATGTTGCACAGATAAGAAGCTGAGACTTCAAGAGTTTAAACAACTTGTGCAAGAAAACACTGACTTTGGGAGTTTCCTGGTGGTCCAGTGGTTAAGAATCCACCAGCAATACAGGAGACAGAGGTTCCATCCCTGATCTGGGAACTAAGACCCCACATTGCCACAGCTAACACCATAACTAAGACCCCGTGCAGCAAAATAAATAAATACACTTTATTTATTTAAACCCATGCACCATATCTCTGACCCCAAGCTCTAGAGCCTGGGAGCTACGACCACTGAAGCCCGTGTGTCCATGCTCTGCAACAAGAGAAGTTACTGCAATGAGAAGCCTGCACACCGTAACTAGAAAGCAGCCCCCATTCGAGGCAACTAGAGAGAGCCCTCAAGCAGCACCCAAAACCCAACATCAGCATAAATAAATGTATCTTTTTTTATAGAGAGAGAACACTAACTTGGAGTGACAGAGATTCAAACCAGAAATGTCTGGCTCACAAAACGCCCTTGTCCTCTCTTCTCTTGCAACCCTCATAAAAGAGGTCCATCTCTGCTTAGCAGAAAAATTGACACATATTAGTCACTCAGTCATGTCTAACTCCTTGAGACTCCACGGACTGTAGCCTGCTGGGCTCCTCTACCCATGGAATTCTCCAGACAAGAATACTGGTGTAGGCTGCCATTCCCTCCTCTAGCTGTCTAGTAGAGCTCCTTATTAATTCACCAATTTTACCACATCACAAGAATCAACATCCAAAAGAAAATAACAGTCAGTCCTGGAATTATATTTCTTGGAGAGTTTGTAGATTTTTTTACAAAAGTAAAGAATATATTAAAAATAATACATCTACTCCTTATCTTCGTTTCTATCTTCCTTACATCAAATGATGCACATCAGCATCAATGAGTCACCACAAGATTGAATCACACCGTGCTCCCTGCCCCATCCAATATTTATTTGCACATTAAAGGTCTCATTACTGGCCCGAATTGGCTTCTGGAATATGTGTGCTCCTCACCAGGGCCAGAGTTTACAGCATTTCTGGATAGAGCTATTCTAATGGGTTATTTTATCTTTAAAAAAAAAAAAAAAAAGGCCCAGAACTGAAGCTGCTGGAATCCCTTAAGTCTCTCTGAGTCTGATGTAACCACGGCTGATTCAACAGCAACTTCATGGCAAGGAGATGCCATATGGAACACCCCAAGAGATACCCTCTTCCTTGTCTTTTCTGTCTTTTAAGAATTACAAAAGTAAAGTTTTTATGAGTCACAAATCTTTTTTTTCTTTTTTTAAATTTAAATTTATTTATTTTAATTGGAGGCTAATTACTTTATAATATTGTATTGGTTTTAAATTTTAATTGGAGGAAAATTGCCTTTCAATGTTGTGATGGTTTCTGCGTACAATGCAAATCAGCCATAATTATACATATATCATCTCCCTCTTAAGCCTCGCTCTACTCCCCCATCCCACCATTTTAGGTCATCCCACAGTGCCAAGCTGGGCTCCCTGTGTTACACAGCAACTTCTCACCAGCTATCTGTTTCACACATGATAGAGAATATATGTCGATGCCACTTTCTCCATTCTTCCTACTCTCTCCTTTGGCCACTGTGTCCACAGTCTGTTCTCTACATCTGCGTAGCCATTCCTTCCCTGCAAATAGGTTCATCAACACCACTTTTTCTAGACTCCATAAATATGCATTAATATACGATATTTGCTCTTCTCTTTCTGACTTCTGTGTAACAGGCTCCAGGTTCATCCACCTCACTAGAACTAAAGGGTCTTGGATCTTAAGGACAAGAGAAACACATGCATAATAATGATAATAAAAATGGTAATAGCAATAAACTAACAGTGAGAAAATGTTGGCAAATAGAGGAGTCAAAAGCGATTATATTCATCATGTACCATTTCAAAGGCACACAAAACTCAATCAGGTTGAACTTGACAAAGAAAAATACACAGTCATTTTACAGTAATGCAACACTGTTTTCAAAGAGTTATGACATAATCCATGAGAAAAACAAGCAGTTGAGGCTGACTGCATTTATCCTTGATTCTCATTTTATTCATGTGCAGCCTTAAAAGAGAGTTTCAGTTGTATTGTGAAATTTTCAGAGGTGACCTAGAAATACGGCCAATACCCTTTTTTTTTTTTCCTTTTTGGGAAGTTAAGATTTCTTCAAAGCACTCTTCAAATAGCTCTTGCTTTGACCCAAAATGCTTTTAATTAAAATAATGATAACAGCAAGTAAAACAAAGAGTCACATTCTCCTTGAAACATTTTTTTGCTTGATTCCCCAAACACTTCACTTTTTAGGTATATACTCTTCCTCTCGTCCACGGATGCACCTTCCTGCTCCAGAACTCAGAAGGCTGGATTTCCCTCCTGCAGTGCTGTCCTGGGTCTTCTCTATTCACACACTCTTCTTAGCTGATCTCATCCTATCTTCTGCCCTTCGTTCAATGTCAATGATCCCACGAAGTGCATGTTGTGAAAGACCTCCCTCTAGACCCCAGACTCATACTGTGTTTGACAGTCCAACACTGTACTTGATAGTCCCAGCTACAATCCCCAGAGAAATCTCAGTGTCACTAGGCTGCTGTTAAGTCACTTCAGTTGTGTCCAGCTCTTTGCGACCCCATGGACTGTAGCCCACCAGGCTCCTCTGTTCATGGGATTTTCAAGGCAAAAACACTGGAGGGGGTTGCCACCATGACCCAAGCAGAACTCTCAGGCACTTGAACTCATCTCTACTCACAACCTGCTCCTCGCTTGAGGAAGCAGCAATGCCATCTACCCAGTTCAAAGCAGAAATCTAGAAGTTATCCTGGTTTCTTCTCTTCTTGAAAGCTCCACGTCCAAATGAGGTGTTGCCTCATCCTCTAAACAATATCCCTAAGCTGTCCTGTTTTCTCATCTCCACTGTTATCCACATCCTCAGACCATGAAATATCATCCCTTGACTGAGCCAATATAAATGGTCTCCCCTCTTCCACTTTTACCTTCCTGAGACCCATTCTACACACTGCATCTTGAGTGATGATTATAACATAAGTAAGTAAGTGTTAGTTGCTCAGTCGTGCCAGACTCTTTGCGACCCCATGGACTGAAGCCCACCAGGCTCCTGTTTCCATGACATTTTCCAGGCAAGGATACTGAAGTGGATTGCCATTTCCTTCTCCAGGGTATCTTCCAGACCCAGGGATCGAACCCAGGTCTCCTGCACTGCAGGCAGATTCTCTACTGACTGAGCTACAAGGGAAGCTTTGACATGTTGTTGTCCCTAGTTTAAAACTCTTCAATACCACCCCCCAAACATATTTAGTGCACATTTAGAAAACAAGCTAAACTCCTTATCAATCCATAAGCACCTATTAACTGACCTTGATGTTACACTTTGACTCCATCTCATAATACTGCACTCCTAGCTCACCACTCTTCAGCCACCCTACATTACTTTCTATTTCTCTAACAAGTCCATCTGTTCCTTGATAAAGGTGTTTGCATTAATTCCTCTTATGTTTTCATGGGTGGATACTTCTTGTCATTCACATCCTAGCTGACAAATAATCACTAATTCAGAAAAGGGTTTCTAAACAAATCAAACTAGTCGTCAGTCATTCTACATCATCTGGCTCTGTTTCATTCTATTTTACTATTCCCCAGTCTCAAATACTAGAGCATGGGCCTCATGAGAGTAGACAATTTATCCATCTTGCTCTGTTTGTACACTGGTGCCTAGGGGAGTGTCTCATCAATATACAGTGCTGTGTGTAATGGGCCACTGAACAAAAGAACAAAGGAACAGAGACAGACAGTGGCATTGACATGAATTTCCACTGTCTAGATTACAGACACTTGAGGAGGATAAAATTCAGAGGATTCCTCCTGTCCTTTATATTAGCTTCGGATTCCAAACAGGTATTTGCAGCTCAATTTCATGTCAAGATGGTACTGAGCTCTTGATAGAGCGGCCATTCTACTCTCAGTCAAAGCTTAGTTTGCATACCTGGATACCAAATAATCCCCAACTACATCTGTGTGAGAATTGAATTTATTCAGATATATAAGATATTCAATGGAAGTTTGTTGAATGACTATTCTATTTTCCATGTACTGTTTGAATTTGAAAAATACACACATACATGAGACATAACCCATTTTCTGAGATCTCATAATCTAATGGGAGTGATAGAACAATAAACAGAATATTTACTACAGCATGAAAAGTGAAATTATATTTATTATAGCATGGTATTATGAAGCCCAGAGGCTGATCATAAGAGAAGATTTCTTTTGTGTAAATGAATGCCTCATCTGATTCTCAAAGCAACACAGAGTAATGTGAGGATGGAGAAAAACAGAATCAGGAATAGTGTCAATCTATGAAGAGAGCTAAGTCACCAAATCCTACGGAGGACAACTCTAAACAGAGAGATATAGAGCACAGCATAATGGTAAAGAGCAGATGCTCTAAGATCAGGCAGAACTGGATTTGCATCCTCGGTTTATACATACATACATGTATGTGCAAGAACCTCTTTGGGAGAGTTACCTTTTATCTCCTTCTACAGATGAGGGCTTCCCTGGTGCCTCAGTAATAAAGAATCCACCTGCCAATGCAAGAGACACAGTGTGATCCCTGGGTCAGGAAGATCCCCTGGAGAAGGAAATGACAACCCACTCCAGTATTCTTACCTGAGAAATCCCATGGACAGAGGAGCCTGGCGGGCTACAGTCCATGGAGCTGCAAAGTCAGACATGACTTAATAACTAAACAACAACGGATGAGAACAATGAAGGCTTTGAGAGCACTGCTCATTACCTCCGAGCTGTGTCGTGAGGCTGGAATGAGACAATAAACGGTGTAAAGCATGTAATGCCACAATCCCTAGCACGTGAGTGGCCGGCTAGTGTTTGCAACACTCAGTTGAAAGGCATAGAGTGACAAGAAATGACTCTAGAGAGGCTGAAAGGTTGATTAGCAGAGAATGAACATCTTGCTGGTTTGGGATTGATACTTCTAACACAAAAATAAGAGTTCTTAGGGCTTTCCCTGGTGGCCCAGTGGTTAAGAATCTGCAATGCAGGGGATGAGGGTTCAATCCCTGATCAGTTAACTAAGATCCCACATGCCAAGGAGCAACTAAGCCCGTGTACCACAAGTACTGAGCCTGCCCACTCCTGAGTCCACACCATAGCTACAGAGTATATAGTGCAACAAAAGATCCTGCGTGACGCAACGAAGGCTGCATGTGCCACAACAAGGACCTGAGATGGTCTAAATAAATAAATACTTTCCCTAAAAAAATAGATGATAAGAGTTCTCAGTCACCCCTTCCTAAACACAGCTGGAGGAGGTGCCATTGTCCATTTGCTACTCAGTATAGTAGTTTGAATAATATAGTAGCTTGAATACATATCGGCTGTGTCACCTTTTCCAAATTATTTAAGCCTTAATTCCTTTTCCTTTTAAAAATAGGAATAGTGTTGGTGGTTATTTACTAAGTTGTTCTGAAGACTGAATGAATTAGCTGTATGTAAAGCACTTACAGTTTAAAAGATACTGATATCTATATATTCACAATCATTAGAAGCAATATTCCAGGCATGATTCTGATTTCCTCATTTCCTGGACAAGGCTTCTCCAAAGTTAGGAGTCTGTTAATAATATAAAAACAGAAATAAAAATAAAACATTTAATATAGAGAGAGATACACACACACACGTAGTGAAAGTCCTACCAATGTTACAAGGCTCCTCGGGTGGCTCAGATGGTGAAGAATCTGCCTGCAATGCAGCAGACCTGAGTTCAGTCCCTAGGTTGGGAAGATCCCCTGGAGAAGGAAATGGCTACCCACTTCAGCATTCTTGCCTGGAATATCTCATGGACACAGGAGCCTGGTGGGCTTCAGTCCATGGGGTCACGGAGAGTTGGATACAACTGAGTGACTAACACTAATTTTGTAAGAAAGACAAAAGAAAACATGGTCCAAAATCTAAGAAAACAGGTTCAAACAGAAGCAAGTTCATCAGATTTATCACAACTGAAGACTGGATACTGTCATCCATTAGGAAGAAATGGCTTTTGAGGTTTATGAGTTTGACAATCTGGGTCTGAAGATTTTATTCCTATGAGCTATGTGATATTAGCAATTGCTTAAGCTCTCTAAGCCTCCTTTAAATATTTTTTTTAAAGAAGACATGAAAATACCCACCTGTCAGGATCCTTGTGAAGATGAACTACAATAGTGCTTGAGAAATATGCTCTATATTTGTTAACAGAATTTGCATTTAGACAGTTACAAAGTCTGTCTTTCCATTAAAACTACTGCCGCTATCCAAAGAGAGGTGATGAGTGGCAGGATGCTCATACCTCAGCCAGTCCTGCCCCCAAACGCAACTTCATTTTGAGCTGAGATGACTGACAAAAGGCAGGGATTCAACTTTATCCAGGCGATATGTCACCATTCTTACCCCTAAAGGTTACCTAAGCTCCTAGGGCTGTGAATCTGTGGGAGCGTCCTTACTCAAAGGTCAGCTATGAAGGCTCAGTTTATTTAAGCGTTAAGAGTGGAAAGTTGAGGAGGACTAATATTAATACCTTCTGCAGGAATTTCAAACTCAGGGAGTCATCGGCAAAGGCTGAGAGATTAGCTTCAAGGGAAATAGCTATTCCAAGACACTGAGGAGAAATTAGAAACGACCAGCTGGCGTGAATCAAGAGAAATATGTTGCTAAAAGGTGGTGGAGCAAGCTGCTTACAGAGAACTAAGCTTTCTAACAGCTTTCTCAGGCATAGTGGTTTTTTTGTTCTGTGTGTTTCATTATTTCCTCCTATTTTTTCCTTTAAATCCCTTGGAAGGCTGTAGATTGAATGACTGGAAAACGTGAAAAGAAACGTGGCTGAATCAAAGATGCTTTGTGATTTCCCTTCATTTTAATAAGTCTGAGGCAGAATGGATTTCAGCAACTTCAAAATCAGTACCTGTCAAAGAAGTCTCAAAAAATTTGAGTCCATTTCCTTACTTTGAAGACTCTACCACCCACTGCGCACCTCCAAGATCCCACATGAACACACATACACACAAGTGGAATCATCCCTCTGTACTAAGACCTGCTCCGCTATTTTGGAGAAGACCACAAGGGCTTCTTGCTAGTGGTAACTTTTGCTTCGCTGGCTTAAGATTTATCCAAAAAATGAACAACTCCATAAAACGTTTGAACAAGACTAGGAACTCTTTTTTTCCTTATCTCTAAATGAAAAGTCTATCTATAAGAAATTGTGGAAACCATAAGAATTGAAGATTGTATACTGTGCAGTGCCTTGCAAAATTGTAAAGAAAGCATTGATTTTTTAATACCTTTATTTACAGTTTTTCTGGAGAAGCTATTTAGGAAAGAAATAAATTACACAAATTTCAGAATCAGGTATGTCAGGACTTGAGTTCAATCTCTGACAGCTGATGCCTGATCAAACTTCTGTTTTCTCCTTTGAAGTAGGTAGGTATCAATACTCATTTAGTGAATTAGGAAGCTGAGGTTTGAAAGGTATACTATTACGCATACAGTAAGTGTTCAAGACAGATTAGTTTTCTTCCACCTTTCCCCTCGTACATGTCAACCCTCTTGACCCTGAAAACAAGATGGCACTTAGAAAGAAAAAAAATTATTCTGAAGTTCAATGCCACTGAGTGACTTGTCCAAGGAGGCACAGCTCATAAATATCTGCAGATTCTAATCCCCAGTTTGGCCTCTTATCAAATATTTGCTGAGCTGAAGGACAGTGTTTCTCTTCTTCTCATGGCTGGGGAAAAACAATCTTATGTAAAGAAATCAGAGAGGACAAGAGAAGTAATTGAGCACCTAGTGACTGAGGATCTGGCATCAGACTGTAGGTAACTGCATGCCTGCATGCTAAGTCCCTTCAGTCGTGTCTGACTCTCTGTGACTCCATGCATCATAGCCCGCCAGACTCCTCTGTCCATGGAATTAATTCTCCAGGCAAGAACACTGGAGTGGATTGCCATTTCCTCCTCCAGGGAATCTTCTCCCTGGAGGTAATAAGGTTGGCCAAATCTGGTTATCTTGTTCCCCCCAAAAAAAGTGAAAGTGTTAGGGCTCCGTTGTGTCTGACTCTCTGTGGCCTCATGGACTGTAGTGCACCAGGCTCCTCCGTCCATGGGATTCTCCCGGCAAGTATACTGGAGTGGGTAGCCATTCCCTTCTGCAGGGGATCTTCCTGATCTAGGGATCGGACCCAGGTCTCCTGCATTGCAGGCAGATTCTTTACCATCTGAGCCACCAGCGAAGGGTCCCAGGTGGAGGTCAATTCTCCCATTTGTTGGGTGGACTATTCCACAGCGACTGAAGCAGTGTCTCCACTAGTTCACTAGTATGCTCCTGCTAGGGGGGTGGGGGTGGGATTGAAACAGCTGTTTATTCCTTAAACCCAAGAATTTACAGATTGCTCAAAAACAGTATCACAAACATTATCGAAACAACTCCACACCATTATTTCTTTCCCATACACGAATGCTATTGTAGATCTTATTTCTAAATTGAAGTGTATTTCACACTAGGTTTGAGTACGATTATTATTACAATGATTATGAGGAAAGAAGGCAATAGGACTTTTCCATAAGGTATCGAGTCTTTTTAATATCTCCACAGTTTGAATAAAAATTGTATTAAATGTGTCAAGGAAAATGCTGATCATTCCCTTAAAACATATTTTTATAACTGTATGATTCAATCTTTTTTACTTTTCAGTCATAAAAAGTCATACAAGCATATATTGAGCCCCTATTATTTTCCAGATGAGTTATACACAGAGATGATGAATAAAACATGGCCCCTGCCTTCAAGAAGTTCTCATTCTATGTTGAATTCTCTATTCCTGGAATATATGAGTCAATTGAAAATAAAAACGGAATAGAATTCAAGTTTCAGTTAGTGTAAATCTGACAGAAATTATTTTCCATTTTTTTCTCTAAATGAACTTAATAAATGAATGCACTTTCCCCCTCCTCATTCGACATATTTGTTTCAATTCCTTCTTAGAAATGTTTCACTCATTACTCCGGAGAATTTTAAATTATGTCTAAGAATAAAATAAATGTCAAATAAGTGTTTAAATCATATGTAAATTTCAACATGGAATTGCTATTGGCTAACATACAAGGCTGTTGTGGCCCCATTCTCAAATAATAGATGTCACAGGAAATGAAAATTATCCACAGGTGGTGGTTGTTCAGTCGCCCAGTCATGTCCAACTCTTTGCGACCCCATGGGCTGCAGCACACCAGGCTTCCCTGTCCTTCACCAACTCCTAGAGTTTGCTCAGTCTTATGTCCCTTGAGTCAGTGATCCCATCCAATCATCTCATCCTCTGTCACCCTCTTCCCTTCCTGACCTCAATCCTTCCCAGTACCAAAGTCTTTTCCAATGAGTCAGCCCTTCTCATCAGGTGGCCAAAGAATTGGAGCTTCAGGATCAGTCCTTAAAGCTTTAATGGAGTGTGTATTACAGTGAAACAGTCACTGTATATATGGTTGAGAGCACACATATAACCAGTAAGTCTGCCCTGTCCACACTTCTGTCTTGGCTATCTAGCCATGTAGAACCTCACTGAGAATGGCAACATAAAAAGAAAACCACATGTAAATCAAGCAGTTGGTAAGTACCAACTGAACTTTATTTAATGACACCAGATTGGGACAAAATCTGAGAAGCTTTTTAAGTGGCCCTGACACAGTAAAGAATAACATGGTAAAACAGAAAGACATTAAGATATCTTCCAAAGGGTTAACTTAAGTGTGCCTGCAAGAATTAGCTTCTGAGTATTTCCGATCTCTTGCTTTTCTGGCTTGAATCTGATTAAATAATTTTGGCTTTAAAAAGTCATGAAATTAAGGGCTTCCCTGATGGTCCTGTGGTTAAAACTCTGCCCTTCCAGTGCAGGGGCAGAGTGGGTTTGATCCCTGGTCTGGGAACTAAGATACCATATGCAGAATGGCATGGCCAAAAGAAAAAAAAAAAAATCATGACATTGGAAGAAACATCCAAAAGGAGTGTAGATCACAGTCAACACTTAACGTCTAGCACGGTGTATCTCCAATAGCAGACACACTACTCATTCAATTGTATCACACTACTCATATTGCCAATATGTATCCAGAATATAACTCGGGCTCCAAGTGGCAAAGAACCTATCCAGTGCTGACTGAAAGAAGCAGCAGTCCAACAATAGATGTGAAGTGCATATTTTTAATCCCTCTCAAGAATATACTAAAGACAAGAGTACATTCTAATTGTTCAGTGAAGTTTCTTTTTATTATAAAGTTCTTTCCTCTGTCAATACTTTTGACAAAATCGGGGCATGGAAATAAACTCCTCTGATGATGAAAGTAGCAGAGGGGGTGAAAATTTTAAAAAATAATCTTATGCACCCAAGGTGATCAACATATTTTGGGGAAATTATGTTCACTTTATACTGTTACTAATTGGAGACACACAAAACAGGTTTGGCACGTTAAAAGTTCTGGTACTCTTGCAGCAAAGAAACAGGTTAGTATTAAAAACCTGAAGGTTTTGTGGTCAACACTGTGAAACACTATTTCATGTGACATCTGTTAATACCTCACAGGATGCACGTCAGTAAATGTTAGAGTTAAGACATCTTAAGCTCCATGAACCACAGCACCACACACAGCACTTCCTGTGCCCTGGTTTTTCACAGCATGTATAGCCTGTATAATCCTGAAATCAAGACAGCCAGAGACCTGTAAATGAGGTAGTACAGCAGAATTATTGATAGAGCACTTTCTGTCTGTAAAGGATGAGCCCAGCACACTTGCTGGTAAGTGGTACAGGTTGTAATACAGAAGGCAAGACCTTTTTGATCCCAAATGGATTTTTCCCCCCGCTCTCTGACTTCTGTGTTGAGAGAAGGTGCTAGAGATAAGACAGAGTAAGATATTTTTAGCAGAGAAGCAGCTCTTCCTGAGACAGACACCTTTAGGGAAATACTGCAGGCAGCTACGAGATTTTACTCTATTTAGCAAATGTGCATAGGAGTTCAATACCTGTTTGTTGAGTGAATCGATGTTGAAAAGATTAAATGACATGAGTGCAGAGTACCATGGGGAATGTAACTGGGTGTCGATCCTCACTACTGCTTTTGATTCAAATGGCTTAGTGCCAAAAATGACAACATAAAACAAAATAACCTCAAGATGTGATTCTTTTCTTATTTTTCCTCCCCAGCACCAGGTCAAACTATGACTTCTAACTCTTTATGTCACTAACATTCCACACTTCAATCTTTGACACATTTGAAAAATATGGAACTCAAAGAAGTTAAGTAAAATTTCCTAGCTCATTCCACTAATGAGGAAAAAACTGAGATTCAAAATCAAAAGCCTTTGTCTGTCTTCACCAGTAAGTCTCATATTTACTCTGCTGAAGGTAAAGCCAGAAATAATTTCTGAGCCACCATTAACCTTTAACGGCAGCACCTTTGTAGGACATTAACAATTCCTATCACACCTATGGCTCCTCCTTTTCTCTTTATGCATTTAAAGAGATATGATTTCCCAATGAGCCGCTGTGCCAAGCAATTGAATACCGCAGGTCCTCTCACCAAGAGGAAATTCATTTTCAATATCATAATGGAAGTCGATGGGAAAATGGGATTTGCTTCACAGGAATTTGCCAGCTTTGCTGGAATTCATTCAATGCATAAGTTAGTAGAAACCTTTGATGTAGAGAGCAATGGAATAAATTCCTCAAATCAGTTATTGAATATTATTAGGCATCCTGAAGGCAGTGCCCATGTCTTCTTGTTCATCTGTGTATCTTTCAAGGCAGAGTTCTTTGGACCTGATGTTTAATAATTGCCTGACAGAAATAAATTCTTTGAAGAGGATACATGGTCTACAGAAGGTTGAATAGAAAGGCAAGGGTGGGACTTCCCCGGTGGTCCAGTGGTCAAGAATCCACTTGCCAAGGCGGGGATCATAAGTTAAATCCCTGATCCAGGAAGATCCCATGTGCCATGTAGCAACTAAGCCTTTGTGCCACAACTACTAAAACTAAGCACCTAGAGGTGGTGTGCTGCAACAAAAGAAGCTGGAGCACCGCTAGTAGAGTGTAGCCCCCGCTCACAGCAACTAGAGAAAGCCCGGGTCAAGCAACAAAAACCTAGCACAAGCAAAAATAAAATAAATGCATAAATAATTAAAAAAGAAAGAAAGGCAGGGGCAAGTCATGTGATGTCTGTTAGAGATCCTTAGGATTTTATCTCTTCTATGTAAAGAAAAACAGCTAATGTGTAGTACCTCACATGATTTTCTCAAATTGAAAGTGTTATTCGCTCAGTCGTGTCCGACTCTTTTCAACCCCATGGACTTTAGCCCACCAGACTCCTCTGTCCATGGAATTCTCCAGGCAAGAATACTGGTGTGGGTTGCCATTCTTTTCTCCAGGGGATCTTCCTCATCCATGGATCAATCCCAGGTCTCCTGCATTGCAGGCTGATTCTTTACCATCTAAGCCACCAGGGAAGCCCCATCTTCTCAAACTGTAAATCAAACTATCACTTCTGTGACTAAGCATAGAGCGAAAATTGGGAAGGGATGTGGATACAAGGAAATGGATGGATGCAAGGAAATCATCTGGAATAGCTTTTCAATAATTCATGAAAGTAGCTGATCATTTGGACCCCAAGGGTAGAAGAGGAAAGACTGGTCACTGGAAGAACAGGACACATTTAGAATGTAAATCTTCACAGAGCATAGCAATGCGTTTGTTTTTCTCATTTGCTTTTTTTCGCCTTCCATCTACTTGAGGATTTTTTTCTGTACCAAAATATTATTAATTTTATTTGTTGTTCTTTGTATAAATATATTTTTAAAGTATATCATATTATTAGTAGTAGAAAACTAGTATTATAAATACTAGCTCTTATCTCCCCCAAATCTCTGAGTATGACACCAATTCTATCTCACTTAAAAAACAGGTGCTGTTTCAGCATTCCCTGTGAAGATATGCTATGACTATGTGGAGACACAGTCTCTCAAATATCAAAGCACTGAGAACTAAACAAAGAATAACTATTACCAAAAGACACCATTTTCTTTAAAATTATATTGGTCAACAGTCATCTCGGCTCAGGTACTGTGTTTGGAACACACACTTCCCCTATTGACTGATGAGTGGAGTCATCCACTCAGGTGAAATCTTCTCATGGCAGGGCTTCCCGCTTTCCCCATCTCAGGAGGACCTTTCTAAGTCAACTGACCAGCTCTCATCTATCTGCTGTGGAGAAAGGAGGTATAAAAAACTAGATATGGTGCTTGTCCCTCTTGGTTTCACATCCTCTCCCCTAATCTCCTCTAAGCAATTCCTCTAGTGCCAGCCCCAACAGTGATTTTAATAGGATGCTCTTTACAATCACAGCAAAGGCCTTTATACATCTTTGCATCCCTAGAACTCAAAATGAGACTTGCAGACTTTCCTGATAGTCCAGTGGTTAAGAATAAGCCTGCCAATGCAAGGAACATGGGTGGGCCAGGAAGATTCCACATGCCATGGGGCAACTAAGCCCGTGCTCCACGACTGTTGAGCCTGTGCTCTAGAGCCCGGGAGACGCAGCTACTGAAGCCCACATACGCCAGAGCCCCTGCTCCACAGTAAGAGAAAGCCCGCGTGTAGCAACCAAAAATAAATAAAAATAAATCTAAAATGTTAAACATTTATCGTTTAAATCTTAAACTTGCCTCATGCTAAATACTCTAAACAAACTTGCAAAACAAAAAAAATTTTTTTCTGGAGTCAGTTCTTGTGCACATAATTATCTGACGTTTGAAAACTGAGTCCCAGTCTTTATGGGAAAAGTGAAACATCTAAATAGTAATGTACATATCTGTAAACATAAACTCTGCCTGGTAGTAACGATAAAAAAGAACACATAATGAGCTAACACTAATGTTGTATTTCAACGGTAACTGTCTAAAGTAGGTATTGACTCTGTTTAACAGATGAGGAAGTAAATGAGAGGGAAAGGACTTAACCAAGACCACAAACCTAGTGTTTAAGAAATGAAATCCCACCTAATGAAGACCATGCTAACTTCACTGCAGAATACTGACATTTACAAAACCGAGTGGATTCTAGCTTTTCATTAAAATGACCTAGTATCTCATAGACATAACATTCATCTGTTTTCTAGTTTTTACTTTTTTACTGATATATATTTTTAAAGTTTTACATAATGTGGCTGAAACATAGTTGCAAAGAACTGTGGATAACTTTAAGGGGGAAATTTGTTAGCACAAAAGATTTTTTGATATTCTGTAGGTAATCAAACCATCTCCATTACAATGGCGAGTATCTTGTAACGATGTGTCTTATAGGGCTTCTGGGAAATTTAAAGCTATTTGGTTCTCTCCAAATGTTTAAATACTGGAAGTATCATCTGACTGGTTAATGCCCACACATAGACAGTCTAGTTATCAAAGTTGCCACGTGGGACAGAAAAAGCTATTCCACACTTCAAACAAGTAGAAATGAGTCCCATAGTAAGAGAATTCAAATCCCTTTATTTACTAACAACATCAGCTTAAGTATCCGATCACATAAGTTAAATTTGTTTACTAATACAGAAATGATTAGAATGTGTTTAACTTTCTTTAACACAAATTCCCATGTGTACTTTAATAATTAGACCAACAGTATCAACCCTGTAAATTAGCTGCTCAAAAAATTACACATGCACACACGTTCATACATATACCCTTTAACTATAAATATATGCACACTGAAAGTTACAAATGATAAATTTAATTTGATCCCATTTCTTGAAAGTTTTCATTGCACAACAGAAGTGTTTATTTGGTTTTAAAGCAGGCAAGACAGCCTTTGAAAAAGCAGGAGACTCACAAAGCAAAATCTTAAGGTAAACTTAGAGAGACTATCTGGAATTGACTCAAATAATCACTAGACACTAATAAAATTCATCTTGGAAAAAGGAAGGCATGGAGGTAAATTTACATTGTATTTTATTATATCCTTTAATGTTATCTAATTTCCAAACAGCGGACCCAAGGTAATGCAAATTCTATTTTATGAGAGCAAATTAAGCCTACTTTGCATAAACACAAAGCAGTATCTATTTTTTCAGTAAAAATACCAAGTCCCTGAACAGTATTTTTATGATACTACTTAACAAGTTTGTACTTCTTTGGCAAGAAGTTGTTTTACTTTTAAAGTATAAAACAGAATATTTTAAAAAGGGAATAAACAGCTAAGTGAAAATGCTCGATTCTGTGCAATTCATTCCAATTTCAATAGTGATTTTAGTGGTATTGCTTTTTTTCACCCTGCACCCGCAGAGACACACTTCAAGTACTTGAGGCAGAAGGTCCAGCCTCCAAGAGGTGTGGAGGGTCCTTAAAGCTAACTATTGTATGATTACCTGTACTATCTTTCCACCCAGTTTTATCCTTCCTTTTGGTCAGGGAGGTGCATGCTCTAGATCAGTCCTCCTGCTAATAAGTGTGAAGTAGTCAATGCGTGTTTAACACAATGCGGACGCTCCACTGAAAACATTAGTTGTTCCTGGGTGATTGAGTATTTCTAACTGATTTTCAGAGATTAGGCATTAATGTAATGTTGCCTAGCAAATCATTTCAGCAGAAGCAAGTTAGTGGAAGTAGTTATATATTCAGAATTAGGTTTTGGCCAATTGATTCTTAATTACACAATCAGAGGCTCAAGAGATCAAAGTTAATCGTCCTTTCTCCTCCCTTTAGACATATAGATACACACACACACACACACACACACACACACACCAGGAAAAGTTCTAGCTGTTCTTAGGAATCAAAGCATATCCTGGCAGTATTTGTCTAAGAATAAAGCTTCAAATGTCTAAGCAAGACCACCTACAGTCTATCTGATTGTTCCCTTCAAGGAAGCCAGAAAGAATGTCGATTTAAGAGCCAGGAGCAGCAGCTAAGTGTAGTTTAAAAAGAACACATTGGAAACCCTCCCTATCTGTCAGGTTCACCATTTCTGTGAAAAAGAACACCAGTTAATGTGACTTCAAGAGACTCCAACTATTTAAGTAGCCATTCAGCTCAGGTACAAGGGAAAAAAGAGTGTAAGATTTAAGGATGGAAATAAAAGGACTGAAAAATATATGAAGAACCATATATAGATGTGTAAACACATACCCTCAAGCACATGCATTCATTTGCTCTGGTCCAGCCACACATGCTACCTGAATGTGACAACTTTTCTTACGACACAGATCTTTTGAATTTGGTATTTTCTTGATGCATGAAATACTTTGCACGTGAATCTTTACAGAGCTGATTTCTTACCCTTCAGGTTATAGCCTAGCTATAACCCCGCCTCTGCTAAGCACCATATTTAGAATCCTTTCTTCCTTGTCCCATTCATCCTCAGCATGTCTTTTCCTTTAGCTTTATAGCCCTTAGAACCCAGCACAACGCCAGCCTTATACTAGGCACTTGATACAATTTTCTGTTAATGTCAGGCACTCCCCTGAACAGGTAATTCTATTAGGACAGTGAATGGCTACACATGCTGGAATATAATTGTGCACTGACTATATTCCAAATTGTTCTAAAGACTGCGTATATGCGGAATAAAACACTACAGAAATGCAGAAATAAAACATGTGCCTGTCCTCGAGAACCTCCTGTCTAGAGGGAGAGGACAGAGCAAACAACATGCATGGTACACGATAAGAAAGCACAGAGGGGGACTTCCCTGGTGGCCCACTGGTTGAGACTTCATCTTCCAATGCAGGGGAGATGGGTTTGATCCCTGGTTGGGGAGCTAAGACAACCACCAGCCTCGGGGCCAAAACCAAAACATAAAAACAGAAGCAATATTGTAACAAATTCAAGAAAGACATTTTTTAAAAATGGTCCACATTAAAAAAAAAAAAAATGTCTTAAAAAAAATCACAGAGGATTAAGGGACTTCAGAAAAGGGAAGCCAAGCATGAGGCAGGCAAAATTCCAGAGGTTGGTGATAGATTAGGAGGGTCTCCAGAGACTGAGATCAATAAAACAGAGCTTGGACGTGCTCTCCAGTCAAAAGAGAAAGCAAGTATGCAGGTCTGAAGTTATGAGAATTTTTTGATCTATCTGAAAGATGAATTTATCTGTATGAGTGTGGCAATATGTGGGAAAACAGCTAAACAGAGCAGAGCTGTATCCACATAAGAAAACAATATTATCACATCTGTCCATAACATCAATACAATAAAACTCTACAACCCTTATAATTCAGGTCAAGGCTTGTCAGTGTGTCAAAGCCTTTTCCCACCATGCCTGTTGACCTGCCATTCTGTAGAGATGCCAGAACATGTGAGAGACGGGAGCATGGGTTCTGAAGTCAAAATCCTTGACAAGAATCTCAGTCTCCCACTTTTCTGTCTAACACCACCCATTTGGAGAGTTATGGGCTCAACCTCAGTTCCTCCATCCATAGTCCAGGGTAGGGATGAACAGGAAACTTCAAAACAGTCTTAGGAAGCAAGGTGATGCACATGAGCAGATCTGCACAAGGAGTGTCATGTAAAACTCGATAAAAACATTCAACACTCTCCTGAACAACTTCCTTACTTTGTGCACATCTGAGGTTATTTACTAACAGCAGTATTTCAGAGACAATTTGCTTATCTACTCAACAGTGTGACTGGGAAAGCTCTCCCTGATCCGGGCCTGACCAAAGCCCCAGGCACAACCCTTCACACCACTTCACTTTCATACATACTGTTTGCTGTCTCTACCTGAAGTCCTTTCTCTCATTTGCCCAGCTCCTGATTTTCCTTGCTATATGACACAGGGAACCCAAAGCTGATGCTCTGTGACAATCTAGAGGGGTGGGATGGGGAGGGAGGTGGGAGGGAGGTTTACGAGAGAGGAGACATATGTATACCCATGGCTGATTCATGTCGATGGTAGAAGCCATCATGGTGTTGTAAAGTAATTATCCTCAAATTAAAAATAAAATTAAATTTTAAAAAGTTAACTTGATTCTTGCTTGTTCCTGAAAATCTTCCTTGACTCCCTGGCATCTCCCACCTCTGTCTGACTCCAGTGCCTCTTAACACTGTGCCTGTCCATAGGTACTTGTCACTGAGGAAAAGCCAGGGTCTACCGTAATGACTGATTTAAATATCCACATGTCTGGCTGCAAACCAGCCACATCATTTGTGATGCCCATTACAAAATGAAAACACAGAAAAAAAAAAATACTAAAATATGAAATGGCTTTCCTGGTGGCTCCAGAGGTAAAGAATCTGCCTGCAACGCAGGAGAGGCAAGTTCCTGGGGTCAGGAAGATCCCCTGGAGAAGGGAATGGCAACTCGCTCCAGTATTCTTGCCTGGAGAAACCCATGGACAGAGGAGCCTGGCAGGCTATAGTCAACGCGTGGGGCCAAAAAAAAAAAAAAAAAAAAAAAAAAAAGACATGACAGCAACTAAAGAACAAAAAAATATGAAATATTTTCCTTTCTTCCACTTAGTTATTGTGGCTTATATGCTTGCTCCTTTCTCTCATCAGACTTCAATCACAAAAATTAAGAATTCCCAGATTGACATCAGGGAATGAATCCAGGCATGGGGGCCCCTTCTGAACAGCAGAGACCTGTCTGACACCATGGATTTTTTTTTCCAATTTTTTTTAATTGGAGGCTAATTGCTTTACAATATTGTGGTGGTTTTTGTCATATATTCACATGAATCAGCCATGGGTGTACATGTGTTCCCCATCCTGACCCTCCCTCCTAGCTCCCTCCCAAACCGGACCCCATGGGTTTTATGCACAAGAAACCAGCCGTGTCCCTCCAGAATCTTGGGGTGTCGTGGCCACATCACCTATTCTTTTCTGTCTTCGGCACAGAGCCTATCACAGTGTAGCGCTCAATGCATGTTTATTGAATGTTCTGCATGGCACATCATGACACACTGGATCCACAGCCTGCGTATGCTCAGGCGCTTCGGTCGTGTCCAACTCTTTGTCACACTGTGGACTGCAGCTCACCAGCCTCCTCAGTCCATGGGATTCTCCAGGCAAGAATACTGGAGTGGGTTGCCATGCCCTCCTCCAGGGAGTCTTCCCAACCCAGGGATCAAACCCGCGTCTCTTAGGTCTCCTGCACTGTCAGGCAGGTTCTTTGCTACTCGTGTCCACTGGGAAGTCCACAGCCTAGTACTCACAAACACTCTTAACGATGAAAGAAATGCAGCATGCAAACAGAAACAGTGGGTGACTTTTCTGCTACTTCAGAGCTGTCCCTGCTTCGTTACTCAGTCCGCGTGCTGTTCCCATCCCTTCCTTCTCTCCTGCCTTTCTGTATCTTCCATCACCGACACACCACCTTGACTGTCTGGATCCTTGCGGTCAAGCTGAGCAGTGTACTTCACACTCTTAAAAACTATTGTCAGAGCTCTCTCTGATGGCTTTAAGAGCATTCACCTCATTTTTACTCTCTCTTATCCACGTCCTCTGAGGATTTGCATTCCTTAAAGTTCGGAGATGAAAGTGCTAAGAAAATCAGAGTAGCATCCCCAATGAGCTCCTGCTTCTGTTCTGCCCTCCGTACACTTCATTCCCCTAGAAGAGAGAATGACCTCTTAGAAAAACATGCATCGGATCTCTTTACCCTCCCACTCCAAGTCTCCAGCGGCAGCAAATCTCCACCACACATTTCCCAGTCACGTCCCTATCCACCTCCACAGCTCCCCTCCCTCCCCGTCTCTCTTCTCTGCCTCACTCAGGACAACGATGAAGATCATGCCACCGCTATCTCTTTCTTTATGCACCTGCCTTGTTCCTCCCCATTCTAGGGAAAGAGTTTCCACAGCGCTTTCCTTCCAGCCTCTGCTCGGAAGTTACCACTTCACAGAGGAATTCCCTAAGGACATCGATTGCTGTTTTTATCTTAATCCTGTCTTATCCACAGCACTTACATAAACAAGTACAGTTCTCTTCCCTTCCAAGGTGAATTCATTGTTTCACACCAAAATCACTTTAGGCAAGACTGTCTCCTGCAAATTCTGCATCCCTATACAGAGAAAAATGCCTAGCAAAGAGCAGACACTCAGCAAATATTTGTGAAAGTTGTTAAAGGTGGGAAAACTGCAAGTACTAAGTAAGCATGCATCTCTGGGAGAGTGGGGTTCGCCTTGAGTGCTCACTGAGTGTGGAGTTGGCAGGGGGGGCAGGCACAGAGCATCTCCCGTGTCCATCACGTGACCCTGTGGATCTGCTGTTTAAGGAAATTCCTGGGCACATCGACTGCAAACCCAGTTAGACTTGAGCTGCTAACCTAAAGCCCTGCTTCTAATACTGTTGAACGTAATAAGCTGTGACTTAAAATTGGTGTTCTTTCCTTTCCTTCAAAAACTAAAAAAAAAAAAATAATAATAACTAAATATGTGCTATTCCTTCTGTTTTTGTGAAAAAAGTATGGTATAACTTGACAAAATGGAACACAGGTATAAAATTGCAGAAAATAAAAAGTAAGCCTTTTCCCAAGTTCACCTCTCAACCCTGCCTGAGGCAATCATTGATAACTTGCCCCAAGTGCCTATTTCCAGACATTTTCTGTCTTTATCCACGTTAGCATGCATGTAGCGTTCATTTTCTTTTAAAAATGGGAGAAACAAAGCACACACTTGCAGCATCTTTTTGCATTTAATCAGCTTTAGAAATCCGTTACCACACTGTATCCAGATCAATTTGGCACGTTTAACAGTTCTATACCAATCCAGGTCAGTTCAGTCGCTCAGTCCTGTCTGACTCTTTGTGACCCCATGGACTGCAGCTTACCACACCTCCCTGTCCATCGCCAACTCTTGGAGTTTACTCAAACTCATGTCTATACCACTCCATGATACACAAAAAGCATACTTTACCTTAAAAAGTATTTCTCTGATAAACATTCATTCTTCGCTCCCCACCCCCACTCCCATTAAGAGGCCGGGAAAATTTCAGAAGATTAGAGCCGTTTGGCATCTCATGTTGCTGCTACTGCCCTTTGGCCCCTGAGATGTGTCCCACTCTTTTGTGACCCCATGGACTGAGATTTCCCAGGCAAGAATACTGGAGTGGGTTGCCATTTCTTCCTCCAGGGGATCTTCCTGACCCAGGGATTGACCCGCATCTCTTGCATCTCCTGCATCGGCAGGCAGATTCTTTACCACTGAGCTATCAGGGAAGCCTAGCTGTTATCTCACACTTAATACCTTACGATGGGAATAAGAGGGTGGGGGCGCTTCCCCAGAGGCTCAGCAGTAACTGTAATGAATCTGCCTGCAATGCAGGAGCCACAGGAGGCTCAGGTTCGATCCCTAGATAGGGAGATCCCCTGGAGGAGCGCCTTGCCACCTACTCCAGTATTCTTACCTGGAGACTCCCGTGGACAGAGGAGCCTGGTGGGCTACAGTCCATAGAGTCACAAAAAGGTGGACACACTGAAGTGACTAAGGATGCATGCACCCATGGGACTATGGGAAATGGATTCTTTCCCCAGAGCGAAAACCAGAGAGGGAATGTAAGGAGAATCTGTGATAGGGGACAGATGCAAGAGTGGTCCCCAGCACACCCCTCTCCACTTCCCCACTATTCCAACAAGACGATCAGTCAGGTGACTGATGAAAAAGATCTAAAATGCTTCTTTATATTTGTCACATACCCATGTAATTTACAGCATTCTTACTTTTCCCTTTAAGCTGACTTTTTGCTCAAATTTATTTCACAAGAAAACTTTATGTCACTACTGTAACAGAAAACCTATATCACATGCCATAAATAACTGTAATCATAAAAATAAATTCCACAAAATCAAAGCAATGTGATGAAGTTCTGTCTAGATGCTGTAGCCTGCCAACGTCTCTAAGAAAGGAAGGGGGAAACTTGAGGCCCAAGGAGTTTCAGTTTATTTGCTCAGTCGTGTCCAATTCTTTGCAATCCCATGGACTGCAGCACGCCAGGCTTCTCTGCCCATCACCAACTCCCAGAGCTTGCTCAAACTCATGGTGTTGGTATCCAACAATTTTATTCTCTGTTGTTCCCTTCTCTTCCTGCCTTCAATCTTTCCCAGCATCAAGGTCTTTTCCAGTGAGTCAGTTCTTCACATCAGGTAGCCACACCTTGGGAGCTTCAGCTTCAGCATCAGTCCTTCCAAGGAATATTCAGGACCGATTTCCTTTAGGACTGACTGGTTTGATTTCCCTGCAGTTCAAGGGACCCTCAAGAGTCTTCTCCAACATCACAGTTCAAAAGCATCAGTTCTTTGGCACTCAGCTTTCTTTATGGTTCAACTCTCACATCTATCCATACGTGACTCCTGGAAAAACCATAGCTTTGACTAGATGGGTCTTTGTTGGCAAACTAATGTCTCTGCTTTTTAATACGCTGTCTAAGTTTGCCATAGCTTTTCTTCCGAGGAGCAAGTATCTTTTAATTTCATGGCTGCAGTCACCATCTGCAATGATTTTGGTGCCCAAGAAAATAAAGTCTCTCACTGTTTCCATAGTTTCCCCATCTAATTGCCATGAGGGACGCGTTAATCTTTCTGTTTAACACTAGCCAAGGACTAACAATAAACTAAGAGTATCTTCTCCACTGTGATAAAGACTGAAAGACAAGGGAAGAAGGAATGACTGACGAAATAAAAACTACCTGTTTTCTCAAGTCTTTCCCAAGTTCCATAATTTCTGGAATTCAGGGAACCAAATATACCAGTAATGTTCATTGTTTTTTGTCTGTTTTCTTTAATTGAGAAACTTCTAACAGATCAGATGTAAGTGAATACTTAGAAAGCCACTTTTAAGCTTATTTAAAGCCTCTCTGTCCTGCTTATCTCAACCAAACAATAGGCAGTTAATGGCAACACAATTAAACCCTTGGGTATTTCTCTCTGGAAAGTCCTTCAAAGCTCACCTATTTACAATGAGAACAGGCTTAGGAGGGGAAAGATACTTGGCTGTAGTTCAGCCCTTGAGTGGGTCCCTGGCCCTGGCCAAAGCACTGCCTCCTTATGGGTCTCAGTCTGCCCCAGAAAATACAGAAAGTCGATTACCGCCTTACTCTCTCCTTCTCTATAAATTAGCATCAACGTTCTCTCCTGGGTTAACTCTTGGCTTACGGATGGTTACCGGTTACCTTTCTCTTTCCATACTACCTCTCTGCTCAATAGAAGATGCATCAATTTTTTTTTTTAATGCAAAGTACTTTGCAACCTTTTTTGCTTAAAATTCTCCCATGGCTTTCCTGTGCACAAGCAATAAAATCTGGATTTCTACAGTGGGTAATTTGGTCTGCATAACCTGGCCCCTAACACAAAAGTGTTTCAGTTCCTCATATGCATCTAGCTCTTCCCTAACTCTCTCTGCCTCAAAGCCTTCGATCATGCTGTTCTCTGTGTATAAAATATATCCCGCCCCCACCCCAATCAGCTGCTCTTTCTACAGCATTTGGTGTTGAGGTTAGAGGCAAAAGTGTTCAAACTATAAGAAAAAGCAGGTTCAAATTCCCTTAGGCATCGTGGTCTAATTAAATGTCAAAAGTGACCCCTTTGAGACCTCATCTAAACTAGACTATCCTGTTGTTTAGTCACTAAGTCATTTCCAACTATCCCTACCCATTGGCTATTTTCTATTCACATCCTGTTTGTTTCATGGTCAACCAACTTCCCATCCTGACACTTAACTTATTAATGTGCTTACCTTCTCTTAGGGGAGGCAGGATCCAAAACAAATCATCTTTCCCTAAAGGCTACAATCACTTCAATATGGTAATTATGGAATCCCCAGAGCCAGCACAAGACCTGGCACAGAAGAGTTGTTTCACTTATGCTCACCAAATGTCTCCAACAAGAGACACACTTACGACTCCCAAAGTTCATGATAGGCAAGTATCCTAAGCTCGATATTTAGTTACTCAGTTTTCTACATGCCTTGGCTCTTAAAAGCCTAAACAAAAAATTCTAAAATGAGTTCATACAAACTCATGGTGACCATTTCTTATCTTCCACTACCAAGTAAATGTAATTCTAAGTAAAAGAAAAGCAAAAGAACGAAAGAACCTACACACACACACACACACATATGTGAGTGTGTGCAAAGTCACTTTAGTCATGTCCAACTCTTTGCGATCCAAAGGACTGGCCAGTCTCCTCTGTCCACAGCAATGTCCAGGCAAGAATACTGGAGTGTGTTGTCATGCCTTCTTCCAGGGGATCTTCTCAACCCACTGATCAAATCTGCAATCTCTTAAGTTTGCTGTCCTGGGAAGCAGGTTCTTTACCACTAGCACCACCTGGGAAGACCATATCATATATACCTAGGATCCTCTTGCAGGTGACTGCCTTTCTGCTGAAACATGCTGACAAGGACCAAAGTGGCACTAGTGGGCATTGGAGAGCATAGCCACTACACATTTCCATCTAGGTGTTCTCATTTGCAAGCAGGCACTTGCGTGAAAAAGGCCCCTAACGCATGTTAATCCTTTTCATTTGCAATGACTCTAGAAAAACATGCAAGGCGAATGTATATTTGTGAATTACCCTTCTGTTTACACAGGAATCCTACTGGCTAATTGTTCCTACACCTTGATCACAAATGTGACCCTATCAAAGGATTAGTAAAATTGGCTTCTTGAGATGAGAAAACATGATTTCAAAATTCAGGATGAATTATCAATTAAAATGAATGTTCATTGGTTTTAACACAAAGGGCCTTGTTAGGCTGAACCTCTTCATTGGAAATGTTGCTTTGACAAGAAGAGGATAAAGCAGTTCTCTGTTCTACATTCTTCTTATGCTTCTTTCATACAGACAAGAGGTGGGAGTAACTTGAGAGCAAACTAACTTGTCTACTGATATAATTTATCCATGAAAGGAAAACAAACAGTGTGGTCATTCAGAAACAAAGACACACACAAATGCACATACACATGGCCACATACACACACACACACAAATATGTACATAAATATTTAACTATATAGTTAACTTATCATCATCATAAAATCTGTGTCAAAATAAGAATACTAAATAACACACTGAATCAAACCATCAAAATTAAGTCAATCAATTCTGTTCCAAAACTCAGAAACAACAATGAGTAATTACTAATTTTTATCTTCTAGGTAGAAAACTGGCACTCCAAAACATCCACTACATTTAGAGCTCTGCGCCGGGATCTTTTTATTATCTCATTTATTACTCAAAGCAATCATGAAAATACAGGCAGACATTTTCACTTCAGAGAGAAGGTAACCAAGTCTTAGAAAGGATAAAATACAAGCCCAGGTTAAGTCGTTTGCAAAAGATATTATTGTTGCTGTTTAGCCACTAAGTCGTGTCTGAATATTTTGTGACCCAATGGACCATCGTCACCTGCCAGGCTCCTCTGGACATAGGATTTCCCTGGCAAGAATACTGGACTGGGTTGCCCTTTCCTTCTCCCGGGTATCTTCCTGACACGGGGCTCGAACACGTGTCTCCTGCATTGGCGGGTGGATTCTTTCCCACTGAGCCACCTGGGAAACTTGTAAAAGAATACACATGCCCGAAGATCCCACATATGGTTGACTCCAAATAATGTACAGGTTTTAGCTTTCTCTTTCCAATACCATCACATTCCTGCCCATCATGTTAATACTGATCATTAGTAACCTAGTGAGAATCTCATGCTGGGGTTAAAATATTCATATTACTTATATCACAGTTGGACTTAAGTAGAGACATGACTTTAAGGCCAGTGGTTTTTTAACTAGAACAAGACTTGCTTGGAGGATAGTTTTATGCAGATTCCTGTGATCAGCTCAAGAAGGAAAAAAAAAAAAGATGTGAACAGGAGTTCTTACATGTGGCCCAGAAACTACTCTGTAAAAACACATCAATGATGTATGCATTTGAAGGTTTTCTCTCCTCCTTTTATTACCACTGGACTATTGATTCATAGGTCATGATCTTCTTTCCTACTCTCATTCACCATATTCTTGTCACTCAGGGAATTATGCCCATTTTAAAGATGATAAAGGTTATCTTAAAGCAGTGAGACTCAGGGCAGGTAAAGGGTGTAATCTTGAGTCCAACACACTTTTATCTGGCTGTAATCACAGCCCTCTCCATCCGCACATCTTTACTTTCCCTTCCACTTGAAGGAGAGTGTAAAATAACACCGTCAAATAAGGAGAATCACTGCAAGAAAAGCCTCGCTTCGAGAGGAAAAGCTCTCATTGAACATGATCTGAATAGAATTTCTGCAGCTTAATTTAATAAATGAGGCATCGTCTTTAGACTCCAAGCATAATAAACTCTCATTTGCATTGACTGGCTTCATAAATTCATGCTGTTAAAAACCTGTTTCTGTCAGGGCTGGCCCTGGCCCCCACAGCTTTCACTCACATTCCAATTCTGAGCTGCAGAAGAGTTTGCCCATCACAAGCGTCAGCTATCATTAGTTCGTTTCCTTTAGCGCCGCTTGGAAAAGCGGCAGGAAGTCTGACAGGATGCAGGCTGCTCATCTCAAACAAGTTTTCCTCTGCTCTCAAAAAGGGTGGGGGGCCGGTCCCTGTCTCGCTGCACCACAAATTGACTCTCATTCTTGGCAAAAGACCACAGGAAAATGTTGAGAGTCCAAGATTTTTTGAAAAACACCTAGTTACTGTTTGGATTTACATGCATTAAAAAAAAAAAAAGGAGCAGAATGAATCTTCTCAGGGAGTTATGTATTTAAGAAAAAAGAAACATGAAGGTCATTGTGTTGATATGTGTTAAGAACCTTATTTTTCTTGCCCTTATATTGCAATAATGATACAAATGACTCAAAATAAATAGACCTCCTCCTGGAGGAGTGATTAGTATGAAGTGAGGATTGGCATCTGACATGAGGGTTCTCAGAACTCACAGAAAGTAACCAGGCACAAACACAGAAAATCACTACCAAGAGTGAACTTTAGTGGCAGACCTGTTGCTAAATGGATTTCTGAGCAGACTGAATCTTCCCTCGAAGACGTGGAACACTTAAATGGATTTCCGTCTGCATGATGTGGCAGGATAAAACATGAATTGTGACTCGGGAGAATGGATTTCACAGCACAGGGTGTTCCGTTATTAAAATCGTAGAAGCACAGGCTTGAATCCTGACTCTGACGCTCACTAGTTGCGTGCTTTTGTTCAAGTCACCTACCACTCTGAGTCACGGCTAAATGAATCATGTAATCATATAGTAGTTTTGGTAATGGGGCTATTGTCTGTCTTAGCATGCAGCAGCTCCCTTAAATATTGCCTGCATTTTATTTTGAAATCTATCAAAAAATATCCAGAGTGCAGAGCGGTCCCTCATGGGTTTATCTGCAAAATGTACTGAATAACCTCCAGTGTCTCTCCCAGCTCCAACAGACTAAAATTCTCTGAATATCAGGCAATAATTCAATTAGATTATATATATTTTACATTATATATATATAAATAATTGCTTTCCAATGCATTCATTAATTAACAGAAGATTTATCGAGCATCTAATAGATTTACTATGTACTGAACAACTGTTGGAGTAAAATGCATATCATGTCATTCCTGACCCATTACTGTATGTTGCNGTATGTTGCAAGCTCTTCAAGTTCAAGGGCATAAATATAAATCTAGTATATGGAAATTCCTTCTTAGTTTTTGAGAACATGAATCAGGCATGGGTCTATTTTCTAGACAACATTATTTTGACCCAGAGATAGTCATGTGATTCAAGGCTTCCAATTGTGCTTCTGTAGGACTGATATGTGGAGACTGAAAGGATAAGAAAGCCATTCTTGGGCTTCCGTGGTGGCTCAGTGCTGAAGAATCCACCAGCGACTGAGCCCGTGCACAACTACTGAGCCTGTGCTCTAGAGCCCGGGAACCGCAACTACTCTGCCTGCACGCCCTAGAGCCCGTGCTCTGCAACAATAGAATGCACACAGTGAGAAGCCCTTGCACCGCGAACAGAGATAGCCCCTCCTCGCTGCAACTAGCGAGAAGCCTGCACAGCAATAAAGACCCGGTACAGCCAAAAATCAATCAATCAATAAATTTTTTAAAAGCCATTCTTTTAGTTTGAAGTCCAAATGGTAACAGTAACTTTCTTCAATGCTGTTTTGGGCCATCTGCTCATGATTTTATAGAGAGTATCTCGGATCTTCAAAACATTTCTTAATATCTTTATATCTGAATATCTTTCATTATTATCTCCATATTAAACATGCTACACAATACATCCTGTTTTCTACAAGATCCCCTCATTACTAAAGGCAGAATGCTGGACTTCTACCCAAGTCCATAAGATGCCTAATCCATGTATTTTTAATTGCACCAAGATAGTTTGAGCTTAATGTGCTGATGTAGATGTCTAGGTGGAGCCATTAGCCATGTGGTTTAGAAGCTTAAAAAGAGACCTGGTTTCGAGATGTGTATTTGTACGTCATTCTGATTGAAGTAAAATCCAAACTTCAGGGAAGGATAAAAACAGAAATTCAAGCAGAAAATATTGAAGAATGTCTCTTTTCTTAAGTGAAAGTTGAAAAAAGATTATGAAAGGCATCGGAAAATGAGAACCAAAGCAGCTACAACTGGATAAACACAGAATCTCCAAAACCAAGAAAGAAACAAGAAGAATGGAGTTCATCGAAGCAAAAAGAAAATGAACACAACTTGTTCACCTCCCTGAGGAGCAGCACACAGGAAGCTTCTGTTTTTGTAGTTGTTTTAGTTTTGGGTGGGAGAGTATAAGCAACATGCATTATTCCGGAAGGCAATGGGAGGGCTGGTGAAAAGGAGAAGAGAGCAAAGTCAGGGTGGACTTGTGAGTGTCTCCTTTACTCTGTTAGCAAGAAAAAATTTCTTTTGTCTGAGAACACTGTGTGTCTGTGTGTTTGATTCTGTCTTTTAATTGGGCCTGATTCCTACCATGTTCTAACTATTCCTCGCCATAATAATGTGAACTGTGAGCAGAGACGTCACCCAATCAACAGTGACCAGAACCTTCCCATGGAATAGTCTGAAAGTGCTAGGTGACTGACACGGTATATATATACACACACACTAGCTGGTAGCTCAGTGGTAAGGAATCTGCCTGCCAATATAGGAGCCACAGGTCCCATCCCGGGGTCGGGAAGATTCTCTGGGAGAAGGGAATGGCAACTCACTCCAGTATTCTTGCCTGCGAAATCCCATGGACAGAGAAGCCTGGCGGGCTACAATACACAGAGTCGCAAAAGAGTCTGATGTGACTTAGCAACTAAACAACACCACAAAATGTACAAGATAGAAAATCAACAAGAACAGACGGCATAGCACAAGGAACTCTACGCGGTGCTCTGTGGTGACCTAAACGGGAAGGAAATTCAAGGAAGAAGGAATATATCCATATGTGTGGCTGATTCGCTTTGCAGTACAGAAGAAACTAACAAAACATCGTTAAGCAACTACACTCTGATTTAAAAAAAAATTGAAAAAGAATGCTAAGTGATAATAGACCTCACTTTCCTATTGTCTTTTGAGTTTGAAAGAAGAGTCAAGCCTAGAGATGTCAAGAACTCTCTTGTTCAGGTGTTTAGCAGAAGCAGTCTACGTAAAGATATCCACTCAGAGAAGAAAGCGGGAATGAAATGTGGAGAAAAGGGTAGTGTTCAGCTGAGATATTAAACAACACAAGCCTTTGCAACTAGAGATGGGTCTGGATTTAGAAACTGCTGAAACCAGCTTAAGCCAAAAAGGTGACTACACAACTCTTCAGAGTCTTAAATTATACATATGTGATTTCCTGAAGCTTTTCCCACCTCTCCTTCATACCACAGAGTCCACGGTCCAATAAAGCCACATGCACGGGTTGCTAAGAAACCTGGAGTGCAGTCTATGAAAATAACGTGAAGACTAAATAAACCCAGAGACATAAATTCCTGAATGATGATATGAAGAAAAGACCCACAGCTTCTCAGTCTCCAGTTACAGATTAAATTGGCCTAAGATGTGTAATTTGTAAATTAATATCCAAAAATTCTATACTTACTTAACAATTTGTTTAAGTTGTTGGTGCATTAAGAACCCCATATCCCCAAAGCTCCCATCTCAAATATCTGAAATAAACTTTAGTTCTTGTGTCCCTCTTCAGCCTTATCTGTCAGGTATGCCTAATTCTCAGACTCACCATTTTTGAGTCACTAAAGCCAGGGCCGAAAATAAGTAAGCCATTTTCATGTATTGCTCATCACCAGTTTTATTGTGTAGGTATCATTAGTCCCATTTTGAATGAAATAATCTGAGGTTTAGAGAGAGTAAATAAGTTGACCAAAGCAGCTAGTACCTGACACTTCTACATAATAACTCAAGAGGCTATGAACAGGAGAAACATATTTTTAAAAAATGCATTCATGAAGTGAAAAAATATATTTGGCTTTCAATAAAGAGTTTTGGGAAAGGATGAGGGCATACACTGAGTTTTACAATAGCCACCCTTAGATAATGGAATGTTTATCAAGTGAATACAGACATCCATATCTGAACCAGGCTGGTTTTTTCATGAGAATGGGGATGGGTACCAACCTGGAACAGGGATGAGAGGTCTGGATATATAATGGCATCTTTTTCAGTCTGTTAAGCCTGGCAGTGCAGGGTACATCTGGCTCACATAAAGCAAGAACTAATGTGAGAAGAGGTGCAAAAGTACCAGGAAATCCAAGACGCCCAGTTCTGAAAGTTTTGAAGACTCAGAACATTATGTGGCACTGTTATTGTTGATATCACAGCTTTTAAGAAGCCTGAAAGCAGATTCAAAAGAAAGAAAATTGTAGATATTCGCAGTCTTCTTCTTAAACTTCCAGAGCACATAATCCATTAAACCGTATAGAAAACACAGAAGCCATATCACAGCGAAGTATGCTCGGCACATCTTTTTTTTGTTTCTTTTCAGTGTCTTAAGTGGTACCTTTTTCATGGGCAGTAATTCTAGAAGTTATGACATCCAAGATGATAATACCCAGCGGATCTCCGCTCAGAGTGAGAGTGCTCAATCCCAATTCCATCTGCTTGGGCAGATGGCAAAATACACTGAATTTCTCCACATCTCCCAGTTCTCAGTGCCCCATCAGCACATTGATTTCCTGATAAGAACATACGGAAGGTTTTGGGCAAAAAAAATAAATAAATAAAAAGGGTTTTGTATTTTCACACTGAGTGTGTTGACAATAAGCCCATGATTCTTTCTGACATGACCTTAAGAGTAATGAATGAATGCTTGTAGGATGACTCTCTTTATAGGAAGAAAGATGTGTTTGACCTGAAAATAATAAAAGATGTCAAGTATATTGAAGTACGGTACAAAGAATTTCATTTTATTCTCAGAGAAGCAGGAGACAATCTCAAGAAGCCATAAATCTATTTGTCTCCCTTTGGATCATCAAGGTTCTGTGATGGCCTATGAGGCTGGGTAGAAAGTGTCATTGACATTAAAAAAAGAAAAGAAAAGAACCAAACATGAGCACCCTCTTGCTTATTGAAAGAGACTGCTCAGCATTTTGACTGTGGATATCCAAAGTAGAAAATCCATACTGCTGTGGTATTTACTGTCCAACATGAACTGGTAGAGTAGGAAGAAAAAAAAACAACAACATAAAAAACAAAACTGACCATGAACATAGAAATTGGGCTTAAATTTCAGCTCCACCTAATACCTAGGAAAGTTGATTCTCTGCTGCGTCTGTCTGTCAAATGATGGTAATGACCGGCTCCTTTAGGAAGTCCAGTGTTGCAATAAGCCAAGCATACGGAATGGCATGTGGTAGGTCATTAGTATGAAGCTCTAATGGTAAGAAATTAAGTGGGATAAAAATAAGGAAGATGACCACATCGCATGACTACAATAGCATGGAAATGATATTTGTTATTTGATACTTGAAACATTTAAAAACATTTTAAGGTCATAAAAATGATATTACAAATAACTGATTTAATGAGTGAATTAAACATTCATTCATTTATTTATCCAATTCATATAGTCAATTGGATATTCATCCAATTCATTTCTGGCAACATTGACGGAAAAGTTAGATCTAGCCCTACACTTACAAGCTTTCCTTGTGAGGTTAGTATTTTTGCTTCTAAGGGAAAGTGAAAGAAAGTGAAGTCGCTCAGTCATGTTTGACTCTTTGTGACCCTATGGACTGTAACCTACCAGGCTCCTCTGTCCATGGAATTCTCCAAGCAAGAATACTGGGGTGGGTTGCCATTTCCTTCTCCGGGGGATCTTCCCAACCCCGGGATTGAACCCGGGTCTCCCACCTTGCAGGGAGACGCTTTAACCTCTGAGCCACCAGGGAATCCCTTGCTTCTAAGCGGAAATGACAAAGCTCTGAGAGACTCATCCCCCGAAGCTAGTAAATGAAAGAACAAGAACATCTCTCACAAAGCCCATGTGCCTACTCAACTGAATGCATGAGGATAGCACGAAGGGGCTCTCATCGATAATCTGGGTTATAATGGCCAAAGGGGATTTGAAATGTGGGTTCAAGAGGCCGCAGGTTTCTTTCAACGAATGTAGATCAGAACTAATATACACAATGTTGACTGACAGGCGAGTCAGCCTACTCCAGTGGCCTGACAAATACGCTCCTTTTTCCCAGTCACTTCCTACGGCTGCACTGTTAGTCCTACACTTAAGACTTGATGGAAACTTTTTCAGGGAGGAAGTGATACTGAAATATACGATATTCAAAAGTTAGTTCCAGTCTTTTACTAGCTTTGCTAACTTGGAGAGGTTGCTTCAATTCTGTTACTCTTAAGTATGCAAAACAGCAGTGAAAATCATCTTGCAAATATTTTTGTAGTAATGCATATATAATAGACCTTCTGTGCTTCATAACTATATATATTCTCTTTATTTTTTAAAAACATTTTTATTAGAGTATAGTTACTTTACGATGTTGTGTTAGTTTCTACTGTATAGCATAGTGAATCAGCTATACGTATACATACATACATCCCCTCTTTTTGAGATTTCCATCCTACTTAGGTCACCACCACCAGAGCACTGAGTGGAGCTCCCTGAGCTATACAGGCGGTTCTTATTAGTTATTGTACACATGGTATCAATAGTGTGTATGTGTGAATCCCCATCTCCCAATTTATCCCATCCTCCACCTTTTCCCCTTGGTACCCATATGTTTGTTTTCTACACCTGTGTCTCTATTTCTGCTTTGTAAATAAGATCGTCTATACCAATTTTTTCAGATTCTACATATATATATTAATATATGATACTTGTTTTTCTCTGACTTACTTCATTCTGTATGACAGTCTCTAGGTCCATCCACATCACTGTCAATTCTTTTAGATATATATCCAGAAGTAGAACTGCTGGATCATATGGTAGCTCTGTATTTTCAATTTTCTTTTCAGTTGGAGGATGATTGCTTTACAATATTGTATTGGTTTCTGCCATATATCAACATGAATCAGTCATAGGTCCCATAACTATATTTTAATACTACAAAGTTCATTTTAGGAATAGTCCAGGTTGATTTTGTAGTAGATATGTTCTCTCTCTGGCTGCACATCATATCAAGATCCCTCCTGTGATATCTTAGGAATCCATCATCACTCATGGATTTGATCAGGGATTCCAGACTTCTCAGGGTGAGTGCTGGAGGGGGCAGCACCAGGGCTGTTAGCGATCATCGTTTCAGGGTCTGAATATGCTCTCTGAGGGAGGTTCAATGAATTTCTCTTGGATTCTGTGAACCTCTTCATACTCTGCCATTATTTCTGCATAAGTCAGTTGAAATGATTTGATTATCAACCAAGATTCCAGGATAGAAACAGTACTGAGAATAAGAGTGTATAATTTGGTAAGTGTTAGACTAAAAAGCTGACCTTTTCCAGTCAGTCCTGTGGTTTTGCAGAAGACTCTTGAGAATCCCTTGGACTACAAAGAGATCCAGCCAGTCCATCCAAAAGGAAATCAGTCCTGAATATTCATTGGAAGGATTGATGTTGAAGCTGAAACTCTAATACTTTGACCACCTGATGTAAAGAACTGACTGATTTGAAAAGACCCTGATGCTTGGAAAGATTGAAGGCAGGAGGAGAAGGGGACGACAGAGGATGAGATGGTTGGATGGCATAACTGACTCAACGGACATGGGTTTGGGTAGACTCCAGCAGCTGGTGATGGACAGGGAGGCCTGGCGTGCTGCGGTTCATGGGGTCCCAAAGAGTTGGGCACAAATGAGCGACTGAACTGAGAGTAAAAATACATAGTATAAGTGTAACTATGGCATAATGGACATTGGTGGAGACCTTAACTGTAAACCAAAGCTGGAAGAGTATGAGTAGCTTATAGTTTCTTAAGCTTAACCCTTTGTTACCATACTGGTGGTAACCCACTCTCATCATTGGAGGATTCACTCCATGTGAATCTATGCAAACAATGCATATGTCTTTTAAAAAATGCATATTAATACATTTGAGACAGTCTGGAATGCAGACATCCAGCATAAAGATCAGTTTCCAGAATACTTAATGGTATATGAAACCAATGGGCTCTTACAAGGCATAATATAAAAAAGCCAGAATTGTTAACAAAGAACACAAAGTCATGGAATTTGGGCAACATTTTTTTCTAAGGTGAACTTTCACTGCTGTGGAGTTAAGATAAGTCACTTAAATTCTTTTCAGAGATTTTACTATCTTCTCCCACTCACACAGCAGTTAACCCTCTGAGAGATCCTGGCATGGCAGCACCTTAAGGGCAGACAGAACATTATTTGTCTTTGATTCTCCAGCCCCAAGCAGTGTCTAGAGCAGAGTAAACACTCAAAAATGTCTGTGCAAGGAACAATAACAAAGAAGAGGCAGGAAGTTGGGGAGGACAAATCTTAAAATTCATTGGTGGAAAAAATACCATTATAAGAAGGGATTATCCTATACTTCTTGAAGGTCATTTACTTCAGACGTCTTTCCAATGCATTCAAGAAAAGTGCCTCCTGGCCAGGGAGGGGGTGGAGGGCTGGGTAGGGTGAATTGGGAAGTTGGAAGTGACATATATACACTACTATGTATAAAATAGATACTAATAAGAACCTATTGTATAGCACAGGGAACCCTACCCAATGATTTGCAGTGACCTAAATGGGAAGGAAATCTAAATAAGAGTGGATATATATATATATATATATATATATATATATGTTTATATATATATACACATAAACACATACATACATGCATACAACCGGTTCACTTTGCTCAGTTCAGCTCAGTTCAGTCGCTCAGTCGTGTCCGACTCTTTGCGACCCCATGAATCGCAGCACGCCAGGCCTCCCTGTCCATCACCATCTCCCGGAGTTCACTCAGACTCGTGTCCATCGTGTCCGTGATGCCATCCAACCATCTCATCCTGGCTCGTCCCCTTCTCCTCCTGCCCCCAATCCCTCCCAGCATCAGTCTTTTCCAATGAATCAACTCTTCGCATGAGGTGGCCAAATCACTTTGCTACACAGCATAAACTAACACAATGTAAAGCAACTACTCTAATAAAAATTTTTTAAAAATGAAAAGGTGCCTCCTCTCCAGGACTTGTGTCTTAAAAAAACATGATGGCTAAACTGTCAAGGTGATAAATTCTTTTCTATGAACAAGGTGAGTTTGAAGTTAAGGGTAATTGAAATCAGTGCCAGTATGATACATATAATGAAGCAGTCTGAAACTAAACAAAAGAATTTGGAGAGAAAATACTCCTGGAATTCCCATAAGAAATTTTGGGAGGTAAAGTAACTGGATCAGGATAAGTTTCGTTTTATGTAAGTTAAGGGTGTGGAAGTGAAGAATAATCTTTAAGACCATGGAGAATGATTACGTGTATATGTATGGCTGAGTCCCTTCACTGTTCACTTGAAACTATCACAGCATTTTTTTACAGGCTATATCCCAATACCAAAGTTAAAAAAAAAAAAAAAAACCATGCCTGCCTGTAACACTGCTATAGGGCATCTGAACTCTCAGCTTCCAATATTGAATTTACCATGTCTGAACTGTGTGTTAATGGACACACTGTATTTATTAATTCATTTTTTTCCCTTCACAACCACACTGGTTAGATTCTTGCCAGCTTATTAAAGAACTTACCACACAGATGGTACTAGCAAGCATTCAGTACATATTAGCTTTAGTGGTTGTTCGTCATTTTTATCATTATTTTTGTTGTGGCTTTCATTGTTATTACAGTGCAGAATCATCTAAAATGTGCCAGTATATTCAACAATTTTTTTTCAACCTCCATCCAAGCTCAGTTTAAATCCAAAATCTATAGATGTGTAATTTCTTCCTCTTTTGGCAGGGAACTCCTACTATCTTTGGATGCTCCAAAATTTTCTTCTGCTCTTCTATTAAAATCTTTATCCAGCTTCACAAGGTATGCCAGCATTTTAGTGAGTGTATCAGGCTAGTAGTTCTGAAACACAAGGTTCTCATTATTTGTGTGTATGTGTGTGCACTTTCTGTATATGTGTGTGCATTTCTCTCTGTACAAATCAGGCTTTTCTTGACCCATTCGGTAAAAAGGCTAAGATCTATTGCCCTGACTATTCATACTGAGGGAAGCTACCAAGGATGGTTTTGTTGTTGCTGCTCCTGCTATTACTGTTGGAGGTGGCGGTCGTGTAATGATTTTGTATGGCTAATACATTTATACAAATGAAATTCTCCAAGATATTTGCTTCAAACTAGTCTGAAACTGAATAATTCCAGTGGGCTTCTAATTAGTCAAATACCGTTGTTACTGTTGTTCAGGTGCTAAGTTGTGTATGACTCTTGGTGATGGCATCGACTGCAGCACGCCAGGTTCCTCTGTCCTCCACTGTCTCCCAGAGTTTGCTCAAATTCATGTTCATTGAGTTGGTGATGCTATCTAACCATCTCATCCTCTGCTGCTCCCTTCTCCTCTGCCTTCAATCTTTCCCACCATCAGGATCTAGTTTCCGTTTCTAATATCAGGGTCCACTATCTGCTTCTAAGGTTTCCCTCATGATAAACTGAAGAGAACAAAGATTTACTGGTGGTCATCTACTGCATGAGAGGTTATGCACATATTTTACATGAATTGTTCCCCATTTTGCATGAAGAAGCTGACATTCTTTGACCATAAGCTACCTGCACAAGCTCACACTTCTTGTCAGTGATCCAAATTCAGATATTTTTGACTCAAAGCCCATGCATTTTCTACTGGATTGACCCTCTGTAATGGCAGCTACAAAGGGCTACTTAGAGCTGATTTTTACTTACAACAAAGGGGAAACTACATTCTCTGTAAGTGGAGCTGTAACACCCATGCTGCTTTTTGCCTAAAAGCCTCCTCACCTCCTTCCTGCCAATCTTTACCTTTTAATCCCTGTTTGAGGCTGCAAAGTGGAGAACTGCAGGCAAATATTTATTCATGAAATGAGCCATTTTCCCCTATTTCTAACCCATCCAAAACTGCTCTAGTTTCTTCTCAAACTTTTGAAAAGCAATTTGCTTCTGGGCTGAAAAGGAGCAGAAAGAAATAAAGACTCGAAGCCCAGAGCTAGAACCAGAACAGATGAGCCCAAAGTAAAAGTGTCTTCAGTAAGGTAGGCACTTCAATAAATCTTAGCTACTGACAACACACATTTCAGATATTAGAGGTGAGACGTAATACAGGACTGTCAGAATTGCGGTAAAAGGCTTGCCTCATCTCCTGTGGATGAGCGAAAAGGAAACCGGAGGAACACTAGTAAGGCCAAGATAGAGGCCAGCTAGAGTTTCTCACTGACGTTCTCTCACTGATTAGTAAAATAGAAATCTTTATTCGGAGAGCAACATAAGTTCTCGTAAAGATAGACAGATACTTTGCACAGGTGCCTCCACTTTACCATCACACACCCATGGGAGGCATCACTGATCATTCAAGGTACTAGTTCTCAGGAGACCAGGATTAGCCTAACCATTTTTATGAGCACAATCTTCCAACAAGCCTCTATCAATTAATGGAAGAGATACCAAGGGAAAAAAAACAAAGCCAAACCTTTGTGCAAACCCAAGCACAGAAGACAGGGAAAATGAATGACTGCGTTTTGTTTTTTAACTTATTTTTCTTTCTTTTTTTTAATTTGCCCTCTGTTTTTTTACATAGTGTCAGTCATTGTTCTTTCTTTGGAGATAAGGAATACATTTATTACCTTGACTGTGATAATAGCTTCACGGGTGTAAGCATATGTCCGTATGTCCAGACTCATCAAATTGTATACATTAAATATATGCAGTTTCTGTACATCAATTATACCCCAATAATCTGTTAAAAATGAAAAAAGAACTTTAAAGGTAGGTGAGACGTTGTCTGATAAATAGACTGGAGACACAGAAGAAGGAATTTTCTTAAGGGCATCCAAATGTTTAGTTACAAGTACTCATAGTTACATCCTCAGATAAGTGGATGATATCACACTAATGGCAGAAAGCAAAGAGGAACTAAAGAGCCTTTTGATGAGGGTGATAGAGGAGAGTGAAAAGCCAGCTTAAAACTAAATATTATAAAAGAAAAAAAACACCCTAAGATCATGGCATATGGCCTCATGATTTCATGGCAAATAGAAGGGGAAAAGTGGAAACAGTGGCGGATTTCCTCTTAGAGCCCTTTTTGGGCTCTAAAATCACTTCAGATGGTGACTGCAGCCATGAAATTAGAAGATGATTGCTTCTCAGCAGGGAAGCTATGACAAACCTAGACAGTGTGTTACAATGCAAAGACATCACTTTACCGACAAAGGTCCATATAGTTAAGCTATGGTCTTTCCGGTAGTCACGTATGATTGTGAGAGCTAGACCATAAAGAATTGATGCTTTTAAATGGTGGTGCTGGAGAAGACTCTTGAGAGTCCCTTGAACTGCAAAAGGAGATCAAACCAGTCAATACTACTGGAAATAACCCTGAATACTCATTGGAAGGGCTGATGCTGAAGCTGAAGCTCCAATATTTTGGCCACCTGATACAAACACCCAACTCGTTGGAAAAAAACCTGAGACTGGGAAAGATTGAAGGCAAAAGGAGAAGAGCATGACAGAGGATGAAATGGTTGGATGGCATCACTGACTCAGTTGACATGAACTTGGGCAAACTCGGGGAGATGGTGAAGGACAGGGAAGCCTGGAGTGCTACAGTCCATGGGATCAGGAAGAGTCAGACAAGACTTGGCTACTGAATAACAACATCACTCACGTCTACTTACTCTCTAATCAGTGAATACTCTCTTCATTTCAGAAATGCTTTAATCCTATCAAATAAGAGATGCCATTTAGCTATTTATTTATTTGGCAACACTTATTAAGCACCTGTTTCATGTCAGATACTTTAACATCTCCTGCAGAAGTCAAGATGAATCTTGCTTGGTTTCACCTTCAAGAAAAAATTTCGCTCATTTATATATCCCTTTATTGAAATTCAGCATGCAGAAATACGCTTCTCTTCTTGCGAGCCATTATGTACGTAGTTTACAGAGAGTATGTGCAAAACTTGATGCAGTTCATCCAGAGTCAATCCAAACACAGGAACTAAAGAATGGAAGGAGAAAGAGGAACTAAAGAAGGCAGGCAGAAGGTACTCAAGACTGTATAACAATCTGAAACCTTATAGACACATGAGAGGAAGCACATGGACCTCCAGGGAAGCCCTGAGGAATATAAGGACTGGGGAAAGAATATACGTTTAGAAGTGCTCATAGTATGTACCTTGGCACAGCGATTTCCTATGAAGAACTAAGGATGTGTCCTGGGACTGAAAAGCCAGAGAGGAAAGGCTGAAAGTGAAAGTGTTAGTACCTCAGTCATGTCTGACCCTTTGCAACCCCAGGGACTGTAGGCCACCAGGCTCTTCTGTCCATTGGGCTTTCCCAGGCAAGAATACTGGAGTGGGTTGCCATTTCCTTCTCCAGGGGATCTTCCTGACCCAGGGATTGAACCCAGGACTCCTGCACTGCAGGCAGATTCTTTACCATCTGGGCCACCAGGGAAGCCCGACTCTCACAAATTTAGGGGTTAGAATCTGGGACTTCTGTGAGTCAAATGTGGGGACATGATGCAAATGGTGAGGACTACAGTCCTGAAGACCTCACACTCTCCTTTTTGTTTACCAGTTATGAAAGTTTGAGCAATTATTTTAACTCTATTCACCTCAGTTTCCTAATATGTTATACGGTTTCCATTAATATAGCAATACCTGTTTTTAAGTTTGCTTGCTTTTGTTTTAAAGATTATGGTGGTATTTGTAAACTCCTTCAAACCAGGGTCCACAATCTGAAGTTCTCAGGCTAATGCTGGACAATCCTTGTGAATAAAGATTTGTGGGGGACACAGAAACACCCATTCATTTGCCTTGGCGGTCTTCACTCCCTAACGGGAGAGTTGAACAGTTCCAACGAAGCCTGTGTGTCCCACAGAAACTATATTTACTCTCCAATCCTTTCTAGAAAAGTGGACTCCTGAACTCCTGGCTTAGAACGCTACCAGATTAGGCATGTTTCTGTTAAAACACAGTATCATAAAATTATTATATAGTGCAGATGGACTCTCCTCTCAGATAAAATATGTCTAAAAGAAACAAAGCTAGATTCAGGAAGATCTGGGTTTCAAACCAAGTTCTGCAATTTACCAGCAAGATGACCTTGAACAAGTCACGTTAGCTACATAGACAGTCAGTCTGTCCGGTTGCTCAGTCATATATAACTCTTTGTGATCCCATAGACTGCAGCATGCCAGGCCTCCCTGTCTATAACCAGCTCCTGGAGTTTACTCAAACTCGTGTCCATTGAGTCGTTGATGCCATCCAACCATCTGATTCTCTGTAGTCCTCTTCTTCTCCCGTCTTCAATCTTTCCCAGTATCAGGATCTTTTCAAATGAGTCAGCTCTACGAATCAGGTGGTCAAAGTATTTGAGTTTCAGTTGCAGCATCATTCCTTCCAATGAATATTCAGGACTGGTTTCCTTTAAGATGGACTGGCTGGATCTCCTTGCAGTCCAAGGGACTCTTAAGAGTCTTCTCCAACACCACATTTCAAAAGCATCAATTCTTCGGCACTCACCTTTCTTTATATTCCAACTCTCACATCCATAAGTGGCTACTGGAAAAACCATAGCATTGACTAGATGGACATTTGTTGTTAATCTCTATGCTTTTTAATATGCTGTCTAGGTTGGTCATAATTTTTCTTCCAAGGAGTAAACATCTTTTCATTTTATTGCTGCAGTCACCAGCTGCAGTGATTCTGGAGCCCAAGAAAATAAATTCTGTTACTGTTTTCACTGTTTCCCCACCTATTTGCCATGAAGTGATGGAACCAGATGCCATAATCTTAGTTTTCTGAGTGCTGAGCTTTAAGCCAACTTTTTCACTCTCCTCTTTCACTTTCATCAAGAGGTTCTTTAGTTCTTCTTCACTTTCTGCCATAAGGATGTCATCATCTGCATATCTGAGGTTGTTGATATTTCTCCTGGCAATTTTGATTCCAGCTTGTGTTTCATCCAGCCCAGCATTTCTCATGATGTGCTCTGCATATAAGTTAAATAAGCAGGGTGACAACACACTGCCTTGATGTACTCCTTTTCCTATGTGGAACCAGTCTGTTGTTCCATGTCCAGTTCTAACTGTTGCTTCCTGACTTACATACAGATTTCCCAACAGGCAGGTCTAGTGGTCTGGTATTCCCATCTCTTTCAGAATTTTCCACAGTTTATTGTGATCCACACAGTCAAAGGCATAGTCAATAAAGCAGAAACAGACGTTTTTCTGGAACTCTCTTGCTTTTTCCATGATCCAGCGGATGCTGGCAATTTGATCTCTGGTTCCTCTGCCTTTTCTAAATATATCTTCTGCCTTTTTCAGCTTGAACATCTGGAAGTTCACGGTTCACATACTGTCGAAACCTGGCTTGGAGAATTTTGAGCATTACTTTACTAGCGTGTGATATGAGTGCAATTGTGCGGTAGTTCAAGCAATTTTGGCATTGCCTTTCTTAGGGATTGGAATGAAAACTAACCTTTTCCAGTCCTGTGGTCACTGATGAGATTTCCAAATTTGCTGGTATATTGAGTGCAGCACTTTCACAGGATCATCTTTCAGAATTTGAAATAGCTCAACTGGAATTCCATCACCACTGGCTTTGTTTGTAGTGATGCTTCCTAAAGCCCACTTGACTTCACATTCCCGGATGTCTGGCTTTAGGTGAGTGATCACACCATTGTGATTATCTGGGTCATGAAGATCTTTTTTGTATAGTTCTTCTGTGTATTCTTGCCACCTCTTCTTAATATCTTCTGCTTCTGTTAGGTCCATACCATTCCTGTCCTTTATTGTGCCCATCTTTGCATGAAATGTTCCCTTGGTATCTCTAATTTTCTTGAAGAGATCTCTAGTCTTTCCCATCCTATTATTTTCCTCTACTTCTTTGCACTGATCACTGACAAAGGCTCTCTTACCTCTCCTTGCTATTCTTTGGAACTCTGCATTCAAATGGGTATATCTTTCCTTTTCTCCTTTGCTTTTCACTTCTCTACTTTTCACAGCTATTTGTAAGGCTTCCTCCGACAGCCATTTTGCATTCCTTTTTCTTGGGGATGGTCTTGAGGGGATAATAACATTACAATGCCAAAGATAAACAGGAGAGCATTGCCAAATATTTAATACAGTTTCTGGCATGTGGAATGCACTAAGGAAGTATTAGCTGTTAAGATTGTTACCAGTGATGCCTTTTGGCAACAAAACCAATCAGATTCATGACTATTTGAACAGTGAAATAAGTAAATCTGGAAAAAATGTCTGAGGAGTGCAAATGATAACTAATAGTATCATATCCACTAATTTAAGACATGATAACTATCAATGACACTGCTTTTATTATTAAGCTATTTTATCATTTTCTTATAACTGTAACAAACATTCATTATTGCTTTCCTCAACCTAAATTCCTCAAGAAGACTTATTTCTTAGTACAGTGGTTTCTGTTCTGATGGTCTATAATCAAGTGCTGGACATGAGGTTTCCAAACTCAACATCAATTAAGGGATACAGAGAAAGAGCCTGTAGCCATTCCTCTAAACTCCTACTACTTGTGTGAGCAACAGTCTTCTCTACTCACTAGCTATGGGAAATTGGGCAAGTCATTCAAACTTTCTGAATTTCAGTTTCCTTATCAGCAGAAAGGGAATGGATAATAATTATGCTCTCTTCTTTGAGCTGTGGCAAAGACTCAATAAATTAATGTGTGCTAAGCTTGAGAAACCTATATGCAGGTCAGGAAGCAACAATTAGAACTGGACATGGAACAACAGACTGGTTCTAAATAGGAAAAGGAGTACCTCAAGGCTGTATATTGTCACCCTGCTTAGTTGACTTATATGCAGAGTACATCATGAGAAATGCTGGGCTGGAAGAAGCACAAGCTGGAATCAAGACTGCTGGGAGAAATATCAATAACCTCAGATATGCAGATGACATCACCCTTATGGCAGAAAGTGAAGAAGAACTAAAAAGGCTCTTGATGAAAGTGAAAGAAGATAGTGAAAAAGTTGGCTTAAAGCTCAACATTCAGAAAACGAAGATCATGGCATCCGGTCCCATCACTTCATGGGAAATAGATGGGGAAACAGTAGAAACAATATCAGACTTTATTTTTTTGGGCTCCAGAATCACTGCAGATGTTGATTGCAGCCATGAAATTAAAAGATGTTTACTCCTTGGAAGAAAAGTTATGACCAACCTAGGTAGCATATTCAAAAGCAGAGACATTACTTTGCCAACAAAGTTCCGTCTAGTGAAGGCTATGGTTTTTCTAGTGGTCATGTATGGATGTGAGAGTTGGACTGTGAAGAAAAAGCTGAGCGCTGGAGAATTGATGCTTTTGAACTGTGGTGTTGGAGAAGACTCTTGAGAGTCCCTTGGACTGCAAGGACATCCAACCAGTCCATTCTGAAGGAGATCAGTCCTGGGTATTCTTTGGAAGGAATGATGCTACAGCTGAAACTCCAGTACTTTGGCTACCTCATGCAGAGCTGACTCACTGGAAAAGCCTCTGATGCTGGGAAGGATTGGGGGCAGTAGGAAAAGGGGATGACAGAGGATGAGATGGCTGGATGGCATCACCAACTCAATGGACATGAGTCTGAGTGAACTCCAGGAGTTGGTGATGGACAGGGAGGCCTGGCGTGTTGGACACAACTGAGCGACTGAACTGAACTGCAGCTATTTAAAAAGTGCCAGGTTCATAATGACCACTTAATAGACATAAACATAGTCTTATTTCTAGATATAACACTAGCAATTTTAGCTCTGATATATAACATATGAGGATTATTAATTTACTAGGACAGACATTTGGGCACCAAGAACTCTGAGTCTGAGCCTGTAAGAAAAAGAACTAGCACGTTGTTGTTATTTGGTCGCTAAGTCACGTCTGACTCCTTGCAACCCTGTGCACTATAACCCACCAGGCCCCTCTGTCCATGGGAATTCCCAGGCAAGAATACTCGAGACTGTTGCCATTTCCTTCTCCAGGGGATTGTCTCAACTCAGGGATTGAACCCACATCTCGTGCATTGGCAGATGGGTTCTTTACCACTGAGCCACCAGGAAAGGCTCTCAATTTAGCATATCTTTTAGCTTATGAGTGAGCCTAGATGTTCTCTGCAGCTGGTAAAGAACTTTTTTTATGAAGCAATTTATATTCTGCCACAGAAGTGTCCTTTTTTTGTAATTATTATTATTATTTTTAATTGTATTGATTTTGCCATACATGAACATGAATCCACCACGGGTGAACACATGTTCCCCATCCTGAATCCCCCCCCCCCTTCCTGTACCATTCCTCTGGGTCATCCCAGTGCACCAGCCCCAAGCATCCTATATCCTGCATCAAACCTGGACTGGTGATTCATTTCTTATATGATATTATACATGTTTCAGTGCCATTCTCCCAAATCATCCCACCCTCTCCCTCTCCCACAAGAGTCCAAATGACTGTTCTATACATCTGTGTCTCTTTTGCTGTCTCGCTTACAGGGTTATCGTTACCATCTTTCTAAATTCCATATATATGCATTAGTATACTGTATTGGTGTTTTTCTTTCTGGCTTACTTCATTCTGTATAACAGGCTCCAGTTTCATCCACCTCATTAGAACTGACTCAAATGTATTACTTTTAATGGCTGAGTAATACTCCATGGTGTACATGTACCACTGCTTTCTTATTCATTCATCTGCTGATGGACATCTAGGTTGTTTCCATGTCCTGGCTATTATAAACAGTGCTGTGATGAACATTGGGGTACATGTGTCTCTTTCAATTCTGGTTTCCTTGGTGTATATGCCCAGCAGTGGGATTGCTGGGTCATAAGGCAGTTCTATTTCCAGTTTTTTAAGGAATCTCCACACTGTTCTCCATAAGTGGCTGTACTAGTTTGCATTCCCACCAACAGTGTAAGAAGTTTCCCTTTCCTCCACACCCTCTCCAGCATTTATTGCTTGTAGACTTTTGGATCACAGCCATTCTTACTGGCGTGAAATGGCACCTCATTGTGGTTTTGATTTGCATTTCTCTGATAATGAGTGATGTTGAGCATCTTTTCATGTGTTTGTTAGCCATCTGTATGTGTTCTTTGGAGAAATGTCTGTTTAGTTCTTTGGCCCATTTTTTGATTGGATCATTTATTTTTCTGGAATTGAGCTGCAGGAGTTGCTTGTATATTTTTGCTTTTATTGTGAAACAAGCTATCTATGTACAAAATATACACATAACATAGAAAAGAAAGGTTAAAGAATAATACTAAAAGGAACATTCATGAATTAATCAACCACATAAAAATAGAATAATCCTAAAGTATTTGCAGCTTCTTATATGACCCTACAGAACAGCATCCCATCCCTCACTAACTCCAAATTCCATATTTAACCCTCCCTTTTTTTAGAATTCAACCTCACATATACTTCTTGGCTTGATTTTTTTCCAACTCTTGTTTTTGAGATTCACCCATGCTATTGGTTACAGTTTTAGTTTATTCATTTACACCAAATTATCTTAAGATAATAGCAGATCTATCCACTCTACATTAGTGAAAATCTGAGCTATTAACATTTTTTTAACATTACAATGCTTATCTGGACCTTTTACTTGAACTCCAGTGCCTATGTCTAGGAAGAGTTTCTAGGGCATTTACCTAAGAGAAAAATTGCTAGGTAATAAATATATCCATAGTTTCAGTTTTCCTAGTTTCCATGATAATATTAAATTATTTTATAAAACAGTTTTATAAGCTCACATACTACCTATCAGTTATAAGAACTTACCTTGATCTATATCTTCATCATTTACTATTGTTCAACATGTAATTTTTGCATTGTGTTAGATACACAACATTGCTGCTGCTGCTGCTAAGTCACTTTAGTCATGTCCGACTGTGACCCCATAGACGGCAGCCCACCAGGCTCCCCCGTCCCTGGGATTCTCCAGGCAAGAACACTACTTAACTATAATTATTAATTTGCATGATACATTTAGAGTAATTCATGTTCTCTTCTGCATCTTTTATTTTATTTATCTTTTACTTAGTATAATAATTTTTTGCCAGTCATAAGCAGCAAATACCTTTTCTTTTTCCCATTCACTTTTTTTCTAACTTTATGATGCCTAAATCAAAGTTCTTAAGTTCTTAATTTTGTAAAAATTATTAACTTTTCTTTTAAGGTTCACAATGTATGTGTGCATGTGCAGTCTCATTTGACTCTTTGCGACCCTATGAACTGTAGCCCACCAATTCTATCCACGGAATTCTCCAGGCGGGAATACTGGAGTGGGTTGCCATTTTCTACTCCAGGGGATCTTCCTGACCCAGGGATCAAACTCACATGTCTTGCATCTCCTGCGCTTACAGGTAGATTCTTTACCACTGCACCACCAATGCTTCCTTACCAACAAGGACATAAAGAGTATTGATCCATGATAATGCAACCACCCATGTCTTGTTTTTCTTCAAGAATGACTGTTTCAAACATGGAGACTCTTAGTGATCCCAAATGCCTCTGCAGGTGTGGTCTGAAATACTCTTTGGCAGTTAAGTATCTTTCCAACAAAACCATGATACGGTCTAGACCTGCTACATTCTAGAGCCACTAGACACGTGGACAATTAAATGTATGTTAATTAAAACTAAATAAAATTAAATACTCAGTTACTCAGTCACATTGTGTTTTAAGTGTTCAATAACCATAAATGGTTAGTGCTATCATACTGGGAGACACCAATGTGGAACATTTCTATCATCAGAGAAAGTTTTATCAAACAGCACCTTGATACAGAGCCATTAAAGGAAGTCATTTTATCACTTCTAAAGAAAACATTGCAGTGATAAACCCAGAAAGGTCTCCTGATTTTCAATGCTTTTCATCTGGCTTTTGGATTTTTATTTTTTAATATAAATTTATTTATTTTAATTGGAGGTTAATTACTTCACAATATTGTATTGGTTTTGCCATACATCAACATGAATCTGCCACAGGTATACACATGTTCCCCATCCTGAACCCCCTCTCCCTCCTCCCTCCCCATACCATCCCTCTGGGTCATCTCAGTGCACCAGCCCCAAGCATCCAATATCCTGCATTGAACCTGGACTGGCGATTCGTTTCATATATGGTATTATACATGTTTCAATGCCATTCTCCCAAATCATCCCACCCTCTCCCTCTCCCACAGAGTCCAAAAAACTGTTCTATTCATCTGTGTCTCTTTTGCTGTCTCACTTACAGTGTTTTGTTACCATCTTTCTAAATTCCATATATATGCTTTAGTATACTGTATTGGTGTTTTTCTTCCTGGCTTACTTCATTCTGTATAACAGGCTCCAGTTTCATCCACCTCATTAGAACTGATTCAAATGTATTCTTTTTAATGGCTGAGTAATACTCCATTGTGTATAGGTACCACAGCTTTCTTATCCATTCATCTCCTGATGGACATCTAGGTTGCTTCCATGTCCTGGCTATAAAATCTCTACATTTAATGTCTTTGTTGCTGAATATAACTATCCTCATCCCAACAGGTAAAGAGCTGAAAAATAAAAGGGTACTGGGTAGAAATATCCTAATGGTCTCAAGAGCAAGTGAGAGTTCCTCCATGGGACTTTCTCACTCCTTTCCACCTTTTTGATACTTGAATCCCCTGGGTAACCTGCAGGATGAGATTTCTCTGCTTACACATGCCTGGTGATAAGAAATTCAGTATCTTTGTAGGCTCTCTCTATTTGTCCTGAACCAGCTCTAAAAGTCAACAAGGTCTACCTATGCTATGCTTTTTTGGAATAACAAAAAGAAAGAACATGTGGTCTTTGGCATGTTAAAGTAGTCAGGTTAGGCCCAGGATGGAGTTGCCCACACTTGCTCACATGTCAGCAAACAAAATTTTTCCTTAATTTCTATGCTTGACTTTCCCAGAAAAGAAAGTCCTACATCAACCAGTCAGCACTTGCCAGCTCAGCACAGCTGCCTACCTGGTTCCACATCTGCCCTTTCCTCCATATAAGGGGAGTGACCCTGCTTTAATTCGCCAACGTCCAGTATAACTCCTTTTTTCTTTTTTCTTACTCACTTTGGTCTATAAAGCTCTCCTGAATTGCACAATAATTAGACTGGATGTTCCTCAATTCATGAGTGCTGAATATAGCCAAGAAGATATTTAAAATGTGCTCTGTTGAATTTTATTATTTAACAGGTGTTTAATAAAAATATTGTCCAACTCATGCCTGAAATTATGAGAACTGAATACAACTAAGGACTGGAGGCTTGTACCCCAGGTGAAAGACTCTATGCTCTCAAAGCAAGGGGCCAGAGTTAGACCCCTGGTTAGGGAAATAGATTCTGAACACCACAAGTAAAAGATCCTGTGTTCTACAGCTCCTGCATTCCAACACAGACATATAAATTAAAAATAGCAACAAAGGAGGCAAGAATATACAATGGAGAAAAGATAGTCTCTTCAGTAAGTGGTGATGGGAAAACTAGACCGCTACATGTATAAGAGTGAAATTAGAACACTTCCTAACACCATAAAAGTTAAAGTTAGTTGCTCAGTCATGTCTGACTCTTTGTGACCCCATGGACTATAGCCCACCAGGAGCCTCCATCCATGGAATTTTCTAGGCAAGAAAAAAAAAAAGTGGGTTGCCATTTCCTTCTCCAGGGGATCTTCCTGATCCAGGGATTAAACACAGGTCTCCTGCATTGCAGGCAGACTCTTTACCATCTGAGCCATCAGTGAAGCATCCTTACACCATACACAAAGATAAACTCAAAATGGATTAAAGACCTAAATGTAAGACCAGAAACTATAATTATTAGAAGAAAACATAGGCAGAACGCTTTATGACATAAATCACAACAGGATCCTCCATGACCCATCCCCTAGAGTAATGGAAATAAAAACAAAAATAAACAAGTGGGACCTAATTAAACTTAAAAGCTTTTGTACAGAAACAGAAACTATAAACAAGGTGAAAAGACAATTCTCAGAATGGGAGAAAATAATGGCAAATGAAACAACTGACAAAGGATTAATGTCCAAAATATACAAGCAGCTCGTGCAACTCAATACCAGAAAAACAAACAACCGAATCAAAAAGTGGGCAGAAGACCTAAAGAGACATTGCTTCAAAGACATACAGATGGCTAAAAAGCACATGGAAAGATGCTCAACATCATTCATTATTACATAGATGCAAATCAAAACTACAATGAGATATCACCTCACACCAGTAAGAATGGCCATCATCAAAAAATCTACAAACAATAAATGCTGGAGTGGATGTGGAGAAAAGGGAACCCTCTTGCACTGTTGATGGTAATGTAAACTGATACAGCCATTACGGAAGACAGTGGCTGCTGCTGCTGCTGCTGCTAAGTCACTTCAGTCGTGTCTGACTCTGTGTGACCCCATAGACGGCAGCCCACCAGGCTCCCCCGTCCCTGGGATTCTCCAGGCAAGAACACTGGAGTGGGTTGCCATTTCCTTCTCCAATGCATGAAAGTGAAAAGTGAAAGGGAAGTCGCTCAGTCATATCTGACTCTTCACGACCCCATGGACTGCAGCCTACCAGGCTCCTCTGTCCATGGGATTTTCCACGCAAGAGTACTGGAGTGGGGTGCCATCGTCTTCTCCGGAAGACAGTGGAGTATTCCCTAAAAAACTAGGAATAAAACTACCATTTGACCCAACAATCCCACTACTGGGCATATACCCTGAGTAAATCATAATTTAAAAAGACACATGTACCCCAATGTTCATTGCAGCATTATTTACAACAGCTAGGACATGGAAGCAATCTAGCTGCCCATCGACAGATGAATGAATAAAGAAGCTGTGGTATATATATACAATGGAATACGACTCAATCATAAAAAGGAATGTATTTGAGTCAATCTGTTCTAATTATGGTGCATAATTAGAACTTAGAACCTATTATACAGAGAGAAATAAGTCAGAAAGAGAAAAACAGAGATCGTATATGAACATACACATATGTACTCCAGAAAGATGGTAATGATGAACCTATTTGCAGGGCAGCAGTTGAGACACAAAGAGAACAGACTTGCGCACATGGAGTGGGGGAAGGAGACAGTGGGACAAATGTAGAGAGCAGCATGGAAACATACACACTACCATATGCAAAATAGAGAGCCGGCCAATAGAAGTGTGCTGGCTCAGGGAACTCAAGCTGAGGCCCTGTGACAACACAGAGGGATGGGACGGAATGGGAGGTGGGAGGGAAGTTCAAGAGGGAGGGGACATATGTCTACCTATGGCTGATTCATGTTGATATGTGGCAGCAACCAACACACTATTGTAAAGCAACTATCCTTCAATTACAAAAAAAAGAAAAAAGTAATAGGGTCAGGAGGTGATTAGACAGCACAGAGGTGAAACATCTATGTGGCTGGAGGCCAGGGAGTCCAGGACCGTGTGAAGGTCAATCAGAGAGTCAGAATAAATAAAGTAGAAGGTCCTCACACCATCATGGAGTCTATGGGCCACTGGCTATGAAAAAGCCTTCATGTACAACTTGGATGCTTTTGCCCAGGAAGGCCATTTACAATTAAATAGAAGAGGCATCAGGATATGGAACACTGAGATTTGTCTCAGCATCTTAATGTTCTGACTCCTCAGGAGCAGACTGATTCTTTAGGAATAAATCTCAGGTAGGCTGGCCTGCCTTTCCACAACAATAATTGATAAGTAATGTGATTGGACTTTCAAACAAGTATCTCTGCTCCTAACTCCCAGGAAGTTCAATAAAACTACGTTATACAGGAGGAAAGAGGTGTTTCCATTGCATTAACTCACCCTCTGATACTAATTCATAATGAAGAGTTTAAAGGAGAATGCATAAACAGTAGAAAATGTATTGGGTTTTCACTATGGGTCAATACAGTTTGGAGATAGCATCACTTAATCCTAACAATAGCCCGTAAAGATAAGGATTATTACCTCCCTTCGGTGGGAGAGAAAACTGAAGCTTAGCCAGCAAGTAATGGAGCTGAGATTCAAATATATACCTGGGTGATATTGTGGTCTCATACTTTTTTCACTACAATATGATGTCCAAAACATGAATCTTCGCATTATTCTAAGTATAACCAGTCTGGTGTTTTAGAATGGCAAAAATATTCAGTCTCTGAAAACTGTTCACCCTTATATATAGATCTTGTTTGGATATTAATACTAACAGCATTTACTAAGCGTTAACTTCATTTCAGGGGCTTCCCAGGTGGCTCAGTGATAAAGAATCTGCCTGCCAATGCAGGAGGCACAAGAGACATGGGTTCTATCCCTGGGTGGGGAAGCTCCCCTGGAGAAGGAAATGGCACCCCACTCCAGTATTCTGGCATGGGAAATCCCATGGACAGAGAAGCCTGCTGGGCTACAGTCTGGGGGTCACAAAGAGTCGAAAATGACTGAGCAGCTGAGCATACAACTTCATTCCAGGCACTTGTACTTTATATAAACTGCATTGTTTAATTTTCTCAAAAACCTTATGAGGAATAAAATACCACCTTCATAACTCTCCAAGTTGAGAAAAATCTAACAAGTTTCCTGAATTTACATTACTAGTAAATGGCCCAAGCCTCTCTAACTTCATACCATTATAAGCCCAGGTTGTGATTATCTACTTACATTTACTCTCAGAGAATCAAGATATTCAATTAACAAAAAATCTCCATCACCACACAACTCAGAAGATGCAGGACACTACTGTTCTCTGCTTCTTATTCCTCTAGGTAAGCTCTATAGCAAACTTCCTGCAGGAAATTATTTTTTAAAGACAAAAGGAAACTTAACCATAAAATGTTATATTAAAAACAGAATGCATAGAATAATTTCATCTTTTAAAAACACATTTAGGGAAAAACATACACTAAAATGAAAATAATAATGACTGACTGAATTAGTTATTTTTACTTAATGCTATTTTTAATTTTCTTCTTTAAATCATTCTTTATTTTCTGAATGTTTCATGATGAGGATGTATGCTTTGATATATTATTTTGATAATAAGGGAAAAATACTTTAAAAATTAAAAAATAAAAGAAAAACCTAACTCAGTGCCCAAGCAAACCTTAGTAGAAAAATATTTGTCCTAAAATTTTAACTAGCAGTGCAACAGAAAACAAAGAGTTTTCTGGAGAAAACTCTTTAGAACAGATAGTAATCAGGGACAGAATTGATATGCAAGGCACCTGCTCACCCAGTGGCATATACAAAATATGACTTTCTAGCCTTGATTAAACAGGTGTTCTTTAAACCAAGCCCCACATTTTAATTGTAAATATTTTTGTAATAACAGTATAAAACCACTGCTGATAGCATGCAGCACTTAGTGACGAGGCAGCTGTTTCCCTCTGCCGTGTTCATGAGCTATTAAAAAAAAAATTCAGCATGCTCAGATGATAGAACCTCCTTTATTAAATAAACACAAAGCAGATCGAATTGCAGGTAAAAACACACTTACTGCATCTGTTGTAACACAGTCAAACAGGAAATTTTCACTACGGATGGGGAGTTTTTTAAATGCTGTTTTGTTATTAACCCAAATAAGTAAGAACGGCTGTCAGCCAAACGTTTGTTGGCAACGTTGAAATCTGTGGCTCAAACCCCTTGAAAACGTGAAAGGTTATTCAGGAAAACCCAATGTCAGGCTGTGCAGCAACACTAAGAGAGATGCTGAGGCCAGTAATATTCACACGTGAGATCATTGCATCGATATAATTTCATTCCCCAAAGAATTGGCTTTTTTGTCAAGAAACAGAAGAAAAGGGTCAGAGTACAGATCAGACTTGGAAAGAGCTCCTGAAAACACTCTAGCAATTTTTCTTTGGTCTGTATTTGGGCTCACAAAGAAAGTCCCTTTGATTCTGTCAGACCTTCAAGTAACTGGAGACTTCTGCAAAGCCTTGGAAGTGAATTGGTTTAGAGATGAATTCTAACAAAGTCAGATGGAGAAAAATAAAATGGATAGAAGAAAACTAAAAGGGATGCTGAAACTATAGTTTCACACATCTGTACTCTTTGGGCAAGGGTGGCTACATGCTATCGAAGCATTGTTATTTTTAGACAAAGACGAGTGGCTTAAAATATTCCAGGTAAATCAATACTGTGATTGATTGAAATGAGTTTCCCTACACAGGGTGGCCGGTTAGTGGCAAAGTGCTGATGTTAGAGTTTGGGCAGCTTTGATGGAATGGTACCGTCTCAGGCTATGTGCCAATACCGAGAGACACAACTTCAATTCAATGCCCTAAAGAGGCGGAGCATCTGAGCCCCAGGAGAGCAACAGACACACTCAGAGATAAAACCAGTGCCAAGGGTCCCATCTCAAATCTCTCGGAACATATCTTTTTCAGAGATGTGCCTGTATAGCCAATATCCCCAGTTACCACAGTTACTAATCAGTATAGTGGGTTTAGACTGCCATCCTTAGCTCCTATGATTGATCAGGGAAGTGATGAAATAAATTTACTGTACTGAATTGCATTAGAGCTCAGGGAATGAGAAACGTGCTTGTTTCTGTTCTTTTTTTCTTGTATTCCTTTTGAAACAAATAGGTACTCCATAAATATTAATTAAGTCCTTCTCATCATCTGTTGATATTGCACTAAGGATATACTCTTCTTTACTCTCTTTGTTCAATTTAGGAGCCTATAATATTATATGATTTGTCCAAGGCAAATAATTTTGTCTTAGAAGAACCCAGAATGCAGGCTTCTGGGTTCTTCTAATGCCTTTAGAAATGCAAATATCACATGCTAGTTAGAAGCCAGCCAGAGATGAACAAGGTGCAGCGATATCTAATCCGCTACACCTAAAATTACCAGACTTTTGACTACAAGTATGCATATAATCTCTTTATTAACAGATTAAGTTATCTGTACTACTGCTTTTCCCATTTTTGAGATAAAGCAAAAATGTGGCAGTTAACACAGTATTTGGCACAGATGTAGTGATCATTAAGTTCTTGTAGAGTGGGTGTTAATTCCAGATTATATTAATTAATATCAGGTATTCTATTTATTAGTGTACCTATTACTAGCTGGATCCTTTAACAAATAATTGACATATTTTAGTTCAAATCCTCTTTACATCCTGTTAAAGTCAATGGTATTCATTCCCACTTTACAGAAAAGAAAGAGAGATTCAAGCATAAAAGTGCACACTGGTAGAATAATCCTAAACACAGTGAGGGCTGGACTCCTTGCCTCTGTTACTTCACTAGCAATATGTCTTTCCTAACAATACTCATGTACAAAAATCATATACTCATACCTTAAACCGAACTGGCACGTTCAGAAATGCAATCTTCTGAAAACAGACAGAGTTAGCATCCCTAAGTCATTTTAGGTAAGCAGAGGCGGAAGGAAAGGAACGTATCTATATAGGTACAACCATCTGCCAGGTGGAGTGCGAGGCACTTTGGAGAACTCCGTCTGTACTACAGATTCTCCTTTTTGTAAACGTCTGTTCTCATTTCCGCATAGAAATCCCAAAGAGCAGGAATGTAAGAGATCATAACCTTCCGGTTGCTCTTAACACCTAATGCAAATGCAAGAAGACTCTGAGTAGGTGGGCAATAACACCCCTTTAAGTTTCTGGAGCGCTAGGGACATTTACACAATGCTTTCACATATTTCACTTTCCACAGCACTAAAAACAACGTGTGGAGGCGGATGGAGGATATAGCATCATCTGTTTTACAGGTGAGGTGGATAGAATTTCTGAAACAATAAGAGTTTTGCCCAAAACAATACAAGTTAAGGAGAAGGTTGTTGTTCACGCCCTTTGAACCGTTTAGCTAAATCAGAAAAACTGGGAGTTAGCCAAGTTTTCTCTCTCCTTCTGTCTCTCTGGTCTAATCTAATTCCTCAGATGGGCAATCCCCAAACCTATCTATTGCTTTGGAGAGGCAAGCTGCTCTTCGTAGACTCTCTAATGCTTTCCTTTCCTAACTTGTCAGCCAGTCAATATATCAAATGTATGCCTGCAACCACCTGCTTCCAGCAAAATATGAAATAAAGAGTCAAAGTGTTAGTTGCTCAGTCATGTCCAATTCTTTGAGACCCTAAAGACTGAAGTTCACCAGGCACCTCTGCACATGGAATTCTGTAGATGTAGATGAGAATAATGGAGTAGGTTGCCATTCCCTTTTCCAGGGGATCTTCTAAACCCAGAGATTGAAAGCAGGTCCCCTGCATTGCAGACAAATTCTTTACCGTCTGAGCCACCAGGGAAGTCCATCCACGGTGTCTGACTTTGATTTTTCGGGCAAGAATACTGGAGTGAGTTGCCATTTCCTCCTACAGGAGATCTTCTTGACCTAGGGATTGAGCCCACATCAGCTGTGTCTCCCACACTGCAGGAGGACTCTTTATCTGCTGAGCCACCAGCAAAATATATGCTAAGCCTTTTTTTGTGTGGGAGTCATCTATGCAGGAAATAGAAGGGAATAAAGGCCCCCGTGGGGGCTATGCAATAGAAAAGCATGTACTCCATTTTGGGCTCTATACCCAAGTGATTATACATAACTTTTTTTTTTTTTTAATTTTTATTTTAACTTTGGTTTACTTTACATTACTGTATTGGTTTTGCCAAACATTTACATGAATTCACCATGAGTGTACATGCGTTCCCAAACATGAATAATGTGCAGTTCAGAGAATAAAAGTTCAACAGGGGCAAGAAATAAATTAAAGCCCTGTGATTCATTCATCTGATTATATTTTGTGAGCCCTGACCTAGGAAGTGCTGAGGATATGAACGAGAAAAAGAAATCCCTTGCCATCAGTTAGTTTATTTTCTGCTAGAGAAGATACATTTTGGTTTTCAAGTGCTTAAAAAGGGTCCAAAGACACTTTTATATGTATATAATGACTTCAGAAAACATATGAGTTGTATAACCCTTTCAGATCAATTATAAGAAGGACTTCCCTGTGGTCCAGTGGTTAAGACACCTCACTTCCATTGAAGGAGGCACATGTTCGATGATTCCTGGTCAGGAAACTAAGACCCACACACCATGGGGCATGGCCAAATATATGTATTTTGGGCTTGAATGTGCTTGCAATGTAGGAGACCTGGGTTCCCTACCTGGGTCAGGAAAATCCCCTGGAGAAGGAAATGGCAATGCACTCCAGTATTCTTGCCTGGGAAATCCCACGGACAGAGGAGCCTCAAGGGTTATAGTTCATGAGGTTGCAAAGAGTCAGATATGACTGAGCAACTAACACACACACTCTGCATATAAAACATATGTATATATTTTTTAACTGTAATATTTTTCCTCTAAGATGACTTGTTAATAGTCATCATAGTGGTAAATATATATGATAATAAAACTGAGTATCTTAAAATCATTTCAAATAGTATAAAAAAGCACGCAAAGCATTAAATATTCTTCCCATTACAGACTCTCTCCTTTAACACCTATATCCAAAGGCAACTATTGCTATCAAGTTATATTTTGTATGTTTGTGCATGTAAGTTATTCCTACACATAAAAATATTCTAATCAAACACAAGCATATGTTAATGCAGATATCCTTTTCATTATTCTTTGCACACAAATGGAAGCAGTTGATGAACACAATTCTGTGTTTTGTTTTAGAGGCAGTCCATAGCATAATGCTACCTTATGCTTTTTCATAGCTGTATAAAATTCCAAAGAATAGATATAAAGTATTTAGAAAATAATAATGGGAATCAAATTTCATTACTCCCTTGTTTAAAACCTTCAATGTCTAACCCTCCCACCTTCATCACATACATAATAAAATGCAAACCCCTAAGAATACCAGGAAAAACTCATGGCTGGGAACTGAATAGTGATTGAGATGGGGAAGAAGCAAGTTCCTCAACAGTATGTCATGTTCAACTTCTACTGAATGGTTCACTATTTTAAAACTGGATTGTCATTTTATTCAGTTTATTCAGTTTAACTCTTATTTTTTCTGCTTTTAATACTGTCCCTCCATCTAATATATCCTATATTGGGTTCAAAACTCATTTTCAATTTTTTTTAAATTGAAACATGTATAACTGCTGTATGTTGACTTGTATACAGGCCAAGATGCAACAGTTAGAACCAGACAAGGAACAACAGACTGCTTCCAAATTGGGAAAGGAGTACATCAGGGCTGTATATTGTTACCTTGCTTATTTAACTTATATGCAGAGTACATTATGTGAAATGCTGGGCAAGTTGAAGCACAAGCTGGAATCAAGAATCCTAGAAGAAATAACAATAACCTCATATACACAGATGATACCACTCTTATGGCAGAAAGCAAAGAGGGACAAAAGAGCATCTTGATGAAAGTGAAAGAGGAGAGTGAAAAAGTTGGCTTAAACTCATCATGGCATCTGGTTCCATCCGTTCATGGCAAATAGATGGGGAAACAATGGAAACTGTGAAAAACTTTATTTTCTCGGGCTCCAAAATCACTATGGATAGTTACTGCAGCCATGAAATGAAAAGACACTTGCTTCTTGGGAGAAAAACCTAGTCAGCATATTAAAAAGCATAGACATTACCTTGCTGACAAAGGTCCCTATAGTCAAAGCTATGGTTTTTCCAGTAGTCATCTACAGATGCGAGAGTTGGACCATAAAGAAGGCTGAATGCCAAAGAATTGATGCTTTCAAACTGTGGTGCTGGAGGACTCTTGAGAATCCCTTGGACAGCTGGGCGATCAAACCAGTCAATTCTAAAGGAAATCAACCCTGAGTATTCATTGGAAGGGCTGATGCTGAAGATGAAGCTCCAATACTTTAGCCAACTGATGCAAACAGCTGACTCACTGGAAAAGACCCTGATGCTGGGAAAGATAGAAAGCAGGAGAAGGGGATGACAGAGGACGAGATGGTTGCATGGCATCACTGACTCAATGGACATGAAATGGCTAAGGACAGAGAAGCCTGGCATGCTGCAGTCCATGGGGCTGTAATGAGTTAGACATGACAGTGACTGAGCAAACACACCAACATAGTTGCTGTAGAAGATCATATAAGTTACAGGTATACAATACATCAGTTTACAAACTTTATAGGCTATCCTCCATTTATAGTTATTATAAAATATTGGTTATATGTCCTGTATTATTCAATATATAAATTATTATGTTTATACCTAATAACTTGTATGCTTTACTTTCTTGCCCTTATATTGACACTTCTCCCAAAATCATTTTTGATTTCTGCTCCCTAGAACATTGCCCTGGTATAAACTGAGGCCAGTATGAATTGAGGCCGATAGGGCTCTAATCAGAGAAGGCAATGGCACCCCACTCCAGTACTCTTGCCTGGAAATCCCATGGATGGAGCCTGGTAGGCTGCAGTCCACGGGGTTTCTAAGAGTCGGACGTGACTGAGCAACTTCACTTTCACTTTTCACTTCCATGCATTGGAGACAGAAATGGCAACCCACTCCAGTGTTCTTGCCTGGAGAATCCCAGGGACAGGGGAGCCTGGTGGGCTGCCGTCCATGAGAGTCAGACACGACTGAAGCGACTTAGCGGCAGCGGCAGCAGCAGCAGCAGGGCTCTGATACATCCCCACAGCAAACCAGTACTAACTTCCATTAGATTGCTTATTATACTGTACTGAGAAGGCTTTCCAAGTCGCATCAGTGGTAAAGCATCTGCCTGCCAATGATATGGGTTCAACCCCTGAGGCAGCCAAGATCCCCCGGAGTAAGAAATGACAACCCACTTCCAGTATTCTTGCCTGAAAAATCCCATGGACAGAGGAGCCCTGAGGGTCCATGGAGTGGCAAAGAGTCAGAGACAACGGAAGCAACTTAGCACATATAGCACACACTGAGATTGTGGATGTCTGTCCCCTAAAGCGGACTATCAATCTCTTGGAATACAAGGCTGGTTTATTAATTTCTTTATTAATAGTGCATAGCACATAATTTACTTATCATAAGCCAAGGAAAATTCACCAAGTGACTAATTTTAAAAAAAAGCTTCATGGTTCCAATCTAATCCTCTCTCCACTACAGACAAAAGCTACTAAAACGAATGTACTTTAGGGATATATTAAGAGTACTGGTACTGAGAATCTGGGCCTCTGACCAGCACTGGCAGCACCACTAGGGCACTCGTCTGGAATGCAAACTCCAGTGCTCCACTTCAGAGCGGAGTCCACGGGGTCGCAGAGTCAGACACGACTTAGCGACTGAAGGACAACCTCAGAGGCACTGAATCAGAAACTTTCAAGGTGGGACCCGGCAGCCAGACTTAACCAGTCCTCCAGTCAGGAGTCCCCAACCTCTGGGATCTAATGTCTGATGATCTGAGCTGGAGCTGATGTACACAATAAATGTAATGTGCTTGAATCATCCTGAATCCATCACCCCATCCCCAGTCCGTGGAAAAAAAATCTGTCTTCCATGAAACCAGTCCCTGGTGCCAAAAAGGTTGGGGACACTGCTCTATGTAATTCTGATGCTCACTGAACTCTCAGAAGTCTAGTGTGTATGTTTCCTGATTCTTTTTTCCCATCATCTATCCTCCTGCAATCAATTTCGCTCCCCACATTGGAACCACTTATTGGGAAAAGCAGCGGAACCTCACCACTCCTGTTTCTATTTCCTTTTACGATCTTATTGAAGTTCTAATTGTGTCCCGCTATACTTACTTTCAGCAAACAGATCTGTCTGAAGGTTAACTCAAGGTCCCAGGGAGATTAAGAAAAATGAACCGAGTTTCAGAAAAGGTGATTACTTGTGAGAAATCGTGCTAGCTCTCTTGTTCCTAGCCAAGTCACTCCTGGGTAAAGTTTTATTAAAGAGGGAATAGGCCTAGTATACATACAAAGAAAACATGCTGCTCTGTAACACAGAGAGAGCCTTTCTTGTGAGAGATGGTTATGAATGAGAAAACGTCCCTACCTAAAGCTATAATAAAAAAGGAGAAAGAAAACACGAAAACAAAACAAACAACTTTAGAGGTTAAGGTTAGCAATTCCTGTCTTCTGACAAAGATCATCTCATTCTCAGATTCTAAGGCAGGAGACATAAGAGAAGGGGGTTCTATCCCTGGGTCAGGAAGATACTCTGGAAGAAGGCATTGTTACGCATTCCAGTATTCTTACCTGGAGAATACCATGGACAGAAGAGGTTGGCTGGATTTGGTTCATAGGGTTGCAAAGAGTCAGACAGGATTGAAGTGACTTAGCATACACACAAGGACAAAGATGGGCTTTATTCAGATAAACTGGACCAAAACAGCTTCTACTAGGCAGATTGAGTGTTTATAACCATATTTAATAACATGCTTTCTCATTATTGTTCAATCCAAATTAACATGTATTAAAAAAAAAAGATGAAGGAAAAATTTTTTTAATCTGACAAGTTCTCATCTTATACAGCTCAGTAGATATAATCCATCCACCCTTGGTTGTCTCATCTACTTATTCTCCCCAAAGAATTTATGGAATCTTCAGATGGCTTATACTGATTCTAATCCTATGTGAAAGTTTCCAGTATTCTTAAATCATGCTGAAAAGACAGTCCAGCCTGCAGCTTTAAAGACATATGTCTCTTTCCCCTAGAGACAAAGAAAAATAAACCTAATCCATCCTCGCAGATAAATTCATCAAAACTCAAGGCCTGTGTAAATGTTTACTAGTGTGCTCTCGATTTCTTAGTTTTGAGTATCTGAGCTGGAAGGGACCTGACAGATCATTCAATGCAATCCCCGGAAGCAGAGATAAAATAACAGCATCTGGACTGAGGTTGCAACCAGGATGGAAGAATCATGTCTTCTAATTGAACAACACAGTCCTTTCACTGCCACCACGGGGAGTGGCAGACGCTGCACACGGGGGCAGAGCTGGCCTCTGTCAGAGGAGGACTGCACTTAAAGATGCTGTCAACCTGCAGGGGAAGCAGAAGCTTGTCTTAGCATCTTCCTTTCTTAAAAGAGCATTAATGCATTCCTGGGAGACACTGAAAAAGTCCTTTTAAGAATGCTCTGCTTGGGACTTCCATGGTGGCCCAGTGGTTAAGAAGTCACCTTCAAAATGCAGGGGACATACGTTTGATCCCTGGTTGGGGAGCTAAGATCTCACATGCCACAGAGCAACTAAGTCTGCACACTGCCAAACACCGAGCTGCTCTCTCATTTTAGATCCCATGCACCGCAAGACCCCATGCCCCGCAATAAGAGAAGCCTCCGTGCCACAACTAGAGAAAACCCTCACACAGAAATGAAGACCCAGCATGGCCTAAATAAATAAATAAAAATGCTCAACTACAATAGGTTTTACTTAGGAATATATGAAGTTACATAATATTGCCTAAAGCTGCATCAGCTTTCACTTTAAAGTCCAAAAGATTCCCACAAACACAGATCTAGATTAAGATGGTTACCAAGAAGTAGGGAAACTTAACTGAAACCCACAGTTGTAATTTATACTAGGAAATAATTTTCAGGCAGCAAACTGAATTATATCATGGCCATAAGGTGGTTTATTAGATCCCTAATGGGTCTACAATTTAAACAATCCTAAAATGTTAGGTAGCTTAATCCCCACTTCACTATCTATCATAAATGAGATTAACATTCTTCAGAAAATATTCATGACCATAGAGGTTTTTGTTTAAAATAATCCCTCCCAGATTTTGCAGTTTCTTTGTTCTCAAGATCTGTATTTCCTAAAAACAGCTCACAATTCTTTTAATCTTAAGCTTATTTGTTTGCACCGAGTCTTGGTTGTGGGCATGAGGGATCTAGTTCCTTCACCAGGGACCAAACCCGGGTCCCCTGCATTGGGAACGTGAGTCTTAACCACTCAGCCACCAGGAAGTCCCCTCAAGACTGCTCATAATTCTTATGCTAAATACAACCCTTTCCAATCTATAGTCTCTAGAATCTACTCTGCTGATTCCTGCATTACTCTGCCTCCTGCCTTAAGCTATATTGTCTGAACTAAAAATTAAGACATGCTATAGAAATGAGACATAATATGTATACCTTTGCTGCCTGACCCAGGTCATGTTTCAGACACCATCCAAATAGCGGGTTAGGTACCCTAACATTGGTTATTTATCTAGGCACTTAAGGCCCTGACCCCAGTGCTTTCTCTTGCTCCTGCTGTGACTTCTCCCCAATAGAACAGTCTATCAAATGACCATGAACTTCCTGAGAATAGAATGCTTATTAATAAATATGGAAGGAATAGCAGAGATACCAAATCCCCCACTGATGCACAAACTATTGAATGGAAGTCTGATGAAGAATAAAATTTTCAGAGTTTCCCTTCCAACAAATTACTTATTAATTACTAAGTGGAAAATAGTAACTTTACAGTGGGGAGACTTGGCAGACACCATTACCAGGTGGGCAAATTTAGCATCATCAATCCTGAAACAAACAGACTTCACACATCGTAGGGTATCATGTGCTGAGAGGGACACAGTGCCACTTCTGCAGGTATTTTATCCAAAAATGCATAACAGGTATATACTCACAAGGAACTATCAGATTGTTCCTTCAGCCAACTGAAAAGCAGTCTACAAAATAACTGGCCAATAATCCTTAAAAATATAAATCTCAGGAAAAACCAAGAAATTGTTTCAGATCAAAGGAAACTGAAAAGACATGACAACTAAATGCCATATGCCATCTTGACCGAGACCAAAAATGACAAACATTTACAAGGAGAATTGTTGAGACAACTGACAAAATTTGATACAGGAAAATAGTATTCTGCCAATGTTATATTTATTGATTATGATAATTACCCTGTGGTTAGAAAATATACTGAAGTATTTTAGACAGACCAAAATGTCCCCAATTTAGTCTCAAATGATTCAGAAGAAAATATAATATGCGTTAGTAGATAGATATCAAATGATAAAACAAATGGATTAAAGTATAAATGAAGGTAAATATGGGAAGATCCATATTATTCCAACTTTTCCATCAAGTTGAAATTATACCATAATAAAGTATGGCTTTCTGTGACAAATAATAACTAAAGCTGTTTTTCAAATTTCTATGAGGTATCATTTTCCTCACTTGAAAGAGGAATACTCTGAGGTTCAAAGAGATCAGGTTATTTGCATAAGAACACATGGTAGCTAGGATAGTTAATTTTATGCATTAATTTGAGTGGGCCAAGAGATGTCCAGATAGAATGTAAAACAGTATTTCTGAGTGTGCTTTTGAGGATGTTTCTGGAATAGATTAGCATTTGAATGAGTTAACTGGGTAAAGAGGATCGCCCTGTCCAGTATTAGTGGGGATCATCCAATACACTGAGGACCAGAATAAAACAAAAATGTGAAGGAAGGGTGGATTTGCTCTCTGTTTAATCTGGGATATCCATTTTCTGCTCTTGGACATTGGCATTCCTGGTTCTCAGACTTGGGACTCAGACTGGGACTTGCATCATGGACTCCCCTGGTTCTGGAATTGCATCACTGGCTTTCCTGGACCTCCACTGTATAGATGGCACTTTGGAAGACTTCTCAGCCTCTATAATTGTCTAAACCACCCCCTTATAACAAATCTCTTTCTATATGTCTCTATATATTCTATTGGCTCTGTTTTTCCATGTAACCCTGACTAATACAATGGCAATCAGAATTTTAACCCAGGACTGTCTAAAATCAAAGACTCCCCAATCCACCATGCTGCTGTCAATCAGAAACCCCTCTACCTAGACACAGAAGAAGCTGATATGGACTTCAGTGCAGCCCTTTCCTGCTGCTGCTTCTATGCTCTGCCTCAGTTTTCATCTTGTAAATAAAGGAATCATGCCCGTTGTCTGTTTGTTATTGCTGAGAATGCTGGGATATTCAATCTTAGCTTTTGAATCAAAGGACTTCTGAGGTGGGTCGTTGTGTTGGTACCCGTGCGGAAGGCAGCTATCATGTAGAAAAGATAAGCAAGGCTCTTCTTCCTCCAGTCACTTACTTGATCTCAGGAATAAAACTACATTTCTGCTTCCAGAAACAGCTTTAAGACCAGATTTTTTTAATCCAGTGACTCATTTTTTCAAAAGGTCTAATGAAATCAATACAGAAGGGGCAAAGATTCAGTTCTAAGAAATAAGGAGGATAAATATTATACGGAAGTTAAAACTATGACACTGGGCCATGACAAAGCAGATAGTTCAGTTAAGTACAAGAGTCTCATTAGCAAACAGAACCAGTATATAGCCTTAGAAGGATGAAAATCCTAACGACTCGTGGTGCCGCTCTATGATCAGATTATTAACAATAATCAAGAGAGTATGAATCATAATAAGAGTAGCTACCATTTACTGAGTGTCTGTTGCACGAAAGATGCTGTATGAGGTACTTCTCCTTATTTGCTGTTTAGTCGCTCAGTCGTGTCTGACTCTTTTTCGACCCCATGAACTGCAACCTACCAGGCTCTTCTGTCTATGGGATTAGAGGCAAGAATCCTGGAGTGAGTTGCCATTTTGACCAAATATTTCACAACTGAAAAAAACTGAGCTCAGAGAGGTTGCACTGAATTTTTCTTGGCCACAGGAATCCAACACACCACCACCACGATTTTGCAAGGTAATCCCATCTTTTGGAGACTAGAGTTGTTGAAATGGAGGGCTGAGATCTGGAGGCAGAAACTCTTGGAGTAAAACGATCACAGAAATCACAGAAATTATAGGCTACTTCTAATAGAAGCATGATGTAGGAGAGCAAGATGAATATCAGCTGAGCTAGATCTTTCACCCCATTGGAAATTGTACTTATCCTCTTGGAATATACTGGTTTCTCATTATGGAACTGAGATAACACCACCTAACTTTTAGGTTTATTATGAGCATTAAATGAGATGGTGTGCGTAATGTGCCAGGTAGTCGCAGTGACGTTAAAGAATCTTAGAAAAGGTTATATACATACACACAACTCTGCATGTGTTTCTGACGTTGATATTGTGTTCACTGGGATACTGAAAGGACACAAGTGAGATGTTCTCCACCCCCCACCACATAAAAACAAAACAAAACAAAGAATTCCTTCCTTATCTGGGAAACACATGGCTTAAGACGGCACCTGCTGTGACTCTTCAGAGGAGACTGCTTTTCAAAATGCCAAGAGAAAAAACTAGAAGAAAAGAGAATGTGCTTTTATTTAGTACTCACTATTGTTAGGTGGTTTTGTTAAGTTCTAAGAAAAATGATACACAGATATCTCAATTAACAAACACTTACTGTGAAGCCACAATCTGCCAAAAACTGAATAGAGAGATGTTACAGGGGACATACCCGTACGGAGACGAGACAAAGCCTTTAACTGAAATCTTAACTGAAGTTCTTTCTCGTCTCTCTGAGCTCAGTCTCTCACCTGACTGCTGAGAAAAGTTAACATATTTTTCTTCTCATCTGTAGACAAATTCTGTGGTGTTTTTAGCAGCAGCAGTGGTGACGCTGTAGTAACAGTTATTTGTTGGTGAATAATAGTTACTATCTTCAGGACTTCCCTGAGGGTCCAGTGGTTCACAATCTGCCTTCCAATGCAGGGGGCGCAGGCTCAGCCCCAGGTCGGGAAGCTCTGACCCCACATGCCCCAGAGCACCTAAGCTTATGCAAGGCAACCGCTGAGTCTGCAGACTCTAGAGCCCGTGCTCCACAGTAAGGGAAACCCACACACCGCAACAAGAAGCCCACGTGCCGCAGCAAGAGAAGCCGCCACATCCCAAGAAGACTCAGCGCGGCTGAAGAGAAATAACTTTTTAAAGCAGTTATTTTCATTGTCATTGGTACAGTTAACAATTGACGAGCAACACTGTGCCCTATGCTAACTGCTATTTATTTCCTATCGACTCATTTAATGTTTTCAATATTAAAGGTTGAATGAGTTCCCTAGCATCACATGATGGTTAACTGTTCTTCATGGAGGCTAGGGAGATTTTCAGGAGTCAACTACATAGGTAACAGAAACGCAGAAATTTTACATGCAGGGGAATAAAACCCAAAAATAAGGGGGAAAAAACCCAATTTGAATAAAACAGAAAGTTAGGTGGAAAAACAGATTTGACCACCCTTCACCCTACGGGGAAGGGCTTGAAAAAGATAAATTCAGATAATTTTCCACATCCCACCCTACACTTAAAAAGTAAAGAGTTCATCAAGTAATAACTCATTCTGGACAGAATTTTCACTGTATCTCACTTTCTTGGGATATCTGGGTTAGGATGGAGAGATGGGTTAGCACGAGTCCAGGGGAAGGCTTCCCTGGTGGCTCAGGGGTGAAGAATCCACCTGCCGATGCAGGAGACACAGGTGGGCTCCTTGGCCTGGGAAGACCCCACCTGCGGCAGAGCAACAAAGTCTGCGCGCCACCACCACCGAGCCTGTGCTCCAGAGCCCGGGAGGCGCCGCTGCTGAAGCCCGCGTGCCCGAGAGCCCGGGCTCCACAAGAGAGGCCCCTTCAGGGAGAAGCCCGCGCCCGGCAAACGGAGCGTAGACCCCGCTCGCTGCACCTAGAGAAAACCCCGCACAGCAACAAAGATCTACTAAAACCAAAACTAGAAAATTATTTTTAAAGTAATTAGCCCCCATTAAAATAAATAAATTCATATTAAAAATGCTACAGAAAAATAGTCCAGGGGATAATTTAAGCCTTGGAATTCAGTTAATCCTGGGCGACATGAGCATAATACTGTGTGTGTGTGTATCAACCTGCTGTAAGTATTTCATCTCAAATAGTTACCCCATGGAGACAAATAGCCTGAGGTAAATACACAAACTATATATTCTGCTTTTGACTAGAGGCTTAACTTGTCAGGAATAATGATTTACATAGTGATCCTCTCTCTTCCTGCATAGGAAGTTGCACTAGCTTCAAGCTATGTGCTCTGTTAAGAGCCGGAAGGAGAGAAATCCTTCCTATTTCAAGCTGGTTTGATTGCTCATTCCTTTCCAGGGGTCTGTGAAATCTGGATAACGCATGTGAACTGGTAGCAATGCTATAGATATGATAGCAAAAAAATAGGTAAAATTGTTTTAAAGAGTGAATAGCCCACTCCTGAATATTTCTACCTTGTTTTCTTCAAAGTGAATGTTGATGTCATCCTGAATCAGAGCAGGACCCTGCAGGGCCCTCCTGGGAACAAAAGCTTTTCCATGTCCCCTGTTTCTTGTTTGTAGGGGAAAAAAAAAGGCTGATTTCGTAGGCTTTCCCTGAGTTCCAAAGAACAGGTTTAAGGTCAATGATTAGGATACAAGAATCACAGGACTCCTAGCTCCTCCTAAAGGGGTAGAAAGGAGAATCTGATGCATATCTTTGAGTTGTTCTATGGAAACTAAAACCCGTCTGCCCCCAGATGGGCGATGGTGACTACATGACTACCTGACCACAAGCACCTAGACCCCAGACTGGTTGGAACTAGAAGTAGCCCTGTTACTTCAGCATCAGCCAATCAGGAGGTCCAGGAACTGATCACACATCTTAAGACCCTCTCTCCTGACACTGTTTTAAAGACCTTAGCCTGAAAATCACTGGGGAGTTTGGGTCTTTTGAGCACAAGCCGCCTGTTATCCAAGCCTGACCTTTGCGATAATCCTTTTTCTGCTCCAAACTCCGACCTTTTGGGTTGATTGGCCCCACTCTGCACTGGACATACCAGCTTGGGTAGGACAACAATACACAGTCCTTGCCTCTGTCTTAATCATCTCAGTAAAGGTTCTGGCATGTAGTATGTTCCCAATAAATACTGCTGGATGAATATATTAATCTACTTTTACCCAATAATTTGTCAGCACTTCAGAATAACACATTAATCAATTGTATTGATTTTGAAAAGAAAAAGTAAATAAATCTGTGGAACATCACATTAGTTTCTAAATTCTATATGTGTGTGCTTGATGAAATGTGAATACTTTACTCAAGAATTTCAGCTATTTTATGGGAGATTATATATTAGGAAAGTTCAAGGGCAAAATTCGATGGCAAATGTATTTATGTCTGTGATGTGATTCAGCAACATTCAGCTGTCTGACTTCACATAAATTATATAACTTCATGAAGTCTGTTTATGTCTACAGACTGAAAGGTATTACAGGATGGACCTCATAAGCATTTTGTGAACGTTAAATGAGATAGGCCATAGTGTTTATTCTAGTGCTAGCAAAAAGTGTTCAAAATGTTAGTCCTTGGTATTAGAATTAATAACAATGAGATTTCCTATTTTCTCTGAAAGCACTATAGGATGGAAACTGTTATACCTGTGATACAATATAGTCTAAGAGGAACTTCTTGTAAAACATCTCATTTTCACAAAAACAAAGTTAGTTACAAAACTGAGCTGAACTTATAAGATAATACAACTCACCTCTTAGGTAATAGATTTAACCATCACTGTATCTAAAAACAAACTTATCAGAAACATTCAGCACAATAATTATCCATTAGTAGGAAAGTTAATAATTGTTTATCTGAGTAGGTGTGAGATTTTGGTGGTATGCATGAGTGGAAGGGGTATAAAATGCATAAGTAATTATGAATCTAAAGTTTCCTTCTCTTCAATATTTAAGTGTGCCATTGATGGTTAGCTTCTATTTTAGTAAATCTCAGATACTAAAATAATAGAATGTTTTTTGCTTGTTCAAGAACTTGAAAATCAAGCTCTTCTGAAAATTTGCCTGCACAAAAAAAAGCAATTTAATAGCACTGTTACTGCAGTGTTACAGCTTTTATCAAGTATGTTTTAATAATGTTCTTTTCATGCAATCTCCTCACCAAGTATTATAAATTTAATATGTCATTGTAATTTATGTTATTATGATGATGGTGATCTATATGTATATGCCAAGAATACTTCGTAATGCCTGATTGTATTTTTTTTTTCAGAGCATCATTTTTATTCCTATCAGCTCAAAAGAAAATAGTCTCTCTAACCAGTGTTGGTCTTTGGGTGGTCTATGTCAAAGCAGAACTCAGTATGTTCAACATCACTCTTTAATAAGTGGTGGAAGCTGAAAGCTGGTTAATGCCTTCAGCCTACCCTTCCACTTGACCTTCAGGTTTTTGCAGTGTGTTTGTACTGTGACATTTTGAAGCACTGGAAATGTGTGCTTATCAATATGGAATGTGGATATCCATCATTTGATTCTGAATTTTCTTCTTCCTGATATTAAATAGAGAGTCACAATTAAGCAGGTACTTTCCTCCATGCCTTCAGAAAACAAAGAAGTCATGTTAAACAAGCACCAGCTCCTTCTATTCCATGAGATTTACTCCTTCCTTACACTCAATGTTATATTTGTTAGATGACTCAGAATTATATGGAAACAGAATGTTGGGTTTCAGAGGGCCCTAGAGAGCCCGGAAGTCATCCATGTCAACGTCCAGATGAGTAACATATGGCCATGGAACATAGGGGCCTCATAATTTCTAGGGAATAACAATCAGAAGAAAATTTTAACTAGTTTTAACAAGTAAAGTCCAAGGTGCAGGCTCTTAAAATAGAACCAACTTTTATGACATCATTTAGTCCCGTCTAAGTGAATGAAGCTTTCATATTGTTTGAGGGATCCTAGAGGAAAATAAGTCCTTCAAGCTAATTTTCTAGATGAGGAAACTGAAGTTCAACAAGATTAAATGACATACAAGGTCACAAGCTGCAGTGTATGGCTGTTTTGACAAGATTTAAAATCCAGCTTTGTCTAACTTCAGAGAGGAACTCCTACCACAATACTCTAGGCTACCACAGTTGTCATTTAAAAGGTAAGGGGCTGGTACTTTTCTTTACATATTCATTTTATTGACTAATTTGGCTGTGCTGGGCCTAGTTGAGGCACCTCAGATCTTCAGTCTGTGTTGCAGCATGCAGGATCTTTTTAGTTGTACCATGCAAACACTTAGTTGCAGCATGCAGGCTCTAGTTCCTGACCAGGTTATCAAACCTAGGGCCCCTGCATTGAGAACATGGAGTCTTAGCCATTGGACCACCAGGGAAATGCCAGGAGTCTACACTTTTGACCAAGAGAGGTCAGTGTAGGTGACGTGGGGTACGGTGAACCGAATAAACTATTCATCATAGGGGATAAATATAGGACATATAAATATAGGCTAGCCACTGTGGTTATAACAACAAAAAAAAGAATACAGGTTGTATTGAAAACTTGCTAATGGTTTCAGAAATATGTACTAAACATTATTCCCTAATTTTGTGTTAAGTGTGTTTCTCTGTTCATACGAGGCTATTTCCCTTCTAGAGCTGTAAACCCAAATCTATGCCCCCTACAAAGTTGGTTTGCTTGCAAAAATATACCTTAAATAGTAAACTGTATAATAGAAAATGCAAGTCCTTTAACAGGAAGGAGGTTCAAACGAAAATTTGCATAGGTGGCTTAGATGGTAAAGAATCCGCCTGCAATGAAGGAGACCTGGTTGGATCCCTGGGCTGGAAAGATCCTCTAGAGACGGGGAATGGCAACCCACTCCAGTACTCTTGCTTGGGAAATCCCATGGACAGAGGAGCCAGGCGGGCTACAGTCCATGGCATCGCAAAGCGTCAGACACAACTTAGTGACTAACTTTCACATTAATGCTTAGCTTTCAGGGGAGGCAGAATGGAACCTAAACTCAACCCCTGCCCTGATCAGGTTAGAAGAGTTTTCCTTGTGCTGACACTTTAATACAATTCAAAAGAAGAAATCAGAACCGTGTGGTGCTTACAGAGCAACAGAATTAGACAATTCTGCATTTGCAAAGGCTCTTGGAAGTCTCCAAGTCCAAAGTGGGAATCCTTTCTTGAGATACCTCAAAAGTTCTCTCAGGAGGGAAGAGCCTTCAAACACAGACTCTCCCTTCCTTATCACATCTCAGGGAGCAGTCTCCAGGAATGCTGATTTTCCCTGCAAATGTAACAAAGTTCCTCTGCCAGGTCATGAGATAAAATTGGATTCCAGGGCTTGAATTACCAACTGGCACAGACCCGGTCCCACCCAAATGGAAGCCTGGTGAATTTTTTTTTTTTTTTAAAGATTTGATTGCAGTGATCTGCCTCAAATGTTAACAAAGGAATTCTCTTCTTGCATTCATGGTTTCTTAGCCTGGACTACGCATCATTGGGAACTTGGGATGCCAGGCTGTAGACACACAATCTTGGATAATGTGAAGCTAAGAGGTCACAAAGCAGTGCAGGCTTTTCACAGCCTCATTCAGTAGCATCTCCTGGGAGGAAGACCATGATGAATCCACGTTCTTAGTCTGCACTTGGCAGTGTTAGTAGGCAAAAAGCACAATTCTTAGATTTAAAAGAGACCACATAAACCAGGTGATGGGATGGGATACTTTTAAAATATCCCACCCAGGCCTTTGCTAGCTCTCAGCAGTGGCAGGTTTCAGGATTTAGGAGTCCGAGTCTTACTTAAGTCAGTGGTGCAAGTCAGAACTGCAGTAGTAACCTCAACACACTTCCTGATGGAGAGGAATTACCATAAGGCAAGGGCTTCCCAGGTGGCACCAGTGGTAAAGAGCCCGTCTGCCAATGAAGGAGATGTAAGAGATGTGGGTTCGATCTCTGGGTCAGGAAGATACCCAGAAGGAGGGCATGGCAACCCACTCCAGTATTCTTGCCTAAAGAATCCTCAGGGACAGAGAAGCTTGGAAGGTTACAGTCCATGGGGTCGCAAAGAATTGGACAGGACTGAAGTGACTTAGTACCCACCACAAGGCAAACCTCTCAAAGGACCACGAGCAGGCAGAGTGATGATTAGAGCAAACACTGAACACAGTGCCAGAGATTTCACTTTACACCATTTCCAGCGTGGGCCGAATACCATCCCAGTTATCCTTCTTGGCTCCCTGGGTTGCTGCGTTAATCAAGAAAAAATATTTGGAAGAGCTAATTGTGTTGTGTAAAAGTAAGAACTTTCCCCCTATTCTGTAAGAACATATCCATGCGCAAGGAAACATATGGAAGAACCAAATAAAGTGAGAGAGGGGGCAGAGCAGTGTAGGCAGAAAGCAGCACAGATTTGGGATTCAGCTGGTTCTGCATTCTACTCCCCATTCCCCACTTTCCTGGCCATTCCAGGACAGTGACTAAATCTCTACAAACCTAAACTTCTTTATCTGTTAAAGGAGGCATGAAGGTAATGTTAACAGTACCCTCTCTCACAAGGTTCAAGTGAAGGCTAAATAAGATTTTGTACCTCCTGGGAGGACTAGGTATTTAGAAAGTGTTACTTCCCTTGGTCGGACCTATACGTAATTTTCAACTTTCAACATATGATTATTCGAATATATTTGCAAAGTACAAAAACAGAAAGTCACCTCAGCCTTCTCTATGGCCATTTTAAGTTATCTAAAATTACTCAGGACTTCCCTGGCAGTCCAATGGTGATGACTCTGAACTTCCAAGGCACGGGGCACAGGTTCAATCCCTGGCTGGGGAACTAACATCCCATGTGCTGTGCACATGGTCAAAAATAATAATAACTTTTTAAAAATAATAAAATAAAATTAGTTGCCAAAAATTAAATTGTTTATATACTGTAAATATAAATTCTAACAAAATGGTATATTTCTTTCAATGTTTTAAAAGCCCATTCCATAACTTTAGGGAGCTTTAGAAAATATAAATTGTTCAAAGGCTTACTGGTAATCCTTTCCCTCTTTCCCACTTGTTTTGTAAGCTACTGCCATGATTCCTAGTATGGATAACACGATGATTTCACTTAAAGATTCATTCTTAAATTATGTTCCATAGCTAACGTGAGGTTAAAATCCCCTGATTTAGTCTCTAGCATCAATGCTAGAATGTGTATACCTTTAAAAAACAAATTGGGTCTCAGGCAAAGTTTAGAAGAAAGATCATCATGTCTGTTGGTTCACTCAAATTGTTCTGACTTCAGACCCAGTCCTGCCAGCCACAGTTACTTAGCAAATGTCATGCGTCAGAATCAAAATGCACTTATTTTCAAAGAATCAGACCCATGTGATCAGAAATGCCATAAGAGTACACATAAGCCCATCTGTCCAGGGGCTGAAAGAAATTAGCCTCGGCCTGGTGAAAACCACTCAGCAGACACCAAGTCCTTTCCATTTGGCTTTTCTCTGCACGCTGGCCTCCTATCTCCTCCACCCTACTTCTCTCCCTCTCTCAATCTTCATCGTCACCAAGTCTCACTTTTCTTCCTCATGGTTTTGGATTCTCTATTTCTGTGACAGCCACTCACGGTCTATCAGAGTATGTTTTCTGTATGTAGGCTCCTCTCTTATGTTGTAACAGTTACATAACTTTCTGTCTATAATTGAGGCTTTCTCTCTTACTGCCCATTTGCTGCTTGGTCCTGTTCTTTGCATCTCTTTGACCCTGTCTAATCACCTCATTCTGTGTGTGTCTGTACTTATGTGTTAAGGGCAAGTGTGCTCAATGTTTCTTGTTTGGTCTTTTCACTGCAACTTGTATCTTTCCCTTCCACTCATGAGATGAAGGGAAAACTAAGAACACTGAAATGCATTCCCAATAGTTTGGTTTGGATGTGGAATTTGGTTTCAGCTATTAAAAAAAAAAAAAACCTGAGATGTTTACAGCATGAATCTAAGGCAGAGGAGAAGATGACAACAGAAGCTGTAATCAATAGGACCAACCATTGCAAATGTCTAATGATTCCTGAAAAGACTCCACAAGGCTGATTACAAATGTCCCTGCAAAGTCAGGGTCATAGTCAGAGCATGAGCCCTGCCAAAGTAACACTGCTCTAAGAGGAAAAATAACAGAACAATGCACATGCCTGCAGACACACACACACACACACACACACGGCAAACTGCAATGAGAAATTCATTTATACTTTTGGATTCCCAGAAGCACATAAAAAATAAAAGCAAAGAAAACTCCACTATAAATAAACCTGCCACATTCTAAATAAAGCCTTTGACTGGCTGGGGAGTCTGGCTTTGTTTGGAGGAGTTACAGGATTTGGTCATTTTTAACAGCCATGTTTGCCCTTTCAGCAAATTACTTTCCCTCACAGAATCTGCTAAACGCATGAGGGGGTTATTCTCAGTGGTCAAAGTGCACCCGTAGCAAAGGATATAACCAGAAGTGTCCAGAGGAAGGTCACTGTGATAAGAGCTAGCAAGGAAGAGATGAAACAGAGAAACACATGTTCATTTGGAAAAAGATTCTTGGAGCTGCAAAAGGCAAATGGAGAGAGGGGAGGTCACTGAAGAGAGCTAAGTAAATCATAGATCCCACCCCCAGACCCTCTGTAGTACTGTCCACCAGTTCAGTTTCCAAGTGCGGAGGGAATTGTTACTAAATTATTCAGCACAATTAGTTCAAACAACTGGGAGGTACAATTCTTCCATCTTCTTTTAGCTCCTATCTATGTGTGCAAGATTTTCTTTTCCATTCCACTCAACTATTTTACTCAACTTTCTACTGTTCTGGTGATTCTCAGTTCAAACACACACACACACAGAAAATTGCCCAGTTGTGGCAAAGCTTCCAGTGAACTAACTTAATGATACAGCTCTGGAGTAGAACTTTGCCCAATTCAGGAAACAGCGAGAATCATTTCACCATAGTCACCTAACCAATGAGAATTCACTTCAGTTCCAATGTCTCAATTGTCTTACCTGCAAAATGGAAACAACAACATATTTAAATATATTTAATGCACAAAGTAAGATGTCTTAAAGGCTCAAAAAATTATTCTTCTCCTACTACTCCTCCTCCATCATTTTTCTCCTATTTTACCATCATGATCACCTTAAATGTGTATCTGTAAATGATACAGCCAAAAAAACAGATACTGGGCTGGCCCCCTACATTTGGAGAAAACCCCACAAATCGCTTGGTACATGGTACCACCCCTGCCTGGCCCAGACTGAGGCAGTTTCTCTCTCCATAAAGGAAATAAAACAGAGGTACCACATACATTAGCCTCAAGGATATTTTTTTCCTTTTCTCAAGCGGTTCGTATTCACTCCTGTCTCTTACTTCCAATGCATAGAGAGATATTTGCAAAGAAAAAGGTGTAGCGGCTTTACAATTGAATAGAGATCTCTAAATGTCTATTTAGATCTTTACTAAATGTTTTAAACAGGCTTCCCAGGTGGGTCCATGGTAAAGAACCCACCTGCCAATGCAAGAGACATGGGTTTGATCCCTGGGTCAGGAAGATCCCCTGGAGAAAGAGATCGCAACCCACTCCAGTGGGCAACTTTTTTTAAATTTTAATTGGAGGCTAATTACTTTACAATATTGTGGTGTTTTTTGCCATATGTTCACATGAGAGAATTGCACTGAAACATGTATATTATCACATGTGAAACAGATCGCCAGTCCAGGTTCGATGTATGAGGCAGGGTGCTCAGGGCTGGTGCACTGGGATGACCCTGAGAGATGGGATGGGGAGGGAGGGGGGAAGGAGGGTCAGGACGGGGAACACATGTAAACCCATGGCTGATTCAGTGGGGAAATTCTTGCCTGGGAAACCCCATGGGCAGTGGAGCCTAGCAGGCTAGAGTCCGCGGAGTCACAAACAGTCAGGCGCTACTTAGCGACTAAACAAACAACAAACATTTTACATCTAGTCTTGAGCCGGTACCTTGATTAACCCCAGAGAGCCTCACTTTTCTCATCTGCCAAATGGGGTGGCAGCCTAGCACATCGAGCCCCTCCTCTATGAGGTTAAAATGTGACAATGTGTTTCTAAGATTACAGAAACAAGTTCTAAGATCACCATGCCCAGGTCTGATTCCTGGCTTTATCACTTGTACACTATTTGTCTAACTTGGTAAACTCTAATGCAAATGACTCTTCCCTTCAGTGACTCTCTCCAGATCTGGACGTGGGAATAATGGTAGCTTCATCAGGGGGTTTCCATGAGGACTGAACGAGAAAACTTCATAAAGTTAAGTCACTCAGTCATGTCCGACTCTTTGCGACCCTGTGGACTGTAGCCTACCAGGCTCTTCCATCCATGGGATTCTCCAGGCAAGAATACTGGAGTGGGTTGCCATTTCCTTCTCCAGGGGATCTTCCCAACCCAGGGATCGAACCCAGGTCTCCCACATTGCAGGCAGACGCTTTAACCTCTGAGCCACCAGGGAAGCCCCATAATGTGTCTACCACACAGTAAACATTTAATAGAATTAAGATGCCTCTGGCCAATGTCATCAAGTTCACAATCTCAACTATACATTTAAGGGAAAAAAAATCTATGCAACACAGCCAGATTATTTTTTTAAGATTAGAGAGAAACAGAGATAGGTATTCAGTATTTTATTCCCTGCTGTTCCTCAGCCCTTCTGGTTCATTTGGATTCTACTATTGTGTCCCATGGAAGCCCAGTGACATTTGTGACATTTGATACTCTTGCAGATTTCAGAGCACATCTACCTCATTGTGGTAAATGGACATAGGAGAAAAAAGGAGTCTACACATTTGAGCAGGAGAAAGTTCCTGTTAACTAATCCAGCTTGGCGGAATGGGGGTGTCCACAGGCAGTAACCTCCTCTGCTATCACCTGCAGTACAGTGGAGTCCCATCTGCAAACTGATGTTATAGCCTGCTGTGTTCAACACCTACCACACAAGATTGAGGCTTCTACCCACAACCTTGCCTGCAGCTCTTGCCAATACCACCTCCAAGACTTTTCTTTGATTGAGCTGTATTCAAAATGTACTCTGTCTACAGACAGCAAAAACCACGACTTGCACTGTCTCTGGGTTGACTGATTGATGATGGATTGATTTCTTCAAAAAGAAGTTTTCATTTTAATGCTTTCTTGGGTGTATGAGTTCCCCGGGGTTTGTTGTGAAAATGCAGATTCGGATTCAGTAAGAATGAAACTCTAGATTTCGAAGGAGCTCTCAGGTGAAGATGCTGCTGTTGATCAGCAGACCCTCATTGTGACTAAGCAGAATGGAGTATGCTTTAGTTCTCCTCCTAGTTATGATGTCTAAAAAGAGTTCTAAATGCTTTGAAATGTGAGTGAGGCAGCTGGTGCTGATGAGAAAGCATATCCCTACTTTAACAAACTAGTCCGATCTTTGAATATTGACAGCAGTGTCATATTAATATATTTCAAAATATTCAAGGACTTAGTTAGGAACAGGAATATACATAATCAAATTATGCCAAGGAGTGAGTGTGTATATCTGTGTGTGTTGTTGTTCAGTCACTCAGTTGTGTCCAACTCTGCAACCCATGGACTGCAGCATGCCGGGCTTCCCTGTCCTTCACTATCTCCCAGAGTTTGCTCAGACTCATATCCATTCAATCAGTGATGTCATCCAACCATCTCATCTTTTGCTGTCCCTTTCTCCTCCTGCCTTCAATCTTTCCCAGCATCAGAGGCTTTCCTATGAGTAGGCCCTTCGCATCAGGTGGCCAAAGTGTTGGAGCTTCAGCATCAGTCCTTCCAATGAATATTCAGGGTTGATTTCCTTTAGGATAGACTGGTTTGATCTCCTTGTAGTCCAAGGGACTCTCAAGAGTCTTCTCCAGCACCACAGTTTGAAAGCATCTATTTTCTGGCACTCAGCCTTCTGTAAGGTCCGATTCTCACATCCAGACCTGACTACTGGAAAAACTATAGCTTTGACTATACAGACCTTTGTTGGCAAAGTGATGTCTCTGCTTAATACACTGGCTAGGTTTGTCATAGCTATTCTTCCAAGGAGCAAGTGTCTTTTAATTTCATGGCTGCAGTCACCATCCACACTGATTTTGGAGCCCCCCAAAATAAAGTCTCTCACTGTTTCCATTGTTTCCCCCTCTACTTGCCATGAAGTGACAAGACCGATGCCATGATCTTAGTTTTTTGAATGTTAAGTTTTAAGCCAGCTTTCACTCTCCTCTTTCACCTTCATCAAGAGGTTCATTAGATCCTCTTCACTTTCTGCCATAAGGGTGGTGTCATCTACATATCTGAGGTTATTGATATTTTTCCCAATAATCTTGATTACAGCTTGTGCTTCATCCAGCCAAGCATTTCACATGAACATACACATATAAGGGGTGAATTTAAGTTAACTATAATGGAAATAATATATGCAGATGAAAAATGCTGAAATGTTAAAGAAATTGCTATGTAGAAAACATGTCTGGCCAAGCCAAATGAGATCCTGTAAATCCTATAAAACTCTTTTATTTTTCTTAAATAACCTAGTACTATAAATAACATTTCTAGGCTATTCTCATTTATTGAAAGGTTACAAGCAACATGCAGGCTGACTGCATTACTTAAAGACTCCAAAGATAGTTCCCACCTTCGAGGTCAAATACAAAAGCTTCATAAGATAGTTTCCCATTTGAAGGCCAAATCCAAAATCTTCATTTTTCATTAATATGTGGTCTGTTCCAGGGAAATGAAACTTATTTAACATGCATTCAGCGGGACAGCAAGGCTGTGACTGTTCTTTCACTCTTTATCATTTCATAAAAATGATTAAATATTGCTGGCACTTTAATTTATTAATCGATGAGATTGAATTTCCAAGGGTTGAATAAGGTATGGTTTGGGGAAAAAAAAAAGATTCTATTTACCAAATGAGTTTCACATTAAATCATTGTCCCCAAGAATTTACTATGAATAAATGGCATTGTTTGTTTAAAAAACGGAGCAATGTAACACTGTCACTTGTTTTTCTCTCATTTTACTATGTTTTAAAATGTAATAATAGCTTCCAAAATAAAATATAGGAAAATTAAAAAAAGAAAAAGATAATCCAACCACATATACTGAAGGAAAAAAATTTTAGTATATTGGTATACTTCCCTTTATTGACTTGTGGTACAGTTATTAAAGGGGCTTCCCTGGTGATTCAGACAGTAAAGAATGCCCCTGTAATGTAAAGAGACACGAGTTCAATCCCTAGGTTGGGAAGATCTCCTAGAGAAGGGAATGGCAACCCACTCCAGTATTCTTGCCTGGAGAATTCCATGGGCAGAAGAGCCTGGTGGACTTTAGTCCAGGGGGTTACAAAGAGTCAGACATGACTCAGCAACTAACATAGTCATTAATATGAATTAATGTCAGGAATTAATCCATTTTGTTTTTAATAGGTTCAATTCAGTTCAGTTGCTCAGTCGTATCCGACTCTTTGCAATCCCATGAATTGCAGCATGCCAGGCTTCCCTGTCCATCACCAACTCCCAGAGTTCACCTAAACTCTTGTCCATCAAGTTAGTGATCCAGCCATCTCATCCTCTATCGTCCCCTTCTCCTCCTGCCCCCAATCCCTCCCAGCATCAGAGTCTTTTCCAGTGAGTCAACTCTTCGCATGAGGTGGCCAAAGTACTGGAGTTTCAGCTTTAGCATCAGTCCTTCCAATGAACATCCAGGGCTGATCTCCTTTAGAATGGATTGGTTGGATCTCCTTGCAGTCCAAGGGACTCTGAAGAGTCCTCTCCAATACCACAGTTCAAAAGCATAAATTCTTCGGTGCTCAGCTTTCTTCAGAGTCCAACTTTCACATCCATACACGACCACTGGAAAAACCATAGCCTTGACTAGATGGACCTTTGTTGGCAAAGTAATGTCTCTGCTTTTGAATATGCTATCTAGATTACATGATTATCATTTACTCATTAAATAGAATCATACATTTGTGATTTTTATAATCATGCTATTTTCAATTAGGCAAGTTTTTATATCAGAAACAATGGGTGGTGATTATAGATAGAATTAGGATTTTCCCTACAATAGGTTTTAAAATCAAAAGTATTGACTTTGTATGAAAACTGTTGAATATGGTTGGTCAGACTGAGANTATTTTTAATTATCTTCTCTATACATTTTACATCTTGCTTCTGATATTTACTCAGTTGCAATTATGTTCCCATGTTCTACATTTTAACCATTTTGGGATGATTCATACTACTCTGCTGTGTAAATACACAAGGAAAGCCTTCCCAATTGTGCAGCCTCTACGCCTGCCCAATTCCTCGCTCTGAGCTTTGGCCTTACATTAGTGATAGGTATCAATTCTCTGTTTGCTTTCTTTTTTTTTTTTTCCACATTGATTACCTCGATGCCATTTATTCATAAAATAGGGTTACTTAATCTGGCTTTTTCAGCCATAAACATAGACTTATTATTATTTTGCTTCAAGTGGGAAAACTATGTGTCTCAGTGTGGAAACTCTTAAAGGGGACCAATAAAATGTACAAGACTCTTCTTGTAAGAAGCCTGCATGAATTTATTTTTCAAGACATCTACAGAGACAAGCAGATTGTACACACTCTTACCTGGCCCCTCGGTAAGGAACAAAGATACAATTTGCTGTGCCCAAGAGAGGCTGTGTGACTTTTCCCTCCAGCTACTTTTGTAGCAGAAGTGGAAAAGAAAGAAAAGAAAATAGAGTGAAAATCTGAGGGCTACCAAGAGAAAGAATTAGGAGATGACTTGGGATTTTACTCACGTAGAAAGTCAGCTAATAGACTGTGCACATGTGTGTATGCATGTATATATGTGTGCATGTGTGTGTGCTGAGGGTTTCTGCTAACACACATGACTAATACTATTCCAGTTTTTTTTATATCAGCACCAAAAGATATCCAACAGCCCTGGGATGCCTGTTATTTGTAAATTGGGACATTGGACAAAAGGCAGACAACCCTTGTTGTCTGGCCAGATTGAGACGTGCGATGCTGACTTGCATTCCTGCCAAATTACTGGTGCACAAGGTTCTATCTGAGTAGGCGGGAGCTTCACAAAACTGACAGTGAATTGTTCTCGCAAGGCCGAGGATACAATTTGGCTGCGGCTGCGCAACCCAGTGCTCTTAACATGCAAACGGCCAGCAAAAATAATGGCATGTCAAGTGCAATTTTCTCACCAGCCACTGACACCGTAAACTGTAAAACAGTGTAATTATTTGGCATCCCGTGTCCTTCATACTAAGCACCACCCAAGCGATTTCCAAGTTACGGTGAAGAGGGAAGGTTAGAAGGTCAATTTTAAAGAGAGAAAATGAGTCAGTGCCTTGGAGGGAGAGAATTATAAATAGACGTAGCATCACTAATGGGAGTTATATCCAGATAAGGAGTTGCTTAGAAATCCAGGTAGGAGGGGAAAAGGGAGGAAAGAGAGCTGAGGAGTTTATGTAAGAAAGATTTAGGCGAGATGTCTGACCACCTTGAAAGCAAACCGTATTTTTTCCCCCCAAATAAAGCAGTCTGAGGAACAGTGGATCACAGAACCACAGAGCAAGAGCTCAAGGAACTTGGGCCAAAAATCAACAGATGTTGCGCCCATTTTTTATATTGCTTTCTTTCCCTGTTCCATTGGGGATTTGTAACTTAAATATAATTCCATAATCCACTATACAAATTACAAGTGAAGAAACTGAACCTGAGAAGTGTTGCATGGCTTTCTCTTCCAGCTCCTTTAGAGCAGATGGGGAAAAAGACAGAAGCCAGATCTCCAAGAGATTCTTGCTCATCTTTCCACTTAATTCCAAAGCTCTCAACACAAGCTCTCTGTCTTCCAGTTCCCCAGACCCAGTCTCAGCTCCTTAAATGGCCTTGTGCATAGACTATGTCTTCTGTGTCAGTGTTGTCTTTTTCAGCTCTGCACCCTGGTTCACCTGGTTTTGGCAACCTTTAGGGAAGCTTCCATCATCCCACCAAACAAAACAGCTTCCTCTGTATGGGCTTCCACACCAGAGTACTGACCTCAGTTTTAACCTGACATATGTTTTTGTGATTGTTTTCTTAACATCTGTCTCCCCCTAGTAGCCCATTCTGACAGAGGGCACGGATCTATGTTTGCTCAGGGTTAAGAATCCATAGACAAGAACACTTAGGAGATAGTAGCTGCTCAATAAGTATTTGTGGAATGATCTGATCAATCACCCTCCTGACTCACAGGCAAGAGCTTTCAGGATGGCATCAAACAGCCCAGCTCAAAGAATCCATGCACATTTCACCCTAAGGATGATATTTTTGTCTCAGTTACAAGACTTATGAAAAACTACCATGGGTTTTCCATCTTTCTTTTCTAAGACCAGAGCAAATAAAAATATAGGGTGAAGGGTGTACCACATTATTCTCTTCCAGAACTGGCAGAGAAAGTCAACACAGGCGGTTCTGGGCAGTATAGAAGTCAAAGTATTTATGTGTATACCAACAGGCTCCGAACTACCTTGCTCCACAGAGAGCTGGAGGCAGGAGTGGAGTCTGTTTGGCTGTTATTTGCTTTTCAGATATTCAGAAAGATTTTTGGTCTAGTTTGTGACATAAGTTTCTAGATGAATTGGAAGATAATGGAATTTCCAGGCTGCACTGCTTCATGCTATGGCTAAGGGGACAGCCTCCAAAGAGAAGAATCTGCAGTCTTCATAAAAAGACTTGTTTTAACAAATTTGTTGTTGTTGTGTTTTAGTTGCTAAGTTATTTCCAACCCTTTGCGACACCACGAAGTGCAGCCCACCAGGCTCCTATGTCCATGGGATTTCCCAGACAAGAATACTGGAGTGGGTTGCCATTTCCTACTCCAGGGGATCTTCCCAACCCAGGGATCAAACCCACATGTCCTGAAATGGCAGGTGGATTCTTTACCACCAAGCCACCAAGGATTCTTATCACTATTACTATTTCAAAGAAAGAGTTTTAAGATCAATGCCTAGAAACAATGTTTAAACTACCTAGCAAGTCCCTAAAATCCCAACAGGAGTGGAGAACATGAAAGCAATGTACTGTCTCCTAATTGAAAAATACTATTGATATAAAAGCTGATTTATCTTATGTTATAAATTCCTCCATTTTTAGGTGAATTATTCACTAACTTATTCATGCAAAATATTTACGAGCTCTCCTCATATGCAGGCAGAGTTCGAGGTTCTGGGGATATTCAGTAAAGAACAAAAAAGACAAAATCCTTTTCTTTGTAGAACTTGCATTCTAGTAGGTGACAAATCAGAAGCAAGATAAAGTATGGTGATGTGAGACAGTGGTCTTCAGGAAGGAATAAAAATAAAGCATAGTCAAACGGGTTGAAATATCAGAGATGGAACAGTTCTATTTTAGACAAAATGGGGCAGAGAAGGCTCTGTAAAAATACAAAATTCAACTTCTTTTTAATTCAATGGAACATATGCAGACTTATGCTGCTTCTGACCTAGGGGACACTCAGTCATCCCACCCTATTCCCAAGAGATCGCATAAACCTTTCCACCCGGCAGCGGCTCCTAACTTCCTACTCCAGCTAAATGACAGTTACCCTTCAAGACACATGGAAATATCAACCCTCACCTTCATCCTAAGCAACCTGGGCTCATTGAAAGGGCCCCTCATTAGGCTCCCAGACTCCTGTGCTCACCTAGTGATGTAGTTGTAGTTTCTTTGTCCATCACTCCAACTACACACACACACACACACACACACACACACACACACACACGAACACACTTAAGAATACAATCATGACTACAATATGTACAGGCCCTATGCATGCCTTATTTTAGTCGTTCTTATCTACTTGTATTTACCTTATCTGGCTAACCCTTGAGGAGCTTGGTTACTTCCCTAGGGTAAATATCCAGAAAATGGCAAAGCCAATACTCAAACCTCCGCAGAGTCCAGCTCTAAGACTTAGTTTTTTCTCTGCATCCAGCTGCCTATCAACAGAGTAAAAACAGAAATGAAGGATGCGAGGGTGTATGTGAAACTCTGAAGAGCCAATCACTCAAACACTGACTCTGCCCTTGAGCTTGAACTCATTCTGCCAAGCCCGAGGCTCCCACTATGGTGACTCGCAGGAGGGCCTTTTAAAGAGTAGGTATGCTCCAGAGTAACTAGCGCTTCTCAGCCAGTTCCTGGGGAGAAGCTCAGCAATGAAGCGGTTCAGAGTCAGATGTGGAAGAGTGTTCACAGACAGACGTGGCAGAGCGTTCACAGAGATAAAACGGTATAAAGCGCTGGTGGGCACCCCGATACGGATCATCCCCACACTCAGCCGGCCTCATCACCTGCAGCAGTCACCTGAAATGCATTTTTAGACTCTGCTACAACCTAAGTCCCTCAAAGGCTAAGCCATAATAACTCAGGAGCAATTTTCTTTAAGGGGAAATATACAAGACTGGAAATATTTGCAGGAAAAATTCTTCAGAAAAGAGGATTAACTCAGATTGGACAGTCGTTTAGGAACTGGCCGTGTCCAGGATCAGAGAAAGAGGAGTTCATCAAGCATCAGAATCATCTTGGCCATTTCAAAATCCTAGGGTTCGGGACTTCCCTGGCAGTCCAGTGGTTGAGACTTTGTGCCTCGGATGCAGAGGGTGCAGGTTTGATCCCTGGTCAGGGAACTAAGATCCCACATGCTGTGCAACACCGCCAGAAAAAAAAAAAAAAAAGCCTAGGGTTTACTGGCAAAATTTATGTCCTTGAAAGAAGCATGAATTTCTCAAATACTGCTGCTGCTGCTGCTGCTGCTAAGTCGCTTCAGTCATGTCTGACTCTGTGAGACCCCATAGATGGCAGCCCAGCAGGCTCCTCTGTCCACGGGATTCTCCAGGCAAGAACACTGGAGTGGATTGCCATTTCCTTCTCCAATGCATGCATACATGCTAAGTCATCTCAGTCGTGTCTGACTCTGTGTGACCCTAAGAACAGCAGCCCACCAGGTTCTTCTGTCCAAGGGATTCTCCAGGCAAGAATACTGGAGTGGGTTGCCATTTCCTTCTCCTCTCATGTACTATTACGTCACAAAAGGATAGTAAACACTGCACTGTTTGCCTCTCTATTGCTACATTTAAACAATGGAGGTAAAATTAGTCATTAGATCCTGACTCCAAAACAAATCCCAGTTTAATTCCTTTTTATATTCAGGTAAAAATGGGAAGTTCTTCTGGGGATAGCAAGTTTGTTTATATTACACAAGGCATCAACAGTGTGATAGACCTCCATAGAGTTAACTAACAGAAAACAGGCAGAAAATATCCATCAATTATGTATGTGTGCATGTATTGTATATCCAGAATTTCATATGGCATGAAAATGCCTTGTCGGAGGGCTGGATAACAAGTCTGAATATTCAGAAAGTAAGAATTTAAGAACTCTGTATCCTATACTCAATAATTCTTAAGTGCAAATTATGGTTTAAATACATGGTAACTAGTCACTAAAATGTAATCGGATCCAGTGGATAAAATTATGGCCTTGGGAATCCCCAACTTGATTCAGATTCAGATCATTTACTAGTGCTACGATCCTGGTTTGCTTTATTAATCCAAGTCTCAATTTCTGCATTCACCAAAATAAAAGAGAGAGAGAGAGACAGATAATCTGGTCAGGAAGCCCCTGTGCAAAACCCACTGGGCCAGATGTTTTGCAAATGAGAACTTTTCACATTTAGAAACGTTTTAAGGTAGATAAACTGTATAGTAAGTAAAACCTTCAGCAGAGTCTGGGGCAGTAGCCTCTAATCAAACACATTAACATTTCTGCAGGGAAATATATGAAGTCACAGTAATGGGATGCATTCCGACTATAAATAGCCTCCAGTCAGTTCTGCTACCTGAGCATCAGGCATACAAAAAAATCATTTTTGTATTTTGACATAGAAAGGAGCGTAGATGTGCTTTATTCATATATTGTTTGTATATGTGTATATATGCACCCATAAACACGTATATGTATACATGTGGAGGGGGAGGAAGCTACTGTTAGAATCAATCAGGACTGTGCCCACAGAGTGCTTTAATAATAATGCTCAATACAAACAATATTGACCAGAATGCAAATTTCTTGAAGGCAGGGGTCATTGGTTTGTTCATCAACAGGCCCCTATCCACCTAAAAATGTGTTTGCCTCAATAATATGAGTCCAAACGATTCCTGACACCACCTCCTCTGGATCTCCCTTGCCCAAGTGAAACTACCTGAAGTGAAAAAGCATAATCCTTGGGGAGGCTCAGTCTGCTTTGCAAGACAATGAGGTGCAAGCACAAATGGGATCAGAAGTTTCCAGTGAGACATCAAGTCTTGAAGCTCAATATTTAATTCTTCTTTTTTTTTTTATCACTGCATTTCAGAAACACATAGTATTGGCACGATTCACTTCTGAATCTGACTTATCAGGAAAATCAGTGCTTGGCAGGCTCATAATTGGAATTCTACCTACAATGATGGTATGTGCCCAAATTAACAGAAGTTTATGAATAATTCTGAGGAAAAAAGCATGTATAGTCTTCAACAACCCACAGTGAGACTGTGTAAATCAGGCAGTGCCTATCATCAGAACAAGGAACACTTGTCTGACTTGCCAACAGCAAAACAAATGTAAACCCAGTCTAACACATACACGCACATACACGTGCGCAAACACACACACATCACCAAACCAAAACTTTGATTCTGTCCACTTGATTCCACCTGATAATGAATTAATCAAAATCCTATTGCAGTCACTGAATGACCGTAAGTACAAAGCACTGCTAAGCACCCGCTCCAAGAATCTACCTTTCTCCATCCTAGGTTAATAACGGAAACAACAAATGAATCACAANATGAATAAAAAAAAAAAAAAAAAAAAAGGAGAAAAATCTACCTGCAATTGGAGATACATGGCCTCAGAAAAAAATGGGACAAAATAACATCTTAGGAATCCAGGTGGTAGAAATTCAAATTGAGCAAAAATGCGTACATCTTCCAAGTCCTGTAAGCTACCCAAGAGGTTTGGCATGCAGACTTTTTATATGAAGTGAGAATGAGAATGCTTATTTGTGTATGCATTACACAAGTGTTATGATAGCTATGATATAATAGATGGGGAGGGTGGGAGAGGTGGGGAGGATGAGCTTTCCAGAGAAAAGCAATTTGTCTACATTTAAATCTGTTACTGTGGGATTATTCATATTCCTAAAGAAACCAAGAGGTAAATGAACTAACCATCTGGCCAAAAGTGCTTACAGCTAAGTGCAGCAACAACTGTGACACGCCTTATGTTAAAGATCTAGAGACCAGTAAGATCCCAAAATTGGGATCTTAAAAACGAAGCTTACCCGGCCAACAAGGATCGGTTCAGGTCCAGAAAACTCTTCCAGGACAAACATTTGATTCCAAACCCAGCCTCTTTTGGAACGATTCAAAATCCGCTGTTCTTCACTCAGCCTGTTTAGTTCCAATGGGGATCCACTCATTAGAACCGGAGACTGATTCATCGGAGCCGAGTAAATACAAGGGGGAAGAGTAATCCATAATATTATTAATGGAGTCCAGAGATCCAAGAGCATTTCCGCTAGCCGTTCTGGCATGGTCCCACCAGTTAAGCAAATCACCACGAAAATGAGACAATTACTTTTTTTGCCTCCGGTCTGCAGCCATCCAATTCATCATGCGGTGCCGAGCATTTACTTACAGCCCTGCCACGTGTTTACAGCACAGGAAACAGACATCATCTACGCAGTTTTTCTAAGACCACGATCCACGGGCTGTCCTTCTCATTGAAATTTCCTGCAAAAACAAGGAGGGAGAAAACTAATGATCCACTGCCAACAGGTTTTAAAACAAAATCACTGCTTTTCAAAAGCATGTGAATGAACATTTCCCACAGCCTTGAATTAAGAAAGTGGATCCATATAGATTGAGAATAAGTAGGCTCACAGGTCTTTTTATACTTCAAGCTTTCAGATATTTGTATTAATTTTTGTTGGCTTCCCAGGGGGCGCAGTGGTGAAGAATCTGCCTGTCCGTGCAGGAGACCCAAGAGACAGGGGTTAGATCTCTGGGGGGGAGGGGGTGACAGCGGTCAGGAATTCCCCTGGGGGGAGGAAATGGCAACCCACTCCAGTATCCTTACCTGGGTGGGCTACAGTCCATGGGGTAGCAAAGAGACTCCACTGAGCACACACGCACGCAAGACTGTGTTGGACAGGACTTAGCAACTGAGCACAGCAGCGCAACACAACGTTAATTTCTGTTATCTGCTATTTATCAAAAACTGCTGCAAGTCCCTGAAATTTGCTTCTCCCTCCTTGTTTTTTTTCCTTCTTTCTCCCTTCCTTCTTCTTTCATGCCTCCCTCCCTCTTCTCTCTCCATGGCTTTCACTCTCTTTTCTGGCAGGCTTTGGTTGTAAGGCAAGTGTGGGTGTTGCCAATGTAGCCCTCCTGCATTCCTGTAGAGATTGCAAGTCTTTCTTCCTTCCTCCTTTTCTTCCTTCTCTTCTCTGTCTCCTTCCCCACCCTCCAGTTTAAAGAGAAGTTCTAGTTCCCTTTGGGCTGCACTATGTGAAGAAACTAGCTTCAATGGTTAATTTTTAAAAAAAAAAAAAAAAGCTACAAATGAGAACAGGAAGGGAAATCGCCCCAGTTGTTACCGTCTTAGCTGCCACAGCCCATCAGAAGGGATTGTCCAGCTCAGGCTGCAGAATACAGTTCTCTGCCAGGATGCTAATAATGAGTGAATAAAATTAGAATGCTCCCAGAGAGAAATTCTGTAACGTCCAGCATGTATGTTATAATCAGGACAGTGGCAAGGCTTCCATTCCAAATGTACAGTTGAACAGGAGATTTAAATTATGAAAAGCTCCTTTGGGAATGAAATATGGTAAAAATACAATTTTCAATTGAGGAGATTCAGAAAGGGATGCGCAAAAAAAAAATCCCCATTACCTGAGGTGTCAAATACATTTTTTTGCTTACCTTCGGTGTGGCAAAACGTGTTTCTTCCCTCTCAAAAAAATTATTTTTAAAGAAATAATGTTCCCCACATATTCCAGAGAGAAGTCTAGCTGAATTAGATTAAATGAGAAAATAATTCCTCGGAACACCGTGGGGAATAGTTTGGCTCAGGGAATTCATAATGGGGTAGGGAAACTGTCCTGTGTGTCCCTGGTTCCATTCTGGCTCAGAATGGGAAAGCAAGAAAGTCCTTAACATTGGCTTAGCTAGTGAGTGGTCTTAGCAAAGCCAGGTGTAAGGGGCAGATTCAGATCCTGCTGCAAAGACAGGCAGGAGCCTGTCTAATAAGGTGGTGAATAGAATCGCCTTGCTTGTCACTTTTCGCCTGGGCTCACCTCTATCACTGGGACTCTCTGTGTACCTCAAAAGAGGCTCCACCCTGATAAGGGCACAGGAGAATTCCTGCAAACAGCAGTTGCAATGGAAACTGAAGGCAAGAAAATCTTTCAACAGGAAATCAACTCAGAGAAAGAGAGTCCAGAACAAGGCCCCCAGCTTTCCCTAAAACTGCAGGGAGATCAGGCTTCCCACATAGCAGATTTCCAAGAAGACCTTGTCTCATCCCATCTGAGAACAGACCTTTGCAGGCTTCGAATTTAAAACAAAAGTTGACAGATCTTGATAGAAAAATCCCTTCAATATCAACAGTTTTCTGAATGGTCAATCCACTTAAACAGCATTTAAACTTAAAATACTTGGCATGTACAGCACACCCTTCACGTGCCATGCAATCTCCTAAACATGAGGCAGGAACAGTGATGCAGGATTAGTGTGTTACTCGCCAGAGTGTCTGTTTTACAGGCAGAAAATCCTGGGCTTGAATCCCAGCTCACCCGACTTGCTGTCTCTGTAATAATGGGAAGAACTACTTAAGTTCTCTGAGCTTCTGTTTTCTCTTCTGCAAAATGGCAGTAAGAAGAATTCCTAATTTCCAGGCAGTAGGGTGATTCAGAAACAAGACTCAGATGAAGCGCCCAGAACCTGGGAAGCACTCGCTAAGCTGTGATGCTCGTTCTCCTGAGCCAGACTGAGGAGGTGGTCCTGACACCAGCTCTGCCCTTGAAAAGCTTCAGTTAAAAAAAAAAAAATCAAAGGAGCAAAGAGTTAATAAGCTGTGTGACCCCTGCAGGAAAGGTAAAGGTATGAGAGTTACCAAGGCAGTCAAGAATCCTCCCTAAAGTGGGATGTGGGTGGACGAGGGTGATGCTGGTGAGAGAAGGGCTGGACCATATTGGATGGAAGGGAATACTCATTTTAATCATGGAGGCTCAGCCTAAACACTTCTCAGGGGCAAAAAGACTTCTTCTTTCCAAACCTACCCTGCTTCATGCTGGGCCATACCTGAATGCTCAAGAGCCATGTAGACCATCCTCTGATGGCCCTAGGACTATAGAGGGAAAACCATGAGACAGTTGTGAGTTTCCTCTAGCTCCAGCCAGCCTGGGGTTTGAATTCCAGCCAGAGAGCCACTTTTACCAGTTGCATAACTGGGGGTCAATTAAAAAAATAATAATAATAATAAAAAGTAGAATGCTATTTACCTAGCTGGTTTATTTTGAGGATTACAAGTGATAATTTTGGTAAAGTGATTAAGAATGCACAGTTATTTTTAAATTGTGCCAAATACTCTGCAAGTATTCTCTGGCATCTGCTTTGTTGTTAATGATTCTGGGATTAAAGCAGTTTAATCTCAATTTAAAGTCCTAACAGACACTTCTCTGATGGAAGCCACGAAGCAGATGGATTGCCACCGAGCCGCTCGGGATGGAACGTGACACAATTCCTCCCTGAACTCGTCAGAATCAAGTAAAAAGTAATAATGGGCCCTGAAACTGTTTTATACAATGGCATAGCTTCACTAGTTAGAATAAAAGGATTCATCAATAAAGAACATATGCATAGCCCCAAAGAGTATCCATGAACACAAGATCTTGCAGTCAGATAAAACTTACTGTGCCTTGTAAGTTTTGTCACAAGGCACAGTACTTACAAGCCACAGTAAGTTTTATTCAAAACTGAGGTGTAGAGTAATGATATGACTTGCCCAAAGAACACCTCCATAAAGAGAAAACAGCTATATGAATCTAGGTAATCTAACTTTAGAATTCTTTCTTACCATAGACCCTTCTCTTGTTATCTAAATATTTGATGAGCTTATACTGTGGGTCAGGCATGAAGGCAAGAGAAGCAAACATATCAGAATTCTTATCTTCAGGAAGCCAAGAGCCAAGGTAAAGACTAAGAAATGAGTACTTAGAATATCCTATTAAGTCTCAAAAATGTTAGGGTAGTACAGAATGATGGGTATGCCACTTATCTTCACTGCCTTAAAGAAGGCTTCCTGGGGGAAGCATCATCTAAACCCCGAAAAGGAATAAGCCAAACAGGGGAGGGTAAGCATAAAGGGTCATTTAAGTCAATCAATGAACAAGAACGAAACCATTCACTAATACAGGATTTGTGAATGAATTAGTACCGAGGGTAGTTTTCAATCATTTCTTGTCATATTATCTAATCCATGGCCATGGTATCTTCTTGCTACCCACCACGTCATTCTAATTATGATCTCTAGACTACATGTCAAATTGATGTCCTCTTCTCTGCCAGAGCTTTGTGAAGAGTATGTTCAATTTCGAAAGCTCTAAAGCATAAAAATAAGTGCCATTCCACAATGATGGTATGCTCAGTCATGTACACCTCTTGTGACCCTATGGACTGTAGCCCACCAGCCCCTCTTTCCATAGGATTTTCCAGGGAAGAATACTGGAGTGGGTTGCCATTTCCTCCTCCAAGGAATCTTCCCAACCCAGGGATTGAACCTGCATCTCCTGAGTCTCTTGCACTGGCAGGCAGGTTCTTTACCACTGAGCCACCTGGTGAGAGTATGGGAGACAGCAACTGGAAGCACAGTCAGACTGGTATTTTAAATAATGTTTAATTTTAACTAAATATTGTCAGAGCCTGAGGTTGTGTCCCTCTTTGTTGAAAAGGAAGACAAGCAACAGTTAGAGGCAAGAGTGTGCAGTTAAATGTTTACCAAGTGGCTATCTGAAAGAAAAAAAATCCCTGATTTTTTTATTTCCATGATATAAATACTTCCACCGTGACCAATTTCAAGTTTTCAATGTGATCACTAACCAGGTATGACAATTGGCGAAAGTTTCTAAACCATAAACACCTCTGGTTTAGTCAAGTAAGAGTTTCCTCTAGCATACCCCTAAGTGATGCTTCTCAAACTTTAATATCCATAGAAATCCTGGAAATCTTTGTAAAATGCAGATTCTGATCCAGTAAGTCTAGAGTGGGGCTTGCAACTCTGCATTTGTAATAACCTCATCTGTGAGGCAGATGCTGTAGCTAGAAAAGCCTAGAGTTCGCAGGAATAAAACCACCTAACTCAGACCTTCTTATGAAGACGAAAGATTCAGTGGTGTGGTATGAAAGTTACTTCCTCCTCAGTGTCATTAAATGGCATGCCCATAAACTACTTACTACCTGGGAATAGACTTTGGGAAAACCAGCAATAGAATGTATGAATAAATGAGGTTTTGTATGATGTCATAACTTTTATACTTAACCCACTCCATATGGGACACTGGAAAAACTGCTCCAATAAGCAGTGTGTTCCCATGCATGCTATTAGGGGGTGTTGAGACTTGACCTTCACTTTAGCGAAGTCTATTACTAGGAGAGAAATGGGATTCTCCTGTGATAATCAGAACTGTACTATTTATATGCAGGGCTCACCATGGGGGGGATCAGAGAACAGCTTTATAGGAATTCTTGAGATGCAACCAAATGTCCTGTCACTGTTATCAGAATTAATAAACATTGTAATAGTAGCTGCATATACAAACTGCTTAACTCTACGCAAGGAAGAAGAAATTGAGTGAGGTTGTAAAGCTTGGGTAAAAAAAAAAAATCAATGTATTTTTAGATTTTCTAACCACAGTATGTATGTCTGGCCAAGCAATCCACTTTATTATAATGCTGCTGCATTGATTTACACCCCGAGAGTGAGATGAAGAGATTTTATAGTCCCTCTGGAATTCTTACAAAGAAGTAACTAGAATTCCCCCTAAGAAGATGTTTTCTCTTAGGTAAGATACTTACAATCCTGCTTTTCATTCACACTTACATTTTAGAGATAGCTTTAATTACAGCCTCGTCTGACCCCACTGACTTCAACTTTTTTTTTTGAGATTAAAAAAAAAAAAAACTTTCAGATAAGTCATTATGCAAAAATATTACTGCACCACTGACTTGGTAAACAACAAAGATTGCAGTTCCCAACGATGAGCCACACTCTGAAGCCTAAAATAAAAACGGGCTTTTACCGACACTTCAGAATTCAATCCTGCAGATTATTGTGGTTGACAGGAAATTATGCTTTTATTATCCACTGGGCTTAGTGGCCACAATATTTCATGGAAGCAAAAATGACACATAAGACCAGAGAGTTTCTATTAAAAATGTTTCTGACCTTGAATTTAGAGCCATTAGCAGGCTGCTTCAAAACAGGTAAATGCACATTGAATTCAAAGTGGTATTTCAGCAACATAGGGTACGCGATTCAGCCTGCGGCCCAGTGCGATTCATGCCAAGCCCTGGAGAACTAGAGACAAACAATACTTGTGTGTGTCCAAATATAAATAATGCAGGAGAATCACCTTTCCTAAAGCCTTCAGAATGCCCTGACCAAATTCCCTCAGCAGAACAGAATTTAATTCTTTTTTTCATTTACACACACACACACACAGGATTATCTCTCCTCTCAACCACAACTCTTCTGGACATCTTTCTTTGGCATCAAATCATACATTTATCCAACTGTCTCCTATCCAAAAGCACATTATTTGCTTGTTTTACCACCCAGAATAATAGCTGTCAAATCTACTCTACTTTTTGCTATTATTGACACGCTATTGTTTTTTTTTTTTCCTACTGGAAGCTTTAGTTTTCTTTAAGTTTGATAATTACTGGTTACCATGGCAAAGACAGATACCTCCTCATCCTTTCCCAAGACGCAGTCAAAACTCTGTCCTTCACATGGAAGCTTTCCTGCTATAGACATCTCAGAACTGGGGTAACAAAGACAGGAGGGTCAAGTTTCTTTTTCTAGTGTTTACAGGCTCAGAAATTTATTTAATGAACTTTCTTAGAATTATAAGGTTAGTTAAGATACTGAAGCTGAATCTGTCCTGTCGGATCTTCTTCAGGCAGAACTGTCTTGAAACCACATCAGAATGATGAATCTAAGTCCCACACTTTCCTTGCCTATAAGAGTCATGCCAGGAGGTCATTTCTCAAGTGTAATCTAAACCCTTCCTTCTCCATTTAAAAGCCACATCCTTTGCTGTCTTTAAATCACCTGCTCAGAGTTTAACAGCCAAAGACCTAATGAGGGAAAACAATTTGTGCTGGCCCTCCGCTGGGGGAGGTCATGGAGGAGCTGTGACCGCAGGTTCATCCATGAGCTGGACCCTGGCAATCAAAGGCTCCTTACCCCTCCCTGTCCTTGCAACGCATGTCCTGCCCACTGAGTCTGCATTAGCAGCCACTTCAAAGATGTAGCCTTGAGAGAGTTATGTGTTATTGAGATCATCTGGATGGTACATGAGACTGAACGCCACAAACATCTCCGTGTAAATGAACTTTAAGATTCCAGCAAGCAGATGCAGAGATCGTGCGGTTGCCCAAGTCAAGCCTCATATGTAATGTCCACTCCCTTGTTTATTAAAACTGCCACCTACCAATCTGGAGTGGCTTGCCTCTTTTTCCGTCCTTCCTGGAGCTCCAAGTATAAGGGTCGGCTTTGAATTTCACCCCCACCCCCTCTGCAAACTCCAAGGTTGCAAACCAACATGCCTTTAAATCAGAGTAACCACTAGGAAATCAATCTTACCCTTAACAATCTTGTTAATACAGCTGAACTGTGGGGGCACAGAGGCTGAGAACCTTGACTCTGGAGTCAGAAGGTCTTTGAATCACAGTCCTATCATTCCTAAAATAAGTGACCTAGGCAAATTTATCTCAATAGTGGCAGATGAGGGAACTGACTTGAAGGATGGTGAAAAAAATTAAATGAGATAAGCTTTGTAAAAACTTTTTTGTCAGTGTAACAATGATAGTTACAATTTATTGAATGTTTCACCTGCTTCACAAAGAACCTTGACTAATTTTTTAAAAACTATTTGATGTGGATTTCTTGCTGGATACATCAGTGGGGAAAATTCTGGTGCTCTGTGTAAACAGGTAATAAAATAACTTTTTCCAGCTTTTTTTTTTTTTTTAATGGCATGAACCAAGTGGGATATAAGTAACACAGCATTTCACAAATAGCTTTTCCTATCCATAGTTAATACACAGTTAATGTCTTCAAATAATTTTATGAGGCCTCTAAAGGGTGGTATGTTTTAAAATTATTTAAGTACAGTGATTTATAACATTGTGTTAATTTCTGCTACACAGTAAAGTGACTCAGTTATACATATATATTCTTTTTCATATTCTTTTCCATTATGACTTATCATAGGACACTGAGTATATCTCCCTGTGTTATATAGTAGGACTGAAGGGTGGTATTTTTAACTTTCCCCCACCCTGGGGTCATCCATGTTTCTCTTTTCCAAAGAAGACATGGCATTGCCTATCATCATTAATCCTAAAAGGGCAGAGGGTAAAGTGCAAAGGACAAAGTACAATTACACATCCACACCAGAACTCACTTTCAAATTGTAGCCACTCACTGAAAAAGTCTTCTCTCCTACAAGAAAAATTCCATTGCATGTCATAATCATCTAGTATATTCTCATGAGAATGGTTCAAATGGGAAGTCCCTATTAATTCAAAGATGAAGATACAGTGACATCTAAACACTTCGCAGACAGGAGTTGAGAAGATAATCTTACTAGAGGTTGCATTTAGGTAGTGTCTTCTTCCAAAAACTATTTAGCAAATTCGTGATGTGTTTCAAGAAATTTTAGTACTACTGATGATGGTTAAAAATTAGAAGCTCTCCCTTCCTGCTTAAAGAATGTGAAATAGCATTGTTGTATGGCAGAAACAAATACAACATTGTAAAGCAATTTTCCTCCAAATGAAAAGTAAATTAAAAAAAAAAAGAAATGTGGAAATGGTTAAAATCAGATATAACACATAACCAGGGCTACAGAGTCTACAATACTGAAACTGGAATGCAGCCAAATATCCCAGCCTGATAAGTCAAGATTCTGCCAATTAGATTATACTGTGTAGTAACCACCCTTACAAGTGCACCTTACTTCCATTCTTTCATGTTTCAAAGACTTTATAGCTTAAAACCACCCACAAGCACTGTTACCATGAACTCCAGATGGACAAAGATGATGGGTAGGTAAACGGATAGCAAGCAATCAATCATTTGACAAAAATGACATTTAGATATTACTTTGAATGTATAGTTTCTGAAAATTAAATTGCTTATACAGATTCTAAAATAAGTATACCTCCTTTGGCTGCTATATTTTAGTGAAATTCAAAGATCAAGCCTGTTTCACTACCCCAATAAAAATAGATTTGAATTATTTATTTCATAATTCTGAGCATCCCCATTTTAAAGATGGCAATACTTGGGACACAGAAAAGTTAAATTCCATTTGTCAAGCTGAAACAGCAATGGGCTAATAAAGAATGAAATGTGCTCTTGCAATTTTTACATTATATTTTGGAGATAAGGCTCCACAGATAGGAAAGAAAAGCATTCCTTAATGATATTCATATTATTGCCCATCTACTTTTTTTATGTTATTTGTGTTACATCAGGAATCAACTAATCATATTTTATGCATGAATTCATTTAGAAAGAAACAATGCATGGAAAATATGGTCCCTACTGCTAATAGAATATGAATATAGTCTAATAACATTGTCACTTAATGATATAGAAGAATTAAGAAGATTCCATTTAATATTTCTTTGAAGTGCATTCCATTTGCTTAAAATATCCGTAAATACATCCATGAGGACTTTCTGATGGAACTTTTTTTTTTCCTGTGTGTATTTGTGAGGGCCAGGTATCCTGCTGATTAAAATCAATATAGAGGAGTCTTCTAACAGCCACGGAATTGCAATTCACATGAGGTTGATGTGAACTGTTCAAATATAATATATATTAAAGAATTAAAGAAGAAAGGCAGGGAGCAAAAGAAGGAAAGAAGAAGTAGTTTCCTCATGTTTTTTTTTTTTTTTAATAAATTCTCCACAAGGAAAAGGTACAGATACTGAGTTAAATATGCAAGACTTCCATAATTAGAGCATTTTTCCCAATAAAATATAACTTCCCATCACACAATTTAAAATCATTCTTGATGCAAATCTAGTCTTAGAAGTATTCTTAATTTTTATAAGTCCATATCATTTTAAAAATGATTTTGAGGGAAAAATAAATGCTTTGTGGAACATGAATAAAAATGACTTCTTAAAAAAGGGAAAAGCTGTGTCTAAGAAAAAACTTGGGACAATTTATGAAATTTCTGTAGAGAAAACTGAGGTAGATTGTCACAATATTGGACTTTAGATATACTTGTATCCCTCCCTCCCCTTTACTGAGAATATCCTAGAAAAGAAAAAAGAAAAAAAAAGGCACAGGGCTTGTTGATTGTCAATGCATTAAATCAATGTTGACTGAGCACTGATTCCATGCTCTACCCTCAACCAACCATCATCCCAGCATTTGTAGTTGTCTTTGACAAGCAGAGTAGGGAAAGAAACTGTTTGAAGGTTCCAAATACAAGTGTTATTCGTTTATGATGGTGTCCAAAGAGATACAGAAAAATCACTTCTGCGCATTTCCTCCTACTAATAGAACTTTGCAAAAAAACAAGACTTCTAAAGTCAAGACGGTGGATGATATTTGTGATAGGGAATAGCACATGACATTTAAAACTCAGGAAATAAAAGCTTGGGACATGAAAGAAAAAGCAAACAGCGTTGGCCTGGATGCTCTGCCATGAAGAGGTGATGGAGGTTTCGTTCACAGCAACGTATGGGAGAAGCAGCTGAATGGCATCCACTTACTTCTTTTCTGACCTTTTGAAGTTGCCAGGTTCAACTAATTTTCTCCTCCTGGTTACATCTGGAGGCGAGTTCCAGAGGCAGGAGCCAACAGTTGAGATACACTGCACACGCCACACCATCAGCAACTTTCCAGGGACTCAAAAGAGAGCAGACGAACGGCTCTGTGGTTAATTAAGCCCCAAGACATCAGTGGATGGCTTTGGACCATCAACATACTCTATTCCACAAATATACATTTATGAGATTCTGTAAAAAAAAATCTTCCCACACCACAGACAGATGTGTTTGCTTTAAAAGACTAGTCAATATATGAATCCAAGAAGCCTAGAGGGAAAATCAAATCATCTAAAGCAGATGAAAGGGCAAAGGGAATAGGATAAGAATCTCCTACTTGAACCAATAAGTGAGTTAGTTATCTAGGGACACTTTTCAGGTTTTCTAGAAGTAGGCTCTCTCTCTCTCTGTGTGTGTGTGTGTGTGTGTGTGTGTGTGTGTGTGTGTGTAAGTAATACCTAATACAGAGCAAAGGAATCAGCCTTGGTTTAATTCTGTGCTCTGTAGGAGGTATACAACACACCAAAGACAGGAGCTTTTCCCAAACTAAAAAGCAAAGTTAGTCCATTTCACCTGTGAATGCCAACAGTGTTGAAAACAGAAAAACTGCATTTCCCCCATGCCTTGCTTCTCTGAATAATGTTGTAAAAAATACAAAATTATTGAAACTAATATCAACAGCACCATTGAGCAGAATAGTTTTGAAGAAATCTTGGGACCTTAGTTTGCATCTATAATTTAAAGGCTAGTCTGTTTTGCTTCTTCCTTGATTTGTCAGACACAAAAGGTTGCTGATGGAGTAGGAAAGAATGGTTGGCAATACAAACTGAATGTCGTTTTGTTCATGAAAAGCTTTTGTTTGTGCATGGCAATTTTGCTCAGATTGGAATGTTGATAAAATTGTAAGGTATACTACCTTAATAGAAAAATAACGAAGATTATTAATTTTGTCTTTAGAGAATTAGTTACTTCTAATGATAAAGTTACTTCTGAACCGTTGCCGATGAAGTGTGGGTTCTAACTTTTCTGTTTGTGCTTGATCCTTTTTCCTCACCCATAAACAGAGAAAGGAACTGTGAGAGGAAAGCCCTGAGGTACAGTTTCCTGACTAGAATCATTACACCCTCATTCTTTGGAGTTTTCTTGCTTTGTTCCAAGAGTCAGGTGCTCCCCACTAACCAGGAGCATCAGATCTTAAATCTGTTCAGTTTACAAGGAACTGTTGCATCATGAGGATGTTTATATAACAGCCTTTACAAAACGCCTTCTCAAGTGGTCTACTACATCCTGCAGGGCATGTTTCACAGATTGTTTTATTGTTTTTTTTTGTTCTTTTGTTTTTTTTACTTTGAGCGAACTGCCATTGGCTACTTCTACTGTGTTCAGTGCTAAATTAAGCGGTGGCTTTAGATGAATACTGTCTTGACCAGAGTGCAGCATGCAATGCCCACATAAAGTTATTTTTTCAGGTTAAAGACTTCCTTCTTTATTCAACTGATACATGTACAGCAGGCCAATGGAGCTGCTATTCCAGTGAGGGTTGCAACAAAACTGTTCTTCAGTTAAACTCTTAACACCTTCAGGAGCTCAAGAAATGTATCTTGGACACCCAAAATGCAGCCAAAATATGTTAAGCGATTTGGGTAGAGAGATTTTCTCATTTGGAGTCTTTAGAGTTTTAAGAGACTATAGATGATAAGGCAGAAGAATTGATTTTTAAATCGTAATAGTAATTGGAAAATAGAAGATCCAGGTTGAAGGGGGGGACAGTTAAAAGTTTGCATGACAGCATTGCAGCAGACATTTCAGAGAACATTAGCCAGTGTCTCTGAAACATCGGGCTTGTTTGTGATGGCTATGGGATACCTGGATGCCCATGTGGATGTCATGGGGGACAGAATGAGGAGCGCAAACTGCCACAGAGCAGCCCTGAATGAAACAGTCCCCAGGGCATCTGTGGGGCCTCCTCTCTTTTCAGAATAGATTTTCTCAACTCCAAGCCCTCTTCAGAGTCCAGGGTGGGGGGAGGGAAATATATATATATATATATATATTTATCAAAGATGATTTAAAATCCTGCGACTGCTCCAGCATGAAATGACTATGCGACTGGGGGGCTTCCAAACTGCTGAAGCAGATTTACAGAATATTATTAGTAGTATTATTATTTAATAAGAGGGAGAGCCCTAGAATTTCTTTCAGCCACAGAGCTCAGGGAAGTGGAAAAACATGTCTGGACAGGATGATTATGGAGAACTCCCTTTGAGGGATTAAAAAAAAAAAAAAAGTAACCCTCAGAGAACATCCTCTAAAGACCTCCTGGTTTAAAGAATCTCTTTAAACACACACACACACACACACACACACAATAAAACCCCTGGAAAACCGGACACGACTGATGAAAAGCAAAAACCAGGCAGAAATTTCAGTTATGTTTGCCATGAACGACAGGGCTCATTTTGCATGCAGTGAGGTACAGCGGCCAGGTTGAATGGATGGAAAATCCCACTCTCGAATCTTACATAAATATCTCCTTCCAGCACATAGTTTTCCAGTTGAAAAGCTCCTATAATGAAGCCGGAGGTGACAGCCTAGGGAGGGTTGTTAACCACTGAGATGGCTGTCAGGAGTGCTGTAAAGAGGGCCGGCGCTTCCTAGGGGCCCCAGCCGCCCCCCTACCCCGTGCCTCCGATCTGTTTCGCGGTGGTACCCATTCGAGGGAGCAGGGCCAGTGCGCCTTCTCCTGCGTCCCGGTTCCCATTCTCGGCCCAGAGATACTGTGAAGCCAGGGAACGAAAACAGCCGGCTGATCCGCTGAGCAGCTCCGGCGCTCTAAGGGCATGGTCGAATCTTGCCTCTTAAAGAGGAAACTCTGTGGAATCTTCAGGAAACGGTGGTAAAGTTGAAAGGACCCCCTTCTCCCTTGCTTAATTATCAGCGCTATCCTTTAACTGGAGCTGAAGTGAGCAGCTGCCAGGGTGGTTTTCCATCACTGACTAATGTGCGTTTGCAACAATAAACAATTAATGTTGTTTGATTTCTTACATGCAGCAGCTCAAGCAAACTGCTGCCATCTCGGCTCGCGGAGACAAACGGCTCGTCCCGGACGTGCCGCTGGCTCTGTGCCTGCAGGGAAGGGTCTCGGGATCACGAAACTTTGAGGTTTCTGCCAGATTGGATGGGGAAGGCTCTGGACTTGCGGAGAAGGAAAGGCACAGTAAACTGTGGATACCTGTTGGCATCCTCGTTGGCGGCGGCAGATTTTCACTGGCTCCCGGGCTTGGCTGGAGCCTGCGAGAACGGGGATCAAGTCCCTTATGAACCTGTTACGCGCTGCCAGAACCCGGGCAGGAATCCGCTTTGCCTCAGGTCCCGCGAGGGGCGCAGCCCGCCCTGCCTCCCCACCCCGCAAGGGTTCGCGGATGGGGAGGAGTGAGCTGTCAGAAAGCGCAGCTCCGGGTTCTGGCGGAGCTAGGAGAGGGAGTCCGAGGGAGTCCCCGGCTCGGCTCAGGAGGCATCTGCGAGCACAGTCTGGCGGGCTCGGAGAGAACCCTGCTTGGGGTTCTTGCCTGGATGCGGGGCCGCATCTCGGCGTCCACGGAGCCGCGGGGCCGCTAGGGAGCCCAGCAAGTTTGGAACCCGCACCGCGCTTCCCGGGGCCGGAGGAGCCACTTGTGGGAAAGCCGTGGGCTGTGGCTCTCGCGGCTGAGTCGTGGCCCGCTGTCCCACTGCGGGGGTCGCCCTCCGTCTCCTCGGGATTGGGGCGGTGCAGCAAACCAGCCAGAGGGCACCCTCACCACCACCACCCCGCTCCCCTTCGCCTCCTTTCTGCTCCGGCTGGCACTTGCCTCTCAGCCGGCGGCGGGTGCTCCCATTCACCGCACGGACCCCGCAGTGAAGGCGCGCGGCTGCAGCGGCGCCTGCCTATGTCGCGAGGCGGCGAAATCGCCAGGCGGCCGCAAGAAAGGGAGCCCGGCAGGAAAGCTGGAGGGGCACAGCCTGCCTGCTTCTCCCCGGGATCTGCTGTCAGAGCAGGTTGCAAAAATGGTCAGGTAAAAAACCCTGAGGTGATCCCATCAGCTGCGCATAGCAGGAAAGAAGATACAGCTCAGCCCCATACTGGGGCAGCGAACCCACATGCACCATTCGAATGGAAGGAGGAGCGCAGGGTGCCGGAAGGGGCAGTGGTATTCCTTAAAATAATAATAATAATAATAAGCACCCTTCTGGGTGCTTGGGGCATGGATTAAAACGAGGGGTTTGGGTGGGGGATCACTCACTCTTGAGGGGCTCCGCGCGGGCGAATTTCAAGCCTCTTGGTTCACTAATGGCTGGAGGGGTTCGAGGTCTGCTCCCGAGGGCGGTGAACAGCGAGCGGTCCCCGCGCGCTGGGCAGACGCCTCCAGATAGCGTTCATGCCTCTCGGAGCTGCGGGGCTTGGTGCTGAGACGAGGGGCGGGCGCGCCGGGCTCTGAGTGTCCGCAGCCCAAAGTGCAGCTTCGCTGGGTGGACGCTACCGTCCGTGCACGAACCGGCGACAGCAGATGAGCTTCGGGGAAGCAGGGAGATTCCAAATAGATCCACTAATTCTGGGCTGAGCGCTCCGGCGTGCAAGCCCGCCTGCCTGCCAAATGTAACTGTGAAGTGATGTGGAAAAGTGAGTCGGGTGCCTCCCCTGACGGATCTCATTGGGCAGAGCGCAGAGGCAGGTCTACCACTTGGAAATTCATGTAAGCGGGCCCCCTCCCTGCCCCCTCCCTTCTTCCCCCCACCGGCGCTCTGGCGCGCTCGCTCCTCGGTTCTCTCCCGCTACCAAGTGGGCGCACAACTTTTCGCTCCTCGCTCTCGAGCGCGCCCAGCGCGTCTCCGCCTCCGGAGCCACTCGGTGAAGATGCGCCCTTCCGTGCGGTGCGCGCCGCCCGCGGAGGGCCAGGCTCCAGGGTAAAAGGGCTGGCAGACTACAAAAGGATGCGGACGAGTGTACCCGCGAGCTTTCTCTCTGAGTCTTCCCGGAGCTCTGGGGCTAGCGAGATCTTGAAAAGCGTCCCAGTGAACCACGACTGTTTTCCTTGGGAGGAAGAGGACGCGACAGGGCAAAGGGGTGCACGTGGGCGTCTTGTCTTCTCTTTAAGCCAAGATCCTCAGGCAGACCGAGTGGGGTGTCGGTAGGACCAATGCCTGCTGCTCGGACGCTGTGGTTTAGAGGCAGTGTCGCGGTCCTGTGGGTTGTGCGCATTCCTCATATCCCCAGGCTTCTACTTCTTCAGGGAGATGGGATGAGGAATCGCAGACGGGCAGATGCCAGGGACGCGTAAGTAGGTGTGAAAAAAGCAGAACTTGCTTGGGAGACTGCTAGGAGAGACTGCTAGGTCTTCTCAATGTGCCCTTGCCTGCAGATCTCTCGGGCACCAGACTTCGAGCTCCTTTGCTTCCGCCACGAGATGCGCTTTCGAGTCCTTTGATGGACTCCACTCAAACGTTGAGAATTGCCCACCATGGATCAGAACATGCAAGAGGAAGAATCACGAATCAGGAGGTCCAGATTTCTTTTCTTCTCATTAGTGAGGCAAACACGTAGAAACAGGCAGCTATTTTTAATAAAATTTGTGAAAATTACTATGATTCTTTTGTTTAACTCCCCTCCACAGAACACTTGGTCCATTCTCTGCGCACTAAGGCTGAACTTCGAGGAAGGGTTTTACTACCCGGGAACAATGTCAGGAATGGAAGAAGAAAGAAAGGGTATGGAGAACCAGACAAGAGGTCCGTAAAGCTTGCACTGTCTGACTTCAATTAATTAGAGTGAGGAGAATGAGAAAATAGACACAATATCTTGTAATATTTATGCAATTTTGACTTTTTTTGTGTCTGTTGCATCTACCATCCCATTGTGAGATGTTGAAAAGGATGCTGACTATAGGTCTAGTATGTGTGTCACATTCTAGGTGATTTAGGGAAGAAACTGAATTATTTCAGAGCAGGGAGAAGTGAAGAGATGCAGGGGGGTATTTTCCCACGAGACAGTCACTAAGTAACTGATCTCATCTCAGACTCTGTCTGTTTACAGGGTATTCAGAAATTGGCTAATTTTGTCTTGGGAAAAGAAACAGTAGTCATGCCTCAGTCATAACTGCCGCTGGACAGGACAGTCCCAGGTGGATAGAGAAATAGATCACATCTTGGACAAGGCTTAATTTTCAGACATGCACTTTCACTTTGAACAAATGCTCTGAACCTTTCCTTAGGGTACCTTCTTACCTCTATGAGAATTAAAGCAAAGGTTATGTGTTACTGAAGCCTGGGAATTGTTCCTAGTAACAAAGTCACCTCAAAAGCAAGCTAGAGTGGTAGAGCTAAACAGTATCCTCAAATCTCATCTTCTTAATGGTAAAATAAAACTATTTTAATGACAAGGTGAAGAAAGTCAGAAACCAATGGCTTTAGTTACCTTGGGTTAGAATGAGTTTATTCTGACTCACCTTATCCATGTTTATTCTCAAGGCAGTTAAATACACTGTCCTAGCTGACTTTTGGCCATCTAGATTTCAAGGTAGCCCCCTCTCTATATATACTGCTAATCTCTACTCAAAGCACTGCTGTAGGAATTTCTTACTAATTTTCTCTTGATTCTTAGGAGAGGCTGGGATGATTAAGCAGTGTGAAAGAGGATTAGGATAATGTTAAAAAGCCCTATAAGGATATTTCTAAAATAATCAGGGAGGCTGAAAGACAAGGCATTTGCCTCTTTAACAATTCCACCCCCTCTTAATAGGATGCAGTGTAATGTCACAGTGGTGAGAAGCTAACTCCTTAAGATAGTTTTCTTTCAACGTCCTCTTCAGAGTGACAGCCTTCTAGCAGGAAGAGGACTGTAACACAGGCTGTGTAGTATGGCCACTAAAATTGCCTGTGTCCTGGAGTATTCTGGGGGAGGAAGGGTGAGGAGTCATCTGCTAGGGCAGCAGTATAATCAGAGAAGCAGTGGCTCTTGGGGGTAGAGGAGAGGAAGGAGAGCATTCAGAATAACCCTGGCTGACTGATGCAAGTGTAGGAAGAGGCAGAATGTCTCCAGCCTGTGTTTCAGTGACAGGCAGACAGTTCTGCACAGGAGGCTCTGCAGTTGAATGAGCTGGAGGGTAACGCCATCCAGTAAAAGGCACTTTTGTTCTTCATGAGGAATGGGACTTTTCTTCTAATTTTGAGTAAAAATGACAGTTAACCAAGGGACTGATTAGTTGGAGGGGGGAGGAATCTGATGGCTTCCTCTGCCCCACCGGAAGTGGGAGGGAGAGATAGGAAGACTCCAGCTTCTACAGTTGGAGCAGGAAATGGCAGAATGGGACATACCTGTTACTGCAGGAGATAAAGTTCAAACTTTTCATCTTTTCCTTCTTCAGTACATGATAAAGAAAAAAAAAACTAAAATTAACTTAAAAATGTGTTTATCATGGTATGATTACTGAGAGCTTTCAGATTTATTGGATTGCTTTTAAATTTAGATTAACTAAGTAATTCATTCATGGGATACCTCTTAAAGGTAAGGCTGAGGAGTGTGGATTCCATGAATGAAAGGATTTTGCAATGTGATACCTACCACAGGTATTTCAAAATAAGGTTTAAAATAAAAAGCTGAAGAAAGCAAAATATGAAGAAGGCAAAAAATTACACCAATTAGTATGTGATATTTTCTAGGAATTCAGAGAACTTTTCTCACATTTCATCTTATGGAATTCCAATTAAAAATGTGAAGATGACTGTGTCCTTTTTTTTGTTGTTTTTTGGAGAGAGTGCATATTTTATTCTCAGTAGTGTATTTTCCTGAGAAACATATTATATATATATATATATATTTAATATTAAAAAGATATAACAACTGTGCCATTAGGTAAAAAAAAAAAAATTTAATTTTAGTTTGACTACCAATATTTGAGCCTAAGTCATAAGAATGGAAAGTTTAGGAAAACTGTTTTAAGTGATTATGGATTCTTGGGGTACAGTCATCACTGGACTGTATTCAGAGATGTGCTGCTCTACATTTCTTGGCTGCTGGTTTTAGCTATCCTGAAATTAGACCTGGATCTCTTAATATTGACTGTAACTACTAATCTTGAACTTGCTATTATATTTTCAGTAAATGAAGGTATAAACACTTTCTGAAAACTACATCTGTGCTGAGAGCATTTTGGAGAAGTTTTTCAAAATGGCATTATCTTGCATCGTCCCAGGTGTTAGAAAAGAGATAAGCTCCATTTTGGCCTTTAAACAGAAACTGACTGGTGGGGGGTGTGGGGAGGGACGGTAGATAGATTTAAAGGGACTGGTACAAAACTATCAAATAAGCCAGCCCAGGTTTGGTGGACTACACACATTTTCATTTGTTGTTTCATTGTGGATTTTGGTTTTTAGTTTTCCTGAAAGTGAACAGCAGCTAGATTAAGATTCCAGACCCCTCTTGTTTAACGTGAGAACCAAGAAGAAGAACAAAATAAAAATGATTCACACCATGCTCTATAAAGAAGAGAAATGGAGGGAGTTTTCCTTCCAAAATCCCCTACCCCACACTATAAGCCCCCAGATACAATTAATTTGGTATATCAGATTGTTTTGGCTATTAAAGAAAGTGAAAATGAAAGAAAGTGAAGTCTCTCAGTCCTGACTCTTTGCGACCCTGTGGACTGTAGCCCGCCAGGCTCCTCTGTCCATGGGATTCTCCAGGCAAGAATACTGGAGCAGGATTATGGAAGCTATTTCCTTCTCCAGGGGATCTTCCCAACCCAGGGATCGAACCTGATTCTCCTGCACTGCAGGCAGATGCTTTATCCTCTGAGCCATCAGGGAAGCCCCTATAAAATTTAATTGATCTTAAGTCTGATTTAGAAGATGATCATCATTTGGAATATGCACACTTATACTAATGTATTAGTACACATGTATAAAGGAACACAAATGCAAGGGGGGAAAGCACATCAGCATTACTTCATCACTTACTGTGTCTAAAATGGGGTTTATCATTCTAGTTACTTGTTATCAAGTTGGTTACTGGACAAGACACTACTACATATGCATTTGACAAATGTCCCAAGAAGTTGAAAAGAAGTTACATTACTGAGAATATGAACATGATTTCTTTATTAGTCAAAGCTGCATAAAACTATCTAAAGATTCTTTGTTTGTTCGTTCATTTATCAAAGTCATGCTGCCTGGAAGAAAAACATTGCATAGGCTTTCAGGTGGCCCTCTCCTTCCTGCCTGAACCGACAACTGGCCCTGTCTAAGCGATGTCGTTGTTGTGTTTTTTTTTCCCCACCTCAAGCGCCCTCTAGCGTGCAATATCTGCGTAGGTTGCTATATAGAGGAAGGTGGAGAGAAGAAAAGAAATATTCTACCAATCGCTGCCCTAATTCCTGAATTGCTCCGCTTTTCTTTTTCTCCTTCCTCAAAGGGGTCATTTCCACCGAAGTGTTTGGCAAAACAAAAGAGGTGCTTTGCTTTTGCATGAAAAACAAATCATTCATTTACTAAACTGAGAAACAAATGCTAATCCTTTCTCAGGGGTTTCTTTTGAACATTCATCATAATTTTCCGGAAGTTTCATACACTCTAGTAATCAGGCAAATAAAAGAAGGTAAGTTGCTCCCTAGGAAGAAATTCCATTTTGTTCCTAACTCACTGCAGCCTGGCTATAAGACATCTGATGCAAATTGATTAACCTCTCCGTGGGTTTTTCAGTTTGTGTCTCCATAAAAGTGCATAATACTTCTTTCTTGCCTCAGGGGGGTGGTATGAGGCCTAATTGAGGTTTATAAAACAATTTCAGCTCCTCAGATACAATTTGATATACAGTTGAACCCGTCTTTCATCTTGCCTCTACTAACAGGGTTTCAAACTCTGTTTGGTGGTCCAGAGGGAAACTGTGATCAGGATCTGTATTTTCATAAACATGTCGCTAGAGCAACTCTCTTGTAAATAGTGGCTTTGCTCAGGAGACTCAGAATGGTAGGAGATGGGGAAGAATATTTGGAGAAGAAAAATGTACTTGCTTTTGCAAACATTGTGTCTGAATAAATATAGCTAAATAGTAAGGCAAAATTCCTACAAGACATACATTTGGGCATGTCTCCCTAAATTTTAAAACAAGCTAACAATAACAGAAGGTAGTTCTACTCACCCAAACACCACCCACTCAACACTTAGTCTCAGAGAGAGAAGCAGACATCTGTAAACAGACTTGGGTATTGGCATCTGTTCAGATGGTGGGGTGTCTAAACACCTGTTATGCAACTTGAGATTTTATTTACTAATAATATGATTATTATACATCACTGTGTTTTACCAATACCCTTATAGCTATGATATTTTACCGGGTAGGAAAAGAAGGAAGCGAGCTAGCATTGTAACATACTCCATTAGCTCTTTTACATGCAGTCCTCCTTTAATTATTAAGGCACTATGAATGGAGAGGATATTGTTGGTATCCTTTAAGGTCTGAGAAAACTGAGGCTCAGAGACATGAAGTGATTTGCTCAAGATTACTCAGTTACTCAGTTAAAGAATCAATTCAAACTGAGGGTTTCCAACATTAAATATAATCTAGTACTACCTTTCCATATTGAAGTGCTAGTAACTATTATAAGCTACTTTCAAAACACTGCAACACTCCTTTCCCTCGCTGCAGAAGGGACCTACACAGCGCAATATAGGATGAACTGAACATTATGCATTCCTGAGAAGAATCAGAATCCTTAATTAATTGCATGTGGTTTTGAAAATATAGATCCCAGATTCCATGGTTAACCAACTAAATCAAAGTCTCCAAGGGGAATGTATATTTTTAAAAAGCCAACCCGGTGATTCTGATTCAACATAACAAACATCATTCTGGAGACCATTTGAGAAGAATAAAACCAAATGTATTAAAGTCCCACTGAGCTCCTCAGTACTGGAGTCCCAGGCAAAGGCACTCTTGTGCTATTACTATTTAGATATGTATAGCCCTTCGTATGTTCCTGATCACGCTGGCTTTCTTACTTGATCCTTGCAATAGTCTTGTGAGGTGAGAAGGTACATTATTTCCTCCGTTTTATAGAGTTACAAGCTTTTACAACCAAAAGGACCCTTAGAGATAGTCTAGTACAACCTCTTCATTTCATAGGAAGAAAATAACTGGATAAGTCTTCTGACTCCTAAGCCTGAAGATACATAACCATGCTCTTGGAAAAAGCCCTGGCCAGATCCCAGGTCACTGGATCCAAACATCCCTTTAAAGGATACATCAGGTTGTCATTTGTCCCTGAAAATATGGCCCAGGGAAAAATCATTAGGCTAATAACTTGATTAGTCTTCCAGATATGAAGTCAGAAGACTGGGGAAAAAAACAAACAACCAACCATAGAAAACACAGTTTAGACCCAAATTAATGCAGACTAGAAAAAGTCTACTGACATTTTCTGGTGAGATTACATTTACTCTTTCCTCCTAGTATCTGCTCAGTCTAATAATATGTCTTGTCTTGGTTGAATTATTTCAGTACCCTGGAGTTTGGTTCACTAATGTAGCCCCAGAGGCTCCTTCAAAGCAGATCGTGTGTGCAGTAGATTTTTGGAATGAGAATTATTGTGGAATCAGCGGACGATAACAGCATAAGAAAAAAATAATAATAACTGTGCTCTCATGTGTTCTGATGTTTCTGATGTACCCTAAAAGTTTCTCTGGTATCTTCTGGTAGAAAATCCAGACAGAAACGACTCATTTTAAATGGAGATATGTAAGACTCGACTCCTGCATTCTCTGAAAGCAGAGAAAAGCAAAAGCATGGAGCCTGTTGAATTTTTTCTCACTTTTCTTTTTTGCATGAGGATATTCTGGCTTTATTCCCTAAATGATCTCATTGTGCCTGAGCAGGGAACCCCACATTTTACACCAGGTTGTTTGCTGGTTGTCCAAAGCCCTCCTACCGCCACTACGTAAGGCATATTGTCACTTTTATGGAACAGACAGTGATAATAAATGACATTAGCATTTGTAGTGGGTATTCTTTCTATTGAATGTTTAATATCTTGCTAGGCACTATAGGGAGTGATTGGCATAGGTTATCTCATTTATTCTGTACAATAACCTCCCGATTTTTCAGATGAAGAAATTGTCAAGGGAAATATATTTTCTTCTCTAAATTCCAATTAGACTTTTGCTCACCTTTTTACCATCACTTTATAGCACAGTCTCTTTGTCCTTTGTGAACCAGCCAAACTAAATGTTTCTTGGTCCTTTGAAAATGTTAACTCCTGGATCTGGGGGCATAGGAGGTGTGACACCTGAAAGAAAAAGCAAGATATATAGATGTTTCTGGGGTCATATAGCTATGGTTAATTATCACAGTGTTGGTGCTATAAATCAGACAGCTAACTGGTTAATTAAAGTTTGATAACCTTTCTGAGTCTCATTTTCCTTTGTGTATAAGGTTTTATTTCTTTTAGGATCAAACCTGAAGCTCCAATACTTTGGCCACCTGATGGGAAGAGACAACTCATTGGGGAAGACCCTGATGGCTGGGAAAGGTTGAAGGCAAAAGGAGAAGAGGGCGGCAGAGGATGAGATGGTAAGATAGCATTATCAACTCAATGGACGTGAATTTGAGAAATCTCCAGGAGATGGTAAAAGACAGGAAAGCCTGGCGTGATGCAGTCCCTGGGGTCACAGAGTTGGACATGACATCACAAATGAACAACAACAACGAGAGTATGATATGCTTTGTGGACTGCTGAACTCACAGGGTTGTTCAATTAACAGATACAGTGAAAGAAGAAAGTCTGGTTTTTAATATATATGTTAGTTTCCTCTCAAGTGAGCCTACCTATAAAAGCAGATAGCCAGAAAACAGATTCTTCTGAGATCCCTACAGTTAGACTGCTCCTTTTTACTGTGTAATCCTATCTCCCGGCTACACAGGGCGTTCAGTCAGACCTCAGTCAGCCCTTTAAATGGTATCATCCTGTTTTCCAACACATCTGAGCTCTAGGCAGACAAGACTTCATTTTTCTCCAAACTATCATTTTCTAAACAATTTATACACTACACACAACTGTATTTCTTTTTGAGAATTAAAATTGTGTGTGTGTGTGTTTTTTCCTTATTTTGTCTTCCCTGAGCTCCACTTTGATTAGTAAAGCAGCTAATGTTAATGTCTCAATCTTATGATCTGGTAAAAAAAAATATGGATTGATATTTTGCATTTAATGATCTAAATTATGGGATTTTGAGGCATAAATGAGAGAAAGGGAAGGCTCAGGGTCAAGGTCCATAGAGAAGGCAAACTTTCTGACTTCTCTGTTGAAAAAAGTACCAGTATCTATTTTCTGTCAGGAGGGTGCTAGAATTTACAGACAGGAAGAGAATTCCCTGGTGGCACAGTGGTTAAATCTTTGTGCTTCAAGTGCAGGGAACACGGGTTCAATCCCTGCTCAGGGAGCTAAGATACCACATGCCACACGTTGAAGCCAGAAAAAAAAAAATAGCCACTAGGTTTCATACTAATTTTAGAATATTTGGCCATTTGAGAGCTTCAGAAAAGCACCCTTTCACCCTCAGTGGGTGAACCCCATACTCATTTCCCTATGAATGAACTATGAAGGAGGTTTTTCATTTATCCAGTTATTTGGAAGTCATCAACTTTGGAGATTAGAGCTTGACCAGCTTTATCAATGGGTAGGTCTCAGGGGAAGAAATCTGGACAGAAATCCCTGAATTGGGCCTGAATAAGGGAGTCTGGCTCTTCTGGGCATTTGCCTGGAATCTGAATTTGCATAGCAGGACACTGATTTTTTATATACAGATTGTGCACCTTTTTGGAAATGCATTGTTATGATGCTGCTGGTAATTATAGAGGCTCCTAAGCCCCCTTGTAGACATTCCTTGGAAATGCCACTAGGCTTGGCTCTGTACTCTGGGGACGCAATTAGCATCTGCTTGTTGAACAGACTCTGAGCATAGAGAAATGATATTCTCCCTCTCTTAGGATACCTATCCGTGATTAGTGGCCATCTTATCTGCCCAGATGGAGCACAGGTATCACTTAAACTCTAAATCTTCACTCACGTCACCACTTATGTACCTCTGCTGCTCCTTGCACATATTTGCAGTATGAGGCTGAATGCACTGTTCTGTCATTTAATGTTTATTTGCCTACCACCTTCACTAGATTGATTCTGATCTCTTTGAGAAGCAAGGACTATATTATCTCTATCTGGGTATTCCCAACCTAGTCCAAAGCCTGATGCATAGTTGATGGTCAGGAATTATATTATTTAAGATGAGAAACAAGTGAATATGACTGCAAAGATAACTAAGGGATTATAGTCACCAGTTGGCGAGAAAGACACCCAGATTTGGAGTTAGAAAAAATCAGATGGCCCAGCAGATTGGTGTGGGGAGCTCAATGAGGATAACAGATTTCACTGGAAAAGAGAGAGGGAGGAAAGAGGATCCCAACACAAAGTGAAAAGAAACACAACCAGGAAACTCAGTCTCTTAGAACAGAGGTAAAACAGTGAAGCTAGACTAAAAAGCTGAACAATTAAAAAAAAGTAAAAATTCAATGAACTGACACAACTAAGAGTGAACATCAGGAAGCAATTCAGATCCCAAATAGCGAGTTGTACAAGAGTAGTAGTTAATACTCCAGGAGACAGTGAAGGACAAGGAAGTGTGGCATGCTGCAGTCCATGGGGTCACAAAGAGTTGTGGCATTTGCTAAGTTGTGTCTGACTCTTTGCGACTCCATGGACTGCAGCAGGCCATGCTTCCCTGTCCTTCACTGTCTCCTGGAGTATTAACTACTACTCTTGTTCAAATCACCATTTGGGATTGCGACCCCATGGTCTGCAGCCTGCCAGGCTCCTCTGTCCATGGAGATTCTCCAGGCAAGAATACTGGAGTGGGTTGCCTTGCCCTCCTCCAGGGAATCTTCCCAACCCAGGGACTGAACCCAGGTCTCCCACATAGCAGGCAGATTCTTTACCATCTGAGCCACCAGGGAGGAAGCCCATTGATAAGGATCCATTTGCTCCTTAATGCTTCATAATTTGGTACCTGAGTTTTTACCAAGTAAGTTCCCATTTTGGAAGAAAAGCACCCCCCCCTTCATCTGTCTCTGTAGCCTGTAGACTCTTGTGAATGTCATGCAATCCCCAAGATAGTACTCTAAAATAGATTCTCAGAGTGCTTTCTTCCTCCAGAGCTAGACATTTCCTCAAAGACCAGAGGGAAATATTTTGTTCATTTATCTTTGAATCCCCAGTAGCACAGAAATGATACACCATAAATTTTTGTTGATTTATCACCTCATATCCATCCCACAGCAAGCTGCAAGATAAATCGATCCTGTCCAGAAGCCCCATTTTTCAGATGAGGAAACCGGAAACATCCAGTCAGAGTTGAATCCGGGAACCCAATATGAGATCTTTGAACTCATCGAGCTTTTTTTGCTGTGCCATGCTACAGCAAAGAAAGATTACCAAGGTCGCACTGCTTATTAATTACATCTTTTCTGTTAGAAATTCTCAGTATGGTCCTTTAGTATTCACAGAGAGGACCAAAGAAACGTCACCACTTCTCATGCTTTGCAAGCATCAAGGGCAAGGCTTAGCACTTCTGAGTCAGTCTTGAGCACCTAAAGCACCCTTTCAAATGCTGAAGTGATGGAAAACAGGAAAGGTATTTTGCATCTGGATGTACAAATCCATGTGTACTCTAAGGGAGATGGAATCCATGCATTTCTGATTAATTTACACTTAAATCAATGAAGTGTTTGGAGAAGATATTTGCTGTTCAAGAAGCCTTTTTAAAAGAACCTAATGGGACTTTAAAGTTATTTTTGCCTTAAGAAGAGGAACTTATCTTTCCCCTAGATCTTCCACTCAAATGATATGTTTCAAAGTCTCATTTATGAACAGAATCTTATTGCTCTCAAAATCTTACCACTTCCCCCTACCCAGGTATGATTCATCTCTATTTCATTAATGATACTTTTTTCATTTATCTGTTTATTTTGTCAGTGTAGCTTTTAACAGAACAAGCAGATATGCTTGTGGAGTCTGCCAGAATATTGGGTGTGATTTCCTCAGAAAGCCTCAGAGTGTTCTCCCTAAAATGTGGAGTGAATTACACAAGTTAAAGAAGATTTCTGTAAGAAGGAAGGATATGCAGAGAGTGAGGACAGGGGCTTGGAAGAGATGAAGTTTTCATGTTTGTAGAATAGATAGAATGAAAGGACAAAATATGTTGAGGGTTGGTGGAACTAGAATTAATTGAGTAACCAGCAGGTATGTTGGGTTATTTTTTACAGTATAGGATGTTATTTCATTTAATCCTCATAGCTTTTCAGAGAGACACATGACCCAGATAACCATCATAGCTGTTCAGAGAGACATGTGACCCAGAGACACATTCCACAGTTAAAGAACGTGAGACTCAGGAATGAATCCCACCACTGGCAGTCCAGCCCAAACTGGTTAGGAGACCCCAGCATTTGTCAGACTTCAGGTGGTGTACCCCTGTGGTGATCTCTGATGGGACACCAGCGTGTAAAGTAAACACCACTGAATCACAAGGTAAGAGCGTTGCTTGCTTTCCAGTTCTCTTTTAGTCCTCTGAGCATGTCAAAAGAGAGTGTCTCAGCTCCCTGCCAGTGGAGATCTCTCTAACAAGCAGAATGTTGCCCTCAGGCTCAGAGCCATAAGCTGCTTCCAAGTGCTTTGTTAGACTGTAAGAACATTGTGCTGCATTCATTCATTTGATTTCCAAGTTTACCTTGTTTTTACGGTGAGTGAAAATACTTTTATTATTTTTTAGATATGGATGTACAGTTTCCCTTTAAAACAAATATTTATCACATAGATGGTACACAGACATTTAGAAAATCCCAACACAAAACTACATAAATGACCATCTTCAGGGGATCTTCCCTACCCAGGGATCAAGCCTGCATCTCTGATGTCTCCTGTATTGGCAGGTGGGCTCTATACCACTAGCAAAACCCGGGAAGACTCCTGAATGACTTCAGCTTGGGTCAAAAAAACATATACATTATATTAGCATCCTTTCAAAGGACTATTATCAAGTCCCCTTAAACTTGGAAGTATGCATACTTAAAGTATTACTCCTGAGTTTTTACTCAATACCAAATGTTACAAATTTCTCTATTTTGATTTCCTATAAAATCAACTATTAAAAATATAAATGTCAAGTCTGGGAGTTACAAAGAATTGAGACAGTATAACCTATTCCAGTGGACTTTGCAGAAATGCTTTTAGTCTCCAGGTGCAAACTATATTATACTATTGTCTCTGTCCTGGCTTCCCCCACTGATATTTGGAAAAAATAATCATCATCTTCAGTTAACATCCTTGACATGGGTTGATGAAAATCACACTGTATTTTTTTTTTTTTGGTCTGGAAAGATTCAACTAAATAAATCAAAGAAATCTTCCCCGCACACAGATTTGGAGCAGAGTGAGTGAAAACAAATGAAAACCTTCCATTTTTTGGTGCCTATTTTATTTGGTTTATCACCCAATTTCATTTAGGGAGACACTTTAGACTTCTTCAATGAGAGTTTATTTTTATTTTTTTCCTTGCCATTGTAAAAGGAAGTCAATATATTGCTCATAAAGTGTTAAAGTCTTTATGAACTGCTGATAGATATCAAGGAAATGCTCTAAGGATTAAGAGGTGAAATTGTGGCAGAATATCCACTTCCTCTAAATATTACCTTCAGTAGCTTTACAGCAAATATTGCAGAAGAAACAGAATATAAATCACTCAAGTCCCCCAGGACTTAATACTGAAGTACCATTTATGTTTTCCTTTTGTTTGAATTACTGACTAGCACTCTACTGTGTGAGAGGGGAAAAAAAAAATTACAAAGAAAAGTGGAGAGACAAAAAGAGAAAAAAAGAGAAACTGGAAAAGTAGAAAAGAAAATAAATGCTAAACACGTCTGGTGCCCTTTGATCCTTGAGCTTACATCCTATGCCCAAGTCCTTGGTATTTTGGGAACGCCTATGGGGATGTTTAAACCACGCATCTCTTTTCAGGGCCAAATGTGAAACTGGGTGGTCATGAAATCATTTTAGGATTTCACAAGTTTGGAGTCAGGAAATCTGGGACACGTTCTGGGCCTTATTACTTATGAGGTGCAGGGCTTTTAAGAAGTAAAACAGTATAGGCATACCTCATTGGATTGTACTTCACTTTATGTGCATTACAGATGCTGCATTTTTTAAATTGAAGGTTTGTGGGACTTCCCTGATAGTCTTGTAATTAAGATTCCAAGCTTCCAATGCAGGCAGTGTGGGTTTGATCCCGATTTGCAGAGCTAAGATCCCACATGCTGCACAGTGTAGCCCTCCTTTAAAAAAAAAAAAAGAAAGAAATTGAAAATCTGTGTCAACTGCATTGTGGGTTTTTTTTGACAATAAAGTATTTCTAAATTAAGGGATATGCATTTTTTTCAGAAGTAATGATATTATTGCACACAGAATATAGTATAGTGTAAACATAAGTTTAATATACAATAGGGAATTTAAAAAATCATGTGACTTGTTTTACTGTGATATTCATTTTATTGAGGTGGTCTGAAACCCAGCTTGCATAACTCTGAGGTACGCCTGTATTGTTCTATTGTTGTTTTGATGTGTTTGTCTTTTAAAAAAGACGTTGTGGTAGTCATTTCTTGATATATTGTAACATGACCCTCCTGTTCTCTTTTCTACCTGCCTGTGAGTTTGTCCCTGTCAGTTGAGTCAGTCAAGATGGGAATGCTAATTTATTCCAGTGGTCTTTTGTCAATGTCACTTTGATATCTATACAGAGCTTTCACACGTTTCCCCCCACCCCTGCACTTAACCGCCTCCACCACCCCTTGTTTAACCTCCCTGAACCTTGGGCTCTTCATCAGCAATTTGAGAGAAATAAACTGTGCCTCATCGTTCTCATTGGGTTGTTGTGAAAATCTAATAATATGAAGTATATGTGACAAAACTGTGTTAACATACACACACAGAGTGTTATGATCTTTATGCTAACGTGTGAGATCAAAAGCAAGAAACAGCAATTGAACTCTTCCTATTTCCTATTTTGCTTGAATTTTTGACTCTAACATGTTATCTGTCATTTTCCATAATGATTTTACAAATAGAGAGGCTAGAGCCCACACTTATGTGTGGGGGCTAAAATCTCCCTGATCAGCAGACATCCTCGTCTGACTTGCCATTTCCTTTAAAAATTCCATCGTGAGCATTTCTCATTAAGAGCTAAGGCATTACGTGAGTGCTTAGCAGGAGTAGTATTTAGTTTGTTTGATTAACCCCCTAGAAGTTGGTGTCTTGTTAATGTAAAAACAAGTACATGAATAACTAAACGTACATGACCACCCAGTTTCATCAAGCGTGTGATTATTCTCATGCTGTTACCCTACTCAGTACCAGGTGCAGATAATTCAGAGATGAATGAGACAAGATGCCCTCAAAAGCTCAGTCAAGTGGCAGAGATGATGTGAATACACGAGCTCAGTACAAGGACAGCTCTCAAGAGCTGCAGCAAAATGGATGGATGGAAACAGTGACGGCTTAGGAGTCAGGGAGTACCCTTGGAAATGCCCTGGTAAACTTCTCACCTTGGGAGTCACTTAACCCTGATGGGAAGGAGTCAGGCATGGTTGGAGCATAGGCCACATAGGAGAGTACAAGGTGAGAATCATGGGTCCTGTGTTCAGAAAGTTAAATGGACCAGTTCACGGGGCCTTATCTATTAGACTGAGAAACTTGGGCATTAATCTGCCAAGCCCATCTCATGTTGAAAAATATCCAGTGGGGTGCAGATACATCATCTCTGTGATAGCCCTGCATGAATAGAGCCCCGGAAGTTGCGTGAGTATAGACTGGATAACAGGCAATGGGAGTACTAGTTCAGAAGTCATTGCAGGGGGCTCTCTTGGTGGCTCAGTGGTAAAGAGTCTGCCTGCCAGTGCAGCAGACCCTGGTTCAACCCCTGATCCAGGAAGATTCCACGTGCAGAGAAGTGACTAAGCCTGTGTGCCACAGCTACCGAGCCTGTGCTTTAGAGCCTGGGAGCCACTACGGAGCCCCTGTGCTGCAACTACCGAAGCCCACGTGCCCAAGAGCCTGTGCTCCATGGGGAGAAGCCACAGTGATCAGAGAAGCCCGAGCCCTGCAACTCGAGAGTAGCCCCCCTCTTCGCAACTAGAGCAAAGCTGGCTCAACAACGAAGACCCAGCACAGCCAAAAATAAATAAATAAATACAATTATTTTAAAAAGAGAATTGCAATATAATCCAAACAATAGCAAACGTAAAATAGCATTCTTCTAAAGGCTTTTAACTCATTAACTTCTTATAAAGCCATATGACATAGGTAACCTTATTGTTCTTATGTCACAGATCAGAAGTGTGGGGTACAGAGAGGTAAAGTAAATGCTCGTGATCACACAGCTAGTGCGGCTTCAGAGTTCCTATCCTCGGCCATTATATCATACCATAGTGGCCCAGGAAAGAAATTATGAGTGAAAACATTGTGAAAATATGCTTTTTACTTGACTGTACATTTTGGACTTGATATCTCTCTGCCTTTATATAATGAATTTCCTTTTTGGAATTATACACTCCATGATAGGTGCTCTGAAATTTACAAATTATTATTACTTTTACTATGTTTTTTAGATTAATTTTACTGGAATATATTTGCTTATAATGTTGTGTTATTTTCTGTTGTACAGCCAAGTGGATCGCTATATGTGTACATATATTCCCCCTTTTTTGGATTTTCTTCCCATTTAGGTCATTACAGAGCATTTGGTAGAGTTCCTTGAGCTATACACTAGGTTCTCATTAGTTATCTATTTTACACATAGTATCAAATAACTAGTATGTCAATCCCAATCTCTAAATTTATCCCATCCCCAAACTTGGTATCCGTATGTTTGCTCTCTACATCTGTGTCTCTATTTCTGCTTTGTCAAATAAGTTCATCTGTATCATTTTTCTAGATTCTGCATATAAGCTATATAATATTGGTTTTTCTCTTTCTGACTTATTTCACTTTGTATGACAGTTTCTAAGTCCATCCACATCTCTGTAAATGGCACAATTTATTCATTTTTATGGCTGAGTTATATTCCATTGTGCACACACACACCCCACATTTTCTTTATCCATTTCTCTGCTGATGGACATTTACGTTGGCTCCGTGTGTTAGCTATTGTAAACAGTGTTGCGATGAACACTGGGGTTCATTTATCTTTTTGAATTGTGGTTTTCTCTGGGTATATGCCCAGGAATGGGATACTATGCTTTATTAGGGCCTGCTTTAGCGCTTCCATGTGCCACTAGTGGTAAGGAACCCACCTGCCCATGCAGGAGGTGCTGGAGATGCCGGTTTAATCCTTGGGTCAGAAAGATCCTCTAGGGTGGGAAATGGCAAACTGCTCCAGTATTCTTGCCTGAAAATTTTCATGAACAGAGGAGACTGGCAGGCTACAGTCCAAGAGGTTCCAGAGTCGGACATGCCTGAGCGACTTAGCACACACATACACACTTTAGTCCTTAGCAAACAGCAGGTACTTATAACTGGTTACCAAATGTGATGGGGATCAGAGACATCCATGGGTTCTATGTATAATTGCAAGGTTACAATTCAACTGTAACTTGTGACCGGATCCTATCAGGCAGGCACATAGCAGCACCATTGCCTTTCTTTCTCAAAACAATTGCTCACTTCCTTAGTTCAGAATTTTCTCTTCACTCTCCCTTGCAGTTTATACACACAGAAATCTTGCTTAACCACCAAGATCCACCTAGATGATGAGGCAGCTCTTATAAGAAGCCTTTGCTGTTTCTGGCCCTCCAAAATCTGTAGTCCATGACTATTTACTTAGGGCATGCTACAGTATCTTACAGATATCTGATGCCTGTCCTATCACATCTACAAAAAAATCTGGGAAACCAGGGAAACGTTATTTACATTATGTGTCATGTGTATTACATTTCACCTTGTGCAACAAAGGGCTACACACAAAGCTATTTGTAGTAGAGAAAATAAAATGCATTGAACAGTTGTTAATATTTACGAAATGAGAAAGGACAGACAGACATGTGCGGATGGAATAGCTGTGGGCTTAAGTCCCATGAAGTTAGTCTCGCTAGATTTTCACATAGTGAGTACTGGGCTTTCCTGGCAGTTCAAACCGTAAAGAAACTGCCTGCAGTGCAGGAGACCTGGGTTTGATCCCTGGGTTGGGAAGATCCCCTAGAGAAGAGAATGGCAACCCACTCCAGTGTTCTTGCCTGGAGAATCCCATGGGCAGAGGAGCCTGGTGGGCTACAGTCCATGGAGTCACAAACAGTCAGATGCGACTGAGTGGCTCACACACACACAGAGTGACTATTAAATACGTAAGTGTATGTTTTTCTCACAGAATGAAATTTCTTCACCCTGACATCCACAGCCCTTTTTATCTGCCCCCAATTTGCTTTGCTAACCAATCTCTTACCTCCTGTGTAAAACCTCTTCAACCAACAGCAAACGTCGTGCTTTGGCTCATTAAATTCTTTGAAAGCTTTGAATACGGCAGTTTACACAGAGACCTCTTCAATCCTGTAACCTTGGCAGACATATTTAATTGATCATGGCTGAGCATGAACTCATTTTTAAGATTTATCTCAGGGATGCACTTAAGCCAGATGTGAAAATTCATTCAGAATTGGACGATTCGATTAAGATCCTTTGCTGAATAAGCTTACATGCTTCCTTTGCCTAGAGATGGTCTGTTTCATCAGGCTCACATTTCAGGATCCTGCCAGTTCACTTCTTCAGTGAAGTTTCCTTGATTCTCTCAACTCAAGAGGAATCACCACCCCTGAGCTAGAGTCGTATAGATCTTTGGCACTTAGAAAATCTTGCTTGCATTCTGGCTCCCTGGCTATTTTATTCCCACCTACCTTTTTGCCTAATGTCACTTGTTGTCCAGGCATAAGCCACTATAACAAAATACCATAGGCTGGGTGGCTTAAAATATAATCATTGATTTCTCACAGTTCTGCAAGGTGGGAAGCCTGAGATCAAGGTGCTGGAAGCTTCAGTTTTCGATGAGAGTTCTCTTCTTGACTTGCATATGGCCCCTATTTCACTGTGAGCTCATGTGGCCTTTTATGGATACAGGTGTGTGTGTGGGGGGGGGGTTTGTGTGTGTGTGTGTGGGTGTGTGGGTGTGAGGGGTGCTCTTAAGTCTCTTCTTCTTTGTATAAAGACAGTCATCCCATCACGAGGGCACTACTTTCATACCTCATCTATGACTTCTCAAAGTCTATATCTACGAATAATATCACATTGGGAATCTAGGTTTCAACATGTGAATATTGGGCTTCCCTGGTGGCTCAGATGGTGAAGAATATCCCTGCAATGCAGGAGATCTGGGTTTGATCCTGGGGTTAGGAAGGTACCCCGGAGAAGGGAATGGCAACCCACTCCGGTATACTTGCCTGGAGAATTCCATGGACAGAGGAGCCTGGCAGGCCCTAGCCATGGGGTCACAAAGAGTCAGACGTGGCTGAGCAACTAACACCATCAAGTGTACCACATATAAACAACACATAAGTGTGGGTTGAATGCACATATCTAGTTCTTAAGATTATTTGTTTTGTTTAATATGTATTTATTTATGGGTGTGCTGGGTCTTCATTGCAGCATTTCGGCTTTTTCTAGTTGCAGTGAGCGGGGGCTACTCTGTCGTTTAGATGCATGGGCTTCTCTTTGCAATGGCTTCTCTTGTTGAGGAGTGTGAGCTCTAGGGCACACAGGCTTCAGAAGTTGTAGCTCCCTGGCTTAGTTGCCCTCTGGCATGTGGGATCTTAGTTCCTGGAATAGTGAACAGCGAAGTTGCTCAGTCGTGTCCAACTCTTGGCGGTCCCATGGACTGTAGCCTACCAGGCTCCTCCATCCATGGGATTTTCCAGGCAAGAGTACTGGTGTGGGTTGCCGTTTCCTTCTCCAGGGGATCTTCCTGACCCAGGGATCGAACCCAGGTCTCCCACATTGCAGGCAGACGCTTTACCGTTTGAGCTACTAGGAAAGCCCTAATTCCCTAGTTCCCAGACCGGAGATTAAATCTGTGTCCTCTGCATTAGCAGGCAGATTCTTAACACTGGACCACCAGGAAAGTCCCTGTGTGTCATTTAGCTTGCTGATATGCTACAATGAGCATATCCTGAGGCCCAAGGTCTAGTGGAATTTGACTTCTCTGCCATATTAGACCATTTGGTTCTTCCAGTCCTTAAAATCTGAATATGTCTTGTGGGTGATAGAAATGCTCTTGATATTCTTCCTGACACTCATCATTGCTTAGCACTTAGTAGGAGTTGAGGAAAGCTGGGATAACTGAATGGTGCATGAGAAAGAAAGCAAACCTAATGGAGACTGATCAAATTCAATCAACAAAATTGAATTTGAAGGGAGGGCAGATTGACAAGGCCGTTATGTAAGTTAATTTGCTCTAAGATGTCAGTGCCACTCTGAGCTTTCCTGGCTTTCAATCTCCCTGAACACCTCGTCCAACAGACAGACAGACAGACAGCTTCAGGTGGATTAAATAGTCAAGTGAGAAGAGCATATCTGCAAAAGCACTTCTGCTTCAAGAGCAATTATTAAAAGCCACAAGGAAAGAAGTGATGATACAGTTAAAACATTGACATACTGATCAAAAGAGACAGTAACACATACTCCTTAGTGAAAGGGTTAGATTTCTACAGGCGTATGTGTGTGCTAAGTCGCTTCGGTTGTGTCCGACTCTGTACTACCCTGTGGTCTGAAGCCCGCCAGGCTCCTCTGTTCATGGGGACTCTTTAGGCAAGAATACTGGAGTGGGTTGCCATGCCCTCCTGCAGGGGATCTTCCTGAACAAGGGATTGAACACGCGTCTCTTATGTCTCCTGCATTGGCAGTCGGATTCTTTACCATGAGCACCACCTGGGAAGCCTAGGAGATTTTTACATGCTTATAAGCAAATCCCCTAGCCTCCTCACTCTGTGTTTCCACAGAAGTCCCATCTCTGTTACTTCCCTTTTTTCTCACAGCTCTTCAGCAATATTTTCCTTTTTCTCTTTTTTTGGCTTTGGTTCTGTATTCTTTCTTTCTTCCTTTTCTTCTTTTTTCTTCTTTTTGTTTCTCCCCTCCTCCTTTCTTTTCCTCCATGGTGTGATTTTCTTTGGGTTCTTTTTTTCACCATTCTTTCATTCTTCCTTTTAGTTCAGAGAGATTTTCATCATCCTTTATTAATTTTAATTTAATAAAGTTACATTTAATTTATTAATAAATCAATCACTTACTAATAATTGTTGCCACCCAAACAATAAATACAATTTGCTAAAGAGGAAACTCCACCAAACAAAGTTACAAAGGGCACTTGTGTTTTAATCAGCATTTCTTAGGTGAAACACCTTGGCTTCTCCAAATATAAGTGCCTACATCTGTAAAATAGCACATCTACAGTATAACTAGCGCAGAGGAAGACTCTTTCATGGTTACACTGATCATACAGTATTGTATGGGGAAACTGAGTCACTGACATGGAGGTGTCTGCATCGACTCCATGAAGTGAATCCCTCATTTGTAATCCTCAGGCCTTTTAACTCATTCTGTGAATATCAGCCTATTTTTTGAGGTCTGTTTGTTTCTTATCAACCAGGACAACTGTCTTCTGAGACACACTAACACTCATTTCTATGTGGCAGGTGGAGAGGGCGCTCGGGATGTAAGTGCTCCTAATTAAAATGCATGATGCTGAAAATGTAAAAGGGACAGTGAGCCATAAACAGATCTGGCGGTGACTGACAGCACTGACTGGACATGCTTTTTTTTTTTTTTTGAAGACAGGAAAAAAAAAGTCTGGTTTAGAAAGATGCACAACTAGTATGAGCTCTTGCCAGTTAACTCTTTCTCATGGAAAATCTGCCTTTGACTTGGAATTCAAGTGTCAGTTGAAACCAGAGGGGGTCGGGGTGGGGGGGTCCCTTCCCTCTTACCTTCTCCCAACTATCCACAGGAGACACTGTTTTAAAATCACAGGGAGCTCAGCTAAGCGATCTGTGGGGACCTAGATGGGTGGGATGGCGGGGAAGTCCAAGAGAGAGGGGATATATGTATACATATAGCTGATTCACTCTCTTATACAGCAGAAACTAACTCAATCTTGTAAGGCAATTATACTCCAATTTAAAAAAAAATCGGTGTTCACGGGGATAAAAGTGAGGTGAGATCTGTTCTTAAGTATTTTAAAAATTTGTTAGTAATCATACCATTTCAGAGCTGGAAAGGTGCTGAAAGATAATTTAGGCCACTGGCTCCTATTACAGATGTGCAGATGAGGTCTGTTTTGTTCCTGTTAACTCACTTAGGGTTACACAGGGAGTTTGAAGATACCTGCTCGAGCTGGGCCTTGGCATGCAAGTTTTGAACCTTGTTCTCTCTATCCAATGAGGTCGATAGCTGCGTGGGACCAACAAAAGCTCGGGGCCGAAATTAAGAACTCGGGCTCCTGACTTCCAATTTGGAGATCTTTAACTTTATCTGTGTTCTAAAGTTGAACTGTTAATTAGTTCACTGAAAAGCAAAGACAAGTGGTTTCACATCATGTATGTTGTGCATTTACTCCGCAGAGGTGGATACTGACATTCAGGTGTGATGCTACTGGCAAAGAATCTGCCTACCCATGCAGGAGACACAAGAGATGTGGGTCCCATCCCTGGGTTGGAAAGGTCCCCTGGAGAAGGAAATGGCAACCCACTCCAGTATTCTCACCTGGAAAATTCCATGGACAGAGGAGCCTGGCAGGCTAGGGTCCGTGGGGTCACAAAGAGTCAGGCGCAACTAAGCACACACACACACACACAAGCTCCTCTTGAATACCTAGCATTTGATCATATATTTGATCATCTATTTCAAAAATTGTAATTTAGGACCTTTTACCTTTTTTTTTAAAGATGAGGTAACAGAAGGTTGCAAGGGTTAAATAATTCCCCAGGAAGCAGAACAAATTCTGAAATTTGGCTTGACTTTGTTGTTGTTGCTGTTACAGAGCCCATGTAATTTCCACTAGACTGAAAGTGAAAGTGAAGTTGCTCAGTTGTGTCTGACTTTTTGTGACCTCATGGACTGTAGCCTACCACGTTCCTTTGTCCATGGGATTTTCCAGTCAAGAGTACTGGAGTGGGTTGCCATTTCCTTCTTCAGAGAATCTTCCCAACCCAGGGATTGAACCTGGGTCTCCTGCATTTCAGGCAGATGCTTTATCCTCTGAGCCACCAGAGAAGTCCTCCACTAAACTGATCTGCTGCCTAAATATTCCAAGTAGTGTTTTACAGTACCTAATATAAAATAAGTTCCCTCATGCAAGTTTCCCTAATGTGATAAACATCACCTCATGTTCATGATCCTAACCAAAAAAGTTTAAATACATACACACATAGTACAATATATTCCTTACGTGTATTTAATTATATTTTTGCTTTTGCGGCTAATCAATTCAACAGTAAATCAGAGCTAAAGACAGAGGCATAGAGAAGACATTGTCTGCTTAAATAGAAATTGTATATTCTTTGTAGAAGCAGTCTAAGCATTATTTAGAATACCATTACAAACCTGGCTTTCCTTGGCACAGACATATGAAGAAATCTTAATTTCCAACAGCACTGTCACAAATTATCCCTGTCTGTGGAACATTTACTAGGCCTTCTAGTATTTCCCAACTTCTAATTGCATATATTCATCATCAGCCTCCGCATAGCTAACGTTTATGCCAGAAACAACACTGAGCTCTTCACTACATTTATTCTTTTAATCCTCACAGTACCACTACAAAGTAGGTGCAGTTATTATTCCCCTTTTATAGAGAAGGAAACTTCAATTCAGAGACTTTAAGCATTTTACCATAAGCCATGCAGTTTGGGCATAAATAACCAGGGTTAGAACCCAGAAAGTGTGACTGCTATCCCAAACCTGGGTCAATGTCATGCTCCATACCAAACTCTCTGCAAGGATGTAGAGCAGGTCTTGTCATCTGACTGTCCAGGTTTTGTCTTTCCAACTTTTTGAAGGAAATTCTAAAGTTGTATGGTATAAAATGTGCCATTTTCCTGATGCACAGGTTTTATTCTTTAATTTCATAGACTTTAAGTTTAGTGTGCAAGGAAGAAGATGACAAATCATATTAAGTTCTGTGTGAGAGTCAGTTCCTATCCATGATCTATGCAAGTTTGTATTCCTAATCATGCATAAATGCTTAAATTTCCTAAGCTGAAATTGATGCACAAAACACACAGATGAATAAATAAACCTTTCTTTTGACATGAGTCTTGATCTTAAGTAAAATACAGTGGCTATTATTTATAATTAAAAGGAACAGGAGGAAATGGTACAGATAAACCTAACTGTGAAGTAGAAATAGACATAGACATGGAGAACAAATGTATGGACATCAAGGGGGGAAAGGCAGAGGGATGAGTTGGAAGACTGGGACTGACATATAGACATTACTACGTAAAAAATACATTACTAGTGAAAACCTACTATATAGCAAGGGGACTCTACTCAGTGCTCTGTGGTGACCTAGATGGGAAGGAAATCTAAGAGAGCGGGAGATATATGTACAGCTATGTATATGTACAGCTATGTATATGTACAGGTGATTCACTTTGTTGTAGAGCAGAAACTAACACAAGATTGTAAAGCAACTATACACCAATAAAACTTTAAAAAGCAAAACAAACAAAGGAAAAAAAAAACAACAAAGAAAACGCTGCTGCCTCTGCTGTCTCAAGCAGTCTTAAAAAATCAACAGGAGGAATTCTAAAACCATCATAGTTTGGAAAACAGAATATAATGGTTTTGAGTAAGTTATGGGATATATAGACTTGGTATTGGCTCATATCTGTGGCATTACTGAAACTACCAAATACCCAATAAGGAACAAAAAGTCATTTGGAAAAGTGACTCATGTGCCTGTCAGTGTTTGAGTATACTATATGTGATTCATAGGGTTGCCGTGGCCCTGAAATGAATGGTACAGAAAATATAAAAGACATTTCCCACACAACCTGTCACTGATCTGCATGATCCCTGGCAGTTCAGTGGAATTGTAATGCAGAATGATGTTATGTAGCCTTGGGTCTGTGTTATCTGCTCCCTGAACCTCAATATTCTCATCTTTAAAATGAGGGAATGCTTTTGTATGGCAAGTGTAGTTGCTGGCATCTCTAACATGTTCTTCTGCCTCAAGAAGACTAAAAAAGTGTTCAAGACAGAAAAAAAGAACTCTAAGTTTTTAGAGGAGTTAGAGAAGTCATGTTTTGTTTGCCTAAATCTTCACTTCAGGACAGTTAGTGGATTGGCTGTTGAGAGTTTAGAAACTGAACATCTCTCTTTATATCCATTGTATGGTTGCAGTGCATGGAGGTCACCAGATTTTCACCATGCTCTTCCAGTTCTTGAATATCTGGGACTGACATGTAGACATTATATAGTTCTTGAACATCTTGAATATCTTGAATTTTCACCATGCTCTTCCAGTTCACATACTTCTTGGTAAGTATGTGAAAATATTTGGATGTGAATAAATACATGATGCTCAGAACCTTAAGGATTCCTCTATTGCACATTTCCTGAGAAGTGGGTAGCTCTAGTCCATGCTTCTCTCCTGAGCGAGTGATGCTGGGGTCCACCCAGCTGGAAGTCTAGCCTGGACTGCTCAGTCTCCCTAACAAATTTCAATATATCCATTTGCATCACCTGCCATTGCTCTATTCTAATTGTCCACCATCTCTTGGCTGCATTTTTACAAGAGCTTCCTAACTGGCCCGTATGAATCCACTGTGTCAGATGTCCTTCCTTTGGAGTCAACTTTCAGAAAAGCACATCTGCTCAGCAGCCCAGCAGCTCCTCCCAGCCTTCCCCCTTTCCTCTCCTGCACCCTTGCTGTGGGTTCCCTTTCCTCCTAGGATACAGATTAGCATCTCTGTCATATTCTTCAAGACCCCTAATGTCTGGTTCCTTGTCCCACACCAACCTCCTGCTTCTCTGAAAGTGAAAGTCACTCAGTCATGTCCAGCTCTTTGCATCCCCATGGACTATAGTGTCCATGGAATTCTCCAGGCCAGAGTACTGGAGTGGGTAGCCTTTCCCTTCTCCAGCAGATCTTCCCAACCCAGGGATTGAACCCAGGTCTCTCACGTTGCAGGCGGATTCTTTACCAGTTGAGGTGCACGGGAAGCCCTGCTTCTCTATGTTGGGGAAGACTGGCCTTTTCTCTGCTGCCATGCAAGTCAGGCTCTGTTTGCTCACACTCTTTTCTCTCCCTGCAGCATTGTTCCCTCCATTCTGAGTTAATTTTACTCATTCTTCAGATCCCATTTGAAGCACTTTTTTATTTTCAAGCAAGCCTTTCCTGAACCTATTCCCTTTTCCAGCAAATGTGATGCTTTCTGTGAAATGCTCTCATAATACTGTTCTTTTGCATTGACATTTGCACTCCAATCCTGGCTCAGTTCAGTTCAGTTCAGTTCAGTCACTCAGTCGTGTCTGACTCTTTGCGACCTCATGAATCGCAGCATGTCAGGCCTCCCTGTTCATCACCATCTCCCGGAGTTCACTCAGACTCACGTCCATCGAGTCCATGATGCCATCCAGCCATCTCATCCTCTGTCGTCCCCTTTTCCTCCTGCCCCCAACCCCTCCCANCATATCTGAGGTTATTGATATTTCTCCCGGCAATCTTGATTCCAGCTTGTGTTTCTTCCAGTCCAGCGTTTCTCATGCAATTCTGTCACCTGGGAGAAGTCTCCTAGCCACTTTGGACTCAGTTTCTCTCCTGGCAGAGGAGGAATGATGATATGTACATCGTAGATACATCCTGGGAATCAAAGGCGGTAATGCTGAACAAATTCTGTTTTTAATTTCAGTGAACCTGCATCTCCAGTGCTGTGGGGAGGGCTTGGTTATTCCACACACACACACGCCCATGTGCACACATTCACACATGCCCATGTGCACACATTCACAGGCACGCACACACACACACACCACACACAGCTTTCTTTTCCATGTGGGGTACCTGGGGAGTGTTCAACAGCTTTTTATCCAACCCACAGTGGATGAATCTCGATCCTGTTATACAGGGTGAAGTTAAAAAAACACACACAAATATTGTGTATTAATGCATATATATGGAATCTAGAAAAATGGTACTGATAAACCTCTTTGCAGGGTAGGAATAGAGATGCAGATGTAGAGAACAGACTTATGGACACAGGGGTAAGGAGAAGGTGAGATGAGTTAAGAGGGCAGCATTGACATATATTGACAACCAAGTGCAAATAGACAGCCAGTGGGAAGCCACAATATAGCGCAGGGAGCTCAGCTCGGGCTCTGGGATAACCTAAGGGGATGGGGTGGGGGAGGGGAGGGAGGCTCAAGAGAGAGAGGATATATGTATATTTGTGGCTGAGTCATGGTGTTGTACAGAAGAAACCAATACAACATTGTAAAGCAATTACCCTCCAATTAAAAATAAATTTAAAAAAACCCATAATCATCTGAGTTAGGAGGAAAGAAGAAAAACATTTAAAAAACTCACCCTGTTTATTCCTCTATCATGTGCTTCTTTAGACTAGTGGTTAGAACCACAGATGCTTCATCACTGGTTCCTGGGTTCAAGTTCAAATGGCACTGTGCTTGATGTGTGAACTTATATAGCTTATTTGTTGTGAGTCCTCTTTAAAATGGAAATATACAGAACTTAGCTCATAAACTTGTAAGGGAGAGGAAATTAATACATTAGAATACTGTCCAGTTATAGTAAGCATTATGTGGGTGGTTCTAGCTGGCATTACAGATCTTCGTTTACCTATCTTGAAAATGCAATTAACATGGTTTTCTTTTCATGATGCTATGACAGGGCTCTTAGAATTCTGAAAAGGCACTGGGAAATGAGTCAAAGAGAAAGCAAGTCAGCACAGAAGTCACCTTTTTACATTATTTATGTGTCGTGTACATGAAAGTTAGGCAAGAGTGAAGAAATCCATTTGTTTTCTTGCCTGTTATAAGTCAGCTTTTAGGGCCATGCATAGAATGAAACTGACATATTATGCCAAGCAATATCTTTCTTTCTCTTTAATATCTTTCTTCTGATCAAGTTTCTGTACATTTTTCAGGATGTTTACAGACATAGAAACGAAGTCTTCAGACCCTATTCACTGACAAAGTGTGCTTGGGAGAGGAGTAAATTAGAGAATGAAATATTTTCGTTAAGTGCGACTAGTTACCAGGAGTGGGACCCAGAAGTTCCTCTCATTCATTTTCCTCTGAAAACCCTGTGAGTTATAGAAACTCACCTTGCCCTTGTGGTAGACATAAGACTCGTATCTTATTTGCCCTTTCCCCAAAGAAGGCATCCTCTTTAATCCATTCAATATTTTTTTTCCCGTTACATCTCTTAAAACAAAGAACAACAGCAACAAAATTATTACTTCCTTTGAGGCATTTCCCCTTCTTCATCCTTAGCAAACCTGGCTGAATCAGAATGAACATTTCTCTACAGAGAAACAGAAATTTGGCCACACTCTCTGGAACCAAAGAGACACAAACATGCCTACTTATCTTAAGTATCTTTCTGGAATGAACTGAACTTCCTTTTCTCCTTGTCTGGCCAACTCTTATTCTTCAGTGTTTAACTCAGATGTAATCTCTTCCAGAATGCTCTCTCTAGCCTCCCCTTACTCCCCTAGGAAGGAGTTCTGTATTGTTTTCGATACTCTAGTCATTATCGAAGCTAGCATCAACTTGGCACTTCGTGTATTTATTATGCCACTGCTATTATAGTGGCCGATAGAGCAGTGGTGGAGAGGCAGGGGAGATGATAAGTTTTTGCAGAGTAGAAACAGTTAGCTGGCTCTTCCAGGGGAGTCTCCAGAGAATGCAGGCACTTAAAAATTAAATTCTATGAGAAGTCTTCCAAAACCCTATTCTCTCCCTAGCTGAGTTATTCAGCCTCTTTCTTAAGTTCACAATGCAATTTCTTCACCTCCATCTGAGCTATTATCATCCTGGTCTCTGATCATCTATTTGCAAGTCCTCTGGTACAAATCTGTAAATTCCTTGTGGGCAAAAGTTTTCTCTTATTCATCTCTGAATCTGTGGTTCTTAGCAAAGGGCCTGACATAGAATAGATATTCAATATATATGTTGTGGTCAGAAATAAAAATGAATGGAGGAAGATTGCAGGGGAAGCTGAAGCTGCAGAAGAAAATGGGTATTGGTCACAGCAATTGGAATCTCCATCTTCCTAAGCTCACTTCTGAAATATACTGAGATATCAAGTTCTCCGTCTCTTTTCAGGGAGACAAGAAGGGAAGGGTACACACAGTTGGATTTTTATATTGTTTTTTTAAAAAACATTTGTTTGGTCGTGCCAGGTCTTAGTTGCAGCTTGTGGAATCTAGTTCCCCAAGCAGGGATCACTCCTGGGGCCCCAGGATTGAGAGTGTGGAGTTTAAGCCACTAGATCACCAAAGAAGTCCCTGTGTTGCTTTTAACATCAGCTGTGTGCTACCATGTCTGTGGAAAGCATATGTATGCCCTCTGAAAGGATACTCAGCTCCCATCCACAAATGGTTCTGCATCCTCCACACACACAACACACACACACACACACACACACACACACACACACACACACATTTAAATTAAATCTGTAATTTAAAAGATCAATGCAGGACAAAAATCTGCCATATTCAACATGGGTGACAGATAAAAGAGATAGTGAGAAGTTTTGTTTCTTTCTCAGTACCTTACTCAGTAGAAAACTGAGTGTTTCGGTGAGGAACTGGCTGTTTTTCATTCAGTGATCTGTAACTGAATACCTTCATCATTGTGAGGAGCTTGTATGCAAGTTGCTTCAGTAGTGTATGACTCTTCACGACCCCATGGGCTATATAGCCCTCCAGGCTCCTCAGTCCATGGGATTCTCCAGGCAAGATTACTGGAGTGGGTTGCCATGCCCTTTTCAAGGTGATCTTCTCCACCCAGGGATTGAACCCAGGTCTCTTAGCATTGATAGGCGGGTTCTTTGACACTAGCACTACCTTCGAAGTCTAGATGAGGAGCAACCCTGCTCAAATGACCTCTCAAAGTGCCTCTGGGATCCAAATGCCACTCTATATGCAACTAACTTTTATACTGTTACCTTTATACTATAACCTTTATACACTACCAATTCTTAGAGATGCTACAGAACCAAGCCCACCTTAGCTTCCTGTAATCAACCTGATCAAATAAACAGGTCTTTGACCACAAAATTATTTCAATTTTTATATTTTGCTTCTGGGTAAAGGCTCCTCTGTTCGTGGGATTTTCCAGGCAACAATACTGGAGTGGGTAGCCATTCCCTTCTCCAGGGGATCTTCCCAACCTGGGGATCGAACCCAGGTCTCCTGCATTACAGGCAGATTCCTTACCATCTGAGCCACCAGGGAAGCCTTTCTGAGTAACGACAATGTTTTATTATATGTCATTGATTTATATATTACATATCTCTTCCCTACATTTAATATGTCTTCCCAGTTTTATCAACTTAAACTCTTGCCTTTCTTTTCCAAGGGCTTTTGTTGTGGTTGTTTTTGTTCCACCATTTAACTAAAGACATTGTAAAACTGTACAAGCAAACCTCAGAGATATTGCAAATTTAGTTCTGGGCCACCACAACAAAGCGAGTCACATGAATTGTCTGGTTTCCCAGTGCATATAAAAGTTATGTTTACATTATCCTTAGTCTACTGAATATGCAAAAACTATGTCTAAAAAAGCAATATATATGCCTTAACTTAAAAATACTTCATTGCTGAAATATGCTAACCATCATCTATCCAGGCCTTTAGCGATTGCAGTGGTAACACTGAAGGTCACTAATCACAGATCTCTATAACAAATATAATAATGGAAATATCTGAAATATTGCAAGGATCACCAAAACGTGACAGAGACCTGAAGTGAGAAAATGCTGTTGGAAAAATGGTACCAGTAAACCAATTTGCCACAAAACTTCAATTTGTGCAAAACAAACAAAAATGTGATTATCTATAAAACATAATAAAAAAAGGTGCAGTAAAATAAGGCCTGCCTATGTGCCAAAACTTATGAGATTTACTGGAATATCAAGGCTTTGTTAAAAACTCTGAAATAATCATTTTAAAACTTTCAGACAAATATCTAGTTGGAAACATTCTTTTCAAAATAATAGTTATACATGATCCTATATAAATGCCCAAGTTATTACTTTTTGCAAAACTGCCATAATTATGGCTGTTAATATGATTATACATTGAATAAATGTGAAACTAGGTTGAAAACAAAGATGGACTTGTTTTCCCTTTAATATTTGTTTCATAATAACTAAAAAAAAACCAGAATGATATAAAGGGATTTTTACATTACTACATATCTGAGATAAGGACAATATGCAATAAATAAGGGGCTTTCCAGGTGGCACTAGTGGTAAAGAATCTGTCCGTCATTCCGGGAGATGCAAGAGATGTGGGTTTGATCCCTGGGTTGGGAAGATCCCTGGAGGAGGAAATTGCACCCCACTCCAGTATTCTTGCCTGGAAAATTCCATGGACAGAGGAGTCTGGCAGACTACAGTCCATGGGGTTGCAAAAGAGTCGGCCATGACTAAGCACATACACGCACACATGCAATAAAATGTTTTTCATGTCTAGAGGATTCAGAGGAGAACATGGCTAAAGAAGCTGACAAAACACCATTATTAGCTGAAGAATAGGGACTCAAGAGTAGTAGTTTCCCAAAGGTCTTGTTTTTTGGTCTCAAAGTTCTCTACCGCTTCCAGATGCTCTGTGCGTTTAAAAGCAGGGATTGTTAACTTCAAGAATGTAAGCCAATAAACACAATTTGGTAACACCAACCTAAGTGCAGCAGGAGAAAATGTTTTGTTGCAAATATGTGCACCTGGCTTCTTTATTACAATCTGACATTGCACTGGTTCATCTCAGAAAAGAAGTGGTAGCTGCTGTACAACTAGACTCCAAGAAATATGTTTTGTTGAGTATTTTTGGTTGTTGTGGGTGAGCATTTTAATATAAGATATTTTAAGAATTTTCACACAAATTATCTGAAGTATTTACAGAACACCCTAAACACCATCCCTGCTTTTCACCTTCCTGGGGTCTATCAACTGTATGTACACCAAGGATCTGTGAACAATGCATGAACCTGTTGATAGATTACACATCATCTGTGAACTTCAGAAATACATGGCAAGTTGTATATGTCTACAATTTTTATGAGAAAGCTTTCATTATATTTCCATTGACCCTCCAAATAGTAAATTCTAATAAAAGTACATCAAAGAGACAGACTGGTTTTATTAGTCACCTGTTGGCATGTCAAGCTCTTCACATCTGTTAATTCATAACATTCTCACTGTGGTATAATGAAGCAATTGGAATTATTTATGTTTTTACAGTTGAGAATTTTAGACATTGAGAAGTTATGGGGTTTATGTAAGTCCTACAGCTCGGATGTGACAGACTGGGCATTCCAACCCATAGCCATCTTCTCTGTGATGCATCTATTTTATGCTAATATCCACTGCCACCCACAGGAAAAATAATAGTTGTCTTGTGGATTTTTATTTTTCTTCCATTGTTGACTAACAGATAAAGAAAATTCTATATTGCACTTGTTCTTTAAGAGACTCACTATTTTTTGACCATCTATAATTGCAAGGGTTTGTTTTACTAAGACTCCTCAGCCTCTACAGACATCTTCTGACCACACCATCATTTCTGTGCCCCATTCAGGGCAAACATTAATAAACCCACTCCACACATGATTTTTCTGATTCTTATTTTCTGAAGTGGCTTATCCAGGGTTGCATTATTTTTTAAAAATGAACAATTATAAATCTTTATTTTTTGGCCACACTGTGTAGCATGTGGGGTCTTCGTTTCCTATCAGGGCTCAAACCCACACTTCTTGCATTGGAAGATCAAGGTCTTAACCACTGGACAGCCAGGGAGGTCCCAGGGTTGCACTACTTAATATGAAGGTTGTAATGCTGGTTGGTGGTGCTTGGTGAAAACCAGAACTCAAAATGTGTGTCCTACCAGAGTTAGACTAAAAACAAGGATAGATACTATGGCATCTCATTTGGACACAAACCAATCATTAGGGTGTCAAAGTTTAACTTGTAATAGAACCAGCTTTGTGATTTTTAATCTCTATTACACTTAGCCATTTGACCCATCGGAGACAAATAAAGTCATTCCTATGACTGGCTATGAAAATCGAGGAGATTTTGTGTGAAAGTTTTCTTCAACTTAGATCAGCAGGTCTTAGGGATTTTCCATCTGCTTTCAAGTAAAGTGAGAATATTCCATGGTTTTAGGTAATGACCGAGGATCTCATAAGTGATATAGTATCTCAAAAGTTGATTTCACCTTCATTTGTGCTTTCTATTCTAAAATAGAGTAGCTCATTCTCCTAGTTTATACTAATACCATTAAACACTGTAATTGCAAACCAAGTGACTTCTGGCAGTCACTAATTTCTTACATCAGTTACACATAAAGAGAACAGATGGAAACAGTTGCAACACTCAGAGGCCCCCATATTTTTCTCTGTTAGCAGGCATAAGCACCCGTGGAATTTATGATTCCTTATTTCTCTACCTCCTGGATCTTACGCAAAGACATATTTCTATTGCTACAGCAGGATCAGAGCTATCTTTCATTTGCACAGGGACTTTCTCTAGGCAGAGCGGGGTTAGAACCTCAAGAAAGGTTAGCTCAGGAGGGCATGCTGATGGTTACGGCAATGGTGAATACTTTGCTTTTATTCCTTCTGACCTCTTATATTTCCTGCTGTCTTTTCACAGCTATTCACAGGTAGTCCATTCTGATGCCCTGCACCTTTTGAATAGTTTTGCTTAGGAAGAATGAAACAATTCAGCTGGCATTTTCATCTAATGGACGCTTAGGGCATAGAGTGTTTTGAAGAGATACCTTGACATCTTTTGTAAAACTATTGACCAGTATCAAAATGTCAACACGCATCTCTTTTGTACCAGCCTTGGGGATGGATGGTCAGATATTTACTTACCAAGAATGAGGTGGGTTATAAGATTCTCAGTGGCCAAAAAAAAAAAAAAGTACAGAGTAAAACTGAAAAAAGCAGAGTGGTGGAATTGATGGAATTGGTGTCTGACCACAGATCTTAAGTAGGAGTTGGGAGGGAGCCCCCTTCTGTTCTTTCATATATTGAGAAAAGAATCTGGGTCTTTAACCTTTGCAATTGTAGGATTTAAGTTTATCTAAAAATATGTGCCCTCTCTGTTAGAATGGAAGTGAATTCCAGAGGTCTGCTAGTTTTTTGTTTGCTTTGATTGGTTTATCTTCTAAAATCATAAAATAATTCTCTGATGACATATAGCAAACCTTTGGCATGGCTCTAACAGGTCTACATTGTCCTGGCTCTGAGCCAAGAATCTGAATTTTTAACACCTAGTGGTAGTGATAGTATTTTGGAGATACTTGGTCAAGTTTCACTATTACATGCTCTCATAGAATGGCATTTCTTTCCTTTATAGCAAGCTTATCAACTTTTCATGTTCCATTTATTGTAGGGACACTTGATCCATACCTGTTTTCCTTACTTGACACCAGTGAATATGACTTCAAGAGACTCCAACTTGTGGACACAGTGGGAGAAAGAGAGTGGAACAAATTGAGAGAGCAGCATTGAAATATATACATTACCATATGTAAAACAGATAGCCAGGGGGAATTTTCTGTATGATATAGGGAGCTCAAATCTGGTGCCCTATGACAACCTAGAGGGGTGGGATGGGGTGAGGTGGAACAGAGGTTCAAGAAGGAGGGAACATATGTATACCTACGGCTGATTCATGTTAATGTATGGAGAAACCAACACAATATTGTAAAGCAGTTGTCCTCCAACTAAAAATAAATAAATTTATGTAGAAAAGGAGACTCCAACTATTTAAGTAGCTATTCAGCTTAGGTAAAAAAAAAAAAAGAGAGAGAGAGAGTGTAGGATTCAAGGATTTAAACAAAAGGACTGCTGAAAAATATACAAAGAACCATATATAGACGTACAAGCACATACACTCAGACAGGCACACACATTCATTTGCTCTGGTATAGCCACACAGGCTACCTGAACATAACGACTTTTCTTAAAAACACAGATCCTTTGAATTTGGTATTTTCTCAGTGCATGGAATATTCTGCACATCAGTCTTTACATAGCTGGGTTCTCACCCTTTAGCTTATAGCCTGAATATAACCCCACCTCTGCTGGAGCACCATATTTAGAATCCTTTCTTCTCCTTTCTCCTATTCATCCTTAGCATGTCTTCTTCTTCAGCTTTATAGCCCCCAAACCCAGCACAGAGTCTGCCTTATACTAGGCACTCTATATAATTTTCTGTTAATGTCAGGCACTTCCCTGGACAGGTACTTCTATTAAGACAGTGAATGGTAGTTCCAGAGAGAATGCAGATTAAAACAGTGCAGAAATAAAACATGTTCCTGTCCTCAAGAACCTTCTGTCTAGTGGGAGAGGACACAGAGAAAATCACACAGGCATGATGCAAGATAGGAAAGCATAGAGGGGACTTCCCTGGTGGTCCAGTGGTTAAGAATCTGCCGGATGATGCAGGGGATGCTGGCTCCGTTTCTGATCTGGGAATATTCCACATGCTGCAGGGCAACAAAGCCCATGTGCCACAAGTACTGAACCTGTACTGTAGGGCCCTCAAGTTGCAACTCCTGAGAGTGCAAGAGCATGCTCTGCAAGGAAGGAAGTCACCACAATGAGAAGCCTGCACACCACAATTAGTGAGTAGCCCACGCCTATCACAACTAGAGAAACCACATTCATGGCAGCGAAGACCCAGTGCAGCCAAAAATAAATGATAAATAACTTATCTGAGCCTTGACTTACTTATTTACCAAGTGGCCTATTGCTTTATGCCGGCTAGGGTTTTTAATAGAGAAAAGTAAAGCATTTCCAAAGAGAGAGCAGTTATTCAGTGAAGGTCCATTTCCAGGCCTCAAGGCTTGTCCATTATGACATTTCTATGAAAGCTGTTTCTTGCAGAGTTGTACAGAAAAGTATAAATAAGTATCATTGGAGAATACCTATCCTACAAAACACACAATCATACACAATTAATACCCAGTAAACATAATGTTATGTAGGTTTCAAGAGATTTGACTTTCTTCACTTTCCTCTTCGGTCAAATAATGAAGAAAATATCAATATTTCTGTTTGTTATTATTTTTATCCAAGTGAAGAAAATAGATTGATTTGTGTGTTGATATGAAGTAATTATCTGAAGAAAATGTCCCCCTTCACAATGCCTAATGCCAGGGGTCTTACATAAGAGTTCCATCTTTGCCCATCCCAGAATCTGTACATCCTACCAGTATATAAGAAAGAATTTTATTATCGACTTCAGTCGTACACTTCCTGATACAATTTAACCCGTGGACATTTTCTAATTGTAGAAATTCAACTATTCACTTGAATTTTCAATAAAATAAATGTACAATTGGATCCCTTGTATTCTGGCCTTGAGAAACCAGGCTCTGCCATCTTCAGCACTTCTTTAAAAGCAGCATACAAATTGTTACACAGCTGAACATTGATAGCTAGTTACTTCCATTATCTATAAAAATCATTTTAGGGAAAAAAAGTCCTACTGAATGGCCTTGTGAAGCACACGTGAGACTCTTATTTTCTTACAGAAAGTTTCAGAAAATACTTTAGTACTAACAAAAGTCAATAGATGAAAATCAAAGATGAAGAAATGAACATTCATCCTGAAATAGGAGCTCTGAAAACAATCAACAATATTATAGTTTGGCTAAATTATAGTTAAAGATAGCATGCTTAGATACTCTCATTTTTAAAATAATTTAAAAATAAGAAAAATATTGACTTATTCAAGCATATAAATTTAGTATTACCCATTCAATTCTTATGGAGTCTAATTATTATCTGAAGGAGACCTTTGCTAACCTTATGATCTGTGACAACAGGACTAAGGGAAGTTGATGTATGCAAAGTAAATTTACTATGAAATAAAATCAGCAGTTATAATCCACTTCTGTTTGTACTTCCATGTAAAATTTTGATACTATCTAAAGCCCACTTCCCTAGATTTCTATAGTCAGTTTAGTCAGAAAAATCCTCTTTGATTAGTATAGAACCTGTGCAAATTAATATAAATGAATGTACTTTAATCCTGAGGAGTGTGAGACAAAATTTTCACTCAAAAAGTACTTTACCTTAAACTCAAAGGTTAGATTAAGTTGGGACATGAGAGAAGAGAAAAGTGGATTTGTGGAAGAATGGAGAACATCATGAAGTGGGCTTACTTTGTGAACTTTGGTTTGGTTTGGATAGGGTCTCAGTACCATATACTCAGATCTGTGTCTATCTATCCATCTATAACTATCTCTATTTATATATCACCATACAAATATATCTATCTATAACTATATCTGTTTATTACCATATCTATCTATTTATTGCTACATGTATCTATCACCATATCTATTATTGAGAGATTGACTGATTTCTAGGAACTGACTCACATAATCATCAGGTCTTAGTAAATCAAAATCTGTATGGTAGGCTGGCAGGCTGGAGACTCGGGGAACAGTTGTGGTTTGTGTTCAAAGGCAGTCTGCTGGTAGAATTCCTGTTCAGAGGTCAGTCTTTGTTCTGTTAAGGCCTTCAACTGATTGTGTGAGACATGTTCCCCCACTGTTGAGGGCAATATGCCTTATTCAAAGTCCACTGACTTAAATGCTAATCTCATCCAAAAAATACACTTACAGAAATATCCAGAATAATGTTTGACCAAATATCCAGGCACTGTGACTCAGCCAAGTTGCCATATAAAATCAACAATTACACCTACTTGGTCTTTTCCCATGAATTTATGATCAGTTTTCATAAGACAGGAAGGCAAGACAGAAGTGGTTGGCATTTTAAACGTGTCTTTCCTTTTAACTGAAAATAAGGTCATTTTAGAGCCAATTAAACTATTTTACAGGAAGATGCTTAAGCTTGTCCTCTTATGAAGTCACAATTGTAATTGTTAAAATCTAAATTTGGGTTTGTGTTTCTGAATTCCAACTTATCTTCTAGAGATAAAAAGAATAAGAAGATATAAGTTGATTTCTGGAGAAGAACTCTTTGACTCTGGAAATATGGATATTGATTATGTAGTCACCAAGGACAGATATCCAGTAACCTGGAGGTAAAACCACTATGCTGAGAGAAAAGGGGCATGCTTATTTATACAAAGCACTGGTGAAAGGACATTATCTGAAGAAGAAATCCCTACATCTTTAAGACAGTTTCCCAGGATCTGGGTTATAGAGACTTCATCCTAGCTAAGACAAGCCACTGTGATTGACTAGTGGAAGACCGTATGCAAGAGCACACCCTGCGGCCTGGAGAAACCAGGACATTAACAGAAACTTGTGGACAGGCCTAAACCCTCCCTCTTTCCATTTATCCATCTTTAGACAGAGACTGGCTTATGCTGTAGCTCCTTAGTGTTCTCATATAATCCTTAGATTCTAAGGACAAAGATGGGACAGTGGAAGTAAGACTCTGAAATAAGATTCTTACCAATTTAGCAGGTAAGCAGTTTTAATATAATTTAGGGGAAAAAGTATAGTAGTTTAACTTCTGTTATGTGATGTGGGAGCAGAGCATGGATATCATTTCATCCGCACAAAATTGTTCAAGATTGTTTTCCTTCTTTTTAAAATTTTCCTCATTTTACAGATGACATTATGAATTTCGGTGCTAATAACTCATTTCAGATCACCCAGGAAAAAGGTGGGAAAGTTTAGATTTAGATTTTTCACAGGTTTTGACATCTTTGTGACTTGGTCACTGTCATTCTAAATAAGTCAAAGTAATGCATAATCTTGAAAATGTGATTTTAGGACTGCCCTGGTGGTCCAGTGGCAAAAACTCTGCACTCTCAATGCAGGTGGCCCAGGTTGGATCCTGGTCAGGTAAGTAAATCCCACATGCCTCAACTAAGACCTGGTGCAGTCAAATAAATAAATAAATTAATTAAAATACGTGAAAATGTGATTTTGTTATATTGTCCAAGGTGTTACTTATCAGAAAACAAGATTTATTTTTCCTTTCCCACTGTATAAGATTGTTGCACCAGCCTCTGGTGCTTGATGGTCTTATTTCTAGAAGTCTCAGCTGTACACTGGTTCTCTGAGAAGATCATAAATGTTCATCAGGTTGTACATTATGTGTCATCAGCACTCTTTTGTTCATATGGGAGCTATCATTTTATTCATCAACATCCCTTTGCAGTTAAAACTTTGGAAGATGGTTGTCAAAGTGTGTGGAACATTTATGGAGATCAAGGCCAAAAATACGCACGTAGAACTGATCTCCACGTAACTGACAAAAATGTATGCATCTTGGAGCCACATCAGTTTCAACTTTCAACTACTAGTCCATAGTTGATTGTGAATACTGAGGATTCAATAAGGGAAAACAATGACATAGAAATTCCGTGCAGAGGAATGAAATTCCATTATGACTATGATGATCAGGGATTCATTCTTCTGGGAGGGTTGCCTTCTTTAATCAGGAAATTAAATATGCCATGCATATTTGCATTAGTATATGGACTTTTAAAAAATGTAATTTATAGGGTAGATGTTAGACAACTTATTGTAGCTGGTATTCCTTGTTAGCATGCAATACAGCTTCAGAAGTCTTTTGCAGAGAAATCTGTCTATAACAATGTTACTCGTTAGGAATGCACCGGCATACTCAATATTAGACAAGAAACAAATGAAAAAAACAAACAAAAAACAAACAAAAAACTGGGACAGTTCCATGTCTTTTTTCCAAATGGTGTTTTATGGTGTTACATTCTATCATGACAGGGAAAGAAATTCTGGCTTCTGAGTTTTTCAGGGTTATGAAGTTACAGTGTTTGCTTTCATTTCAAATGATGATATCCAATGGCTTGTTTATTTAATGACAATGGATTAGCTGCTTTAATTGTAAAACAGAGCATTTGAACGATTGTCTTTTACCATATTCAAGGGCCTTTTGAGTGGTAACCTGTTTAGCCAATACATTTGGGTCTTGACCCTGGGCTCAGTAGAGACTTATTGTGATGAGAACAGGGAGCCAAGAAAGATTAAATTGCTCCTTCTGTTATTAGTCATTTATCCTCCAATCACCTCAAAACCAACAGCCAGGAACACGAATGGGCAGGGAACTCAGAGGTTTGGAAGGACGCAATGGTCAAGTTACCTTAACATATACGTGTTTAAGACAGAATGTATAGAACAGATACACACTTAAACATAAGAAATTCAACACATATTTTGTGCTTGTTGCTGTTAGTTTTATCTGTGTCACTTATGTTCCTCACAGTTTTACAGCTTCAGGCAAGATTCACTGGAAAGTTTTTCTTACACAATTCACCATGTCTACTACTTCCATTTTAGAGAAGAACAACATGAAACTTTGAGAGACCAAATAATTCTCCCAGTCAGCTCTTAAATGATGAGCCAGGAACCCAAATTGTGTTGTTTTAAAGTCTCTATTTGTTAGTCTGCAATGATCTTTGTTTCTTCTTTTTACTGTTGTTCTTCATTTTTATTTTGAAATAATTAAAAATTCACAGACATTTATACAAATAGTACATGGAGTCCCATGGGCCCCTCTCTTACCTTTTCCAATGGTAACATGCTATACAAGTTATTAATATCAAAGCCAGAAAGTTGACATTACTATGATACTGTTCACTGAGCTACACACACCATTCAGTTACTACTAATTTTTAATTAGCTTATACTGATGTAAATTCAAGTCATATTACTAGTATTAGGGTTTTATATTAGGAAGCAGCCTAGTAAAACAGAATTGCATGTAATTTACAGATGAAGAATGTCATAAGCACACACCAAACACTGAAAATGAATGTTCATTATAAGTCCAGCTTCAGAGCCTTGAGAAAAGCAGGTCTTAACAAGTTGTGACTACCTGACATTAAATAGAAATAGTCACATCACGGATTCAATTTTCTCTTAAGAGCAAATGTTCAGTACATTTTTTAAAAAATATAAAGTGGTCGGTGCCAGGCGTGTATTATCTCCAAGTTATGAAGTTCAGAAAAAAAAATTGAAAATCAATCAAAATAAAAATATAGTGAAATAGAAGATATATAAACAGACATATGATTTCTGAGTGGATCATCTGAAACTTGCACAGCTGAATAGTCAACACTTTAGGGTTTTGTGCCCTGTGACAGAAGCTCTGGGATGGTAGAGAGGATAGAATTTCTACTTTTTCTATGTATTTTATTAACTTTACTCAATGGGAATAGCTAGCACACATTTTTCCTGAAAGAAAAGAATAGAGTTACTCAATTGATCTGAAAAATTTAAAAAAGGAGAGTTTGCATCAATACATTTTTTTTTTATTTTCCAAAAAATATCATTTAGACCAGAAGAGGGAAAACAAGTACATACGGTAAATAGCTGCCATAGGATTTCTGCTATTGACAGACAGCTCCCGATTAGTCATAGGTTTCTTTCTTTCTTTCTTTCTTTTTTTTAGGAGACACTTTCAAAGAAATTGGCCCATAATGGTAGAACTCAGGAGAACAAGTGGTTTAAAAAGCACTTCTTACCCACTGGGAATTTTTGAAGGATTGAGTGGATGCATGGAGAAGTGGACATTCACTATATCGTCATCAATAAGGCCTAACAAGCTATCGGCTCAAGATCTTTTTGAGACAAAAAGTCAAGAGGGAATGGGGGAGGATGGGCTTTTTGTGGGGAGTGCAGTCCCCTCACCCCAGCTCTCCCATGTTTCTGAAAATCAACTTCTTTATCTGTTTCCTTCCTTCTGCGCTCCATGTTATTTTCCCTCTCCCATAAAAGTGACTTTCCTATATATTCCTTAATGTAAATGCAGGAGACCTGGGTTTGATTCCTTGATCCCTGGTTCCTGACCCAGGGATGGAACCCCAGTCTCCTGCATTGCAGGCAGATTCTTTGCTGAGCCACCAGCAAAGCCCTAACATAAATACACCATAGCTTTACTGTATTTGTCAATTTCGCTTAATTCTGTAGGTGACTATAAGGGTAGTGATTATACTGAATGTTCTCAGTACTGAGTATAGAGCTTGGCACAATCTTAAGCTGTAACAGAGCAACTTGTAAGCAGGTGGATCTAGAACAACAATACATGAAGTAAGAATCAGGAAATCCACATGCCAACTAAAAATGGTCACTTGCCCTCTGCCTCTACAAGGCTTAAGTCACTAGCCACTGTAGGTGCTGACCTTCAGTACTCCTTGAAATTTCAGTGTGGAGATCAGGAGTGAGGCACTCTGTGCTCTGAGGAACACTGGCAAAAATAGGTTTTCAGAGTGTTAGATATTTTGGGGAGGAGGTTTCATGCACCTGATTTCTTGCATCTTCTCAAATCTAGAAAATAGAGCTATTTTCTTCTCATGACTAGGAGCAACCTTTTGATAAAATGTGTGCTTGACAGCATGTATCAACCTCACTAAGATTACATATATACTGACCTCCCCTGGAACCTCTTCAGAGGTACAGAGCTATCTGAAAGGCTGGGTCCCAGGTCACAGTTCTCATTTTGCCCCCAAATAAAACTTAACTCTCAATTGTAATGTTGTACTTTGTTTTTTTGTTTTTCAGTTGACATGCATGCCTTGCTGGAATCTAAATTCCAATGGGATTGGTTCTTCCAGGAGATGAGTGTAGGGGAATGTGGGCTTCCCATTTGGCCTTGTTTCATGGTCTCCACAGTCAGACTTTTTCTGTCATTTTGACCCCTAAGAATTTCTTACTCACACTTGGAACCTCAAAGCCCAACTCTATTGCTTCAATGGAGAAGTCACACAAATGTATCTGGGAATGGTATACAATATTAGTGTTTTTAATAGGAAGATCACTGATCTTGAATCATTGACCCTGATCATGAGCCTTGAATTCTGGTCCCTAAGTTATGTTCTCTGTGAATTTGAAAAGCTTTCTAAGCAGTAAAGCATATTCAATGATGATGTGCATCAGTTCAGTTCAATTCAGTCGCTCAGTCGTGTCTGACTCTTTGCGACCCAATGGACTGCAGCACACCAGGCCTCTCTGTCCATCACCAAATCCCAGAGTTTACTAAAATTCATCTCCATGAGTCGGTGATGCCATCCAACCATCTCATCCTCTGTCGCGCCCTTCTCCTACTACCCTCAATCTTTCCCAGCATCAGGGTCTTTTCAAATGAGTCAGCTCTTCGCATCAGGTGGCCAAAGTATTGGAGTTTCAGCTTCGGCATTGGTCCTTCCAATGAATATTCAGGGCTGATTTCCTTTAGGATGGACTGGTTGGATCTCCTTGCAGTCCAAGGGACTCTCAAGAGTCTTCTCCAACACAGTTCAAAAGCATCAATTCTTTGGGGCTAAATTTCTTTATAGTCCAACTCTCACATGCATACAAAACTACTGGGAAAACCGTAGCCTTGACAAGACAGATGTTTGTTGGCAAAGTAATGTCTCTGCTTTTTAATATGCTGTCTAGGTTGGTCATAACTTTCCTTCCAAGGAGTAAGCATCATTTCGTTTCATGGCTGCAGTCAACATCTGAAGTTATTTTGGAGCCCCAAAAAATTCAGTCACTGTTTCCACTGTTTCCCCATCTATTTGAGATGAAGTGATGGGACAAGATGCCATGATCTTCATTTTCTGAATGTTGAGCTTTAAGCCAACATGTTCCTTCTCCTCTTTCAGTTTCATCAAGAGGATCTTTAGTTCCTCTTCACTTTTTGCCATAAAGGTGGTGTCATCTGCATATCTGAGGTTACTGATATTTCTCCCGGCAATCTTGATTCCAGCTTGTGCTTCTTCCAGCCCAGCATTTCTCATGATGTGCTCCGCATATAAGTTAAATAAGCAGGGTGACAATATACAGCCTTGAGGTACTCCTTTTCCTATTTGGAACCAGTCTGTTGTTCCATGTCCAGTTCTAACTGTTGCTTCCTGACCTGCATATAGGTTTCTCAAGAGGCAGGTCAGGTGGTCTGGTATTCCCATCTCTTTCAGGATTTTCCACAGTTGATTGTGATCCACATAGTCAAAGGCTTTGGCATAGTCAATAAACAAGAAATAGATGTTTTTCTGGAACTCTCTTGCTTTTTTGATGATCCAGCAGATGTTGGCAATTTGATCTCTGGTTCCTCTGCCTTTTCTAAATCCAGCTTGAACATTTGGAATTTCATGGCTCAAGTATTGTTGAAGCCTGGCTTGGAGAATTTTGAGCATTACTTTACTAGCATGTGAGATGAGTGCAATTTTGAGGTAGTTTGAGTATTCTTTGGCATTGCCTTTCTTTGGGATTGGATTGAAAGTTGTCCTTTTCCAGTCCTGTGGCCACTGCTGAGTTTTCCAAATTTGCTGGCATATTGAGTGCAGCACTTTCACAGCATCATCTTTCAGGATTTGAAACAGCTCAACTGGAATTCCATCACCTCCACTAGTTTTGTTCATAGTGATTCTTTCGAAGGCCCACTTGACTTCACATTCCAGGATGTCTGGCTCTAGGTGAGTGATCATACCATCGTGATTATCTGGGTCATGAAGATCTTTTTTGTACAGTTTTTCTGTGAATTCTTGCCACCTCTTCTTATCTTCTACTTCTGTTAGGTCCATACCATTTCTGTCTTATTGAGTCCATCTTTCCATGAAATGTTCCCTTGGTATCTCTAATTTTCTTGAAGAGATCTCTAGTCTTTCCTATTCTATTGTTTTCCTCTTTTTCTTTGCACTGATCACTGAGGAAGGCTTTCTTATCTCTCCTTGCTGTTCTTTGGAACTCTGCATTTAATGGGTATATCTTTCCTTTTCTCCTTTGCTTTTCCCTTTTCTTCTTTCCACAGCTGTTTGTAAGGCCTCCCCAGACAGTCATTTTCCTTTTGTGCATTTCTTTTCTGTCTTCTGTACAATGTCACGAACCTTCATCCATAGTTCATCAAGCACTCTGTCTATTAGATCTACTCCCTTAAATCTACTTGTCACTTCCTCTGTATAATTGCAAGGGATTTGATATATGTCATACCTGAATGGTCTAGTGGTTTTCCCTACTTTCTTCAATTTAAGTCTGAATTTGGCAATAAGGAGCTCATGGTCTGAGCCACAGTCACCTCCCACTCTTGTTTTTGCTGACTGTATAGAGCATCTCCGTCTTTGGCTGCAAAGAATATATTCAATCTGATTTTGGTGTTGGCCATCTGGTGATGTCCATGTGTAGAGTCTTTTCTTGTTTTGTTGGAAGAGGATGTTTGCTATGACCAGTGCATTCTCTTGGCAAAACTCTATTAGCCTTTGCCCTGGTTCATTCTGTACTCCAAGGCCAAATTTGCCTGTTACTCCAGGTGTTTCTTGACTTAATACTTTTGCATTCCAGTCCCCTATAATGAAAAGGACATCTTTTTTGGGTCTTAGTTCTAGGTTGTAGGTCTTCATAGAACCATTCAACTTCAGCTTCTTCAGCATTACTGGTCGAGGCATAGACTTGGATTACTATGATATTGAACGGTTTGCTGGAAACAAACAGAGATCATTCTGTCATTTTTTAGATAGCATCCAAGTATTGCATTTCAGACTCTTGTTTACTATGATGGCTACTCTGTTTCTTCTAAGGGATTCTGCCCACAGTAGTAGATATAATGTCATCTGAGTTAAATTCACCCATTCCAGTCCATTTTAGTTCTCTGATTCCTAAAATGTCAATGTTCATTCTTGCCATCTCCTGTTTGATCACTTCAAATTTGCCTTGACTCATGGACCTAACATTCCAGGTTCCTATGCATTATTGCTCTTTACAGCATCGGACCTTGCTTCTATCACCAGTCACGTCCACAACTGGGTGTTGTTTTTGCTGTGGCTCTGTCTCTCCATTCTTTCTGGAGTTACTTCTCCACTGATTTCCAGTAGCATATTGGGCACCTATCGACCTAGGGAGTTGCTCTTTCAGTGTCCTATCTTTTTGTCTTTCCATAGTGCTCATGGGGTTCAAGACCACAGCCTTGTCTTACTGACTGCAGCCTTGTCTAACTCAGTGAAACTAAGCCATGCCATGTAGGGCCACCCAAGACAGACGGTCATGGTGGAGAGTTCTGACAAAATGTGGTCCACTGGAGAAGGGAATGGCAAACCACTTCAGTATTCTTACCTTGAGAACACCATGAACAGTATGGACAGTATGATGTGCATGTCATAGTGTTACTGCAAATATTAATCAGCATGATGTGTGCTAACAGTTTAGCCCAGTACCAGGTACAATATGAGTTTGGTCCCTGGGTCAGGAGGAACCCTTGGAAGAGAAAATGATATTCTACTACAGTATTCTTGCCTACAGTCCATGTGGTCACAAGAAATCAGACACGGCTGAGTGACTGAGTATAGCACACACAAGGCACAATTTAGGTCCCTTCAAGTGTCACAACTATGGTGTCCTCCAAACGTGTCTCTTTTACTTTGATTTTTCTAACCTCTTCTGGATAATTTCACTTTTTATGAAGCTTCTTTTCTTCATGTTCTCTTTTAGTAAAAACTGTCTATATATCTGTAACATTTTTGCATTATAAGAATCTTGAATTGGTATTTTTAAGTATAAGAGTAATATATTTTAGAAATGAAATATCATCAGTGAAGAAAACAATATTTCCCCTGTAGGAAATAATTTCCAGGGCAGCATTTTAACTGACATGTGTTTTTGGGAGAATCAGTTTGGTCCTTGAAATATTCCTGACTGCATTATGTTATGTCTGGAGGACCATTCTCAACTCTTCCATCTTTGATGCCCATTATAAATACTTGGGGATTTTTTTTTTCCTGATGTGGGTCATTTTTAAAGATTTAATTGAATTTGTTATAATATCACTTCTGTTTTATGTTTTAGCCTTTTGACCACAAGGCATGTGCAATCTTAACTCTCCGATGAGGGGATCAAACCCGCATTCCCTGCATTGGAAGGTGAAGTCTTAACTGCTGTACCACCAGGGAATCCTTGGGAATTTTAAAATAGTTTGATTCTTAAGCTCCATCTCAGATCACTTAACTGAGAACTTCTGGGTAATCTTGATGTGGGCTATAGCAATGAAAACTCAAAACAAAGCCATAAACAAAACTCCTCTTGATTCTAATAGGAAGCAAGGGGGAAGAACCTCTAATACCAACTATTGTATCTCAAAATTTATCAATAGTATATTGGCAGTGTGAACTATTCAGGTGATTACCTGGGGCAGTATATAAAGTGTATTAACTTCTAGACATCAACAAAACACACTGAATCAGAATTTCTGAGGGGCTCAGGGGAAATATTTTAGAAAAAAAGTCTTGGCTGATGCATGCATACCACAAACTTTGGTAAAAGCATCAAAATCATTAACTTGAGATGTCTTTTTTCGTGATCAGCAGTAATCTTTTGATGTTTACTACATGGGTTTTGTTTGTTTGCTTTTCAGCAAAACTCCCATATATCCTGGCTCCTCCCTTTTCTCTTTGTAACAGTTCCTCAGAGCTAACCAAGAGGCTTATTCCTGAGCTATAGTCCTCAGTAACATCACTGAATACAACATAATTCCCAGCTTTAAGGTTATGCATTTTATTCAGTCAACAACTGTTAGGAAGCCACTTCCTTAACCTCCCTACTTCGTGTCTCTTGGGAGATTCTGCAAATATTAAAGTTCCCTGATGCAGACACTTGTGATTTCTTCAGGAATGTTCGTTTTTTTTTTTTTTTTTTTTAATCTGTAAAGTTTTGATCCTCTAAGACTTTCAGGAAGTATGTGACCAAATAAATGTTCAAACATCCTGACACATTGAGAACTCTCAATAAATGTTAAGAACAACTTCTTGTATAATAACTGCAATTGTTCTTGAATTTCTTTAATGAAAAACCAACAGTAAGATTCACCAAAGAAAGGCAATGCCAAAGAATGTTCAAACTACTGCACAATTGCACTCATCTCACATGCTAGTAAAGTAATGCTTAAAATTCTCCAAGCCAGGCTTCAGCAATACATAAAGCGTGAACTTCCAGATGTTCAAGCTGGATTTAGAAAAGGCAGAGGAACCAGAGATCAAATTGCCAACATCCACTGGATCATTGAAAAAGCAAGAGAGTTCCAGAAAAGTATCTATGTCCACTTTATGGACTATGCCAAAGCCTTTGACTGTGTGGATCACAACCAACTGTGGAAAATTCTGAAAGAGATGGAATACCAGATCACCTGACCCGGCTATTGAGAAACCTATATGCAGGTCAGGAAGCAACAGTTAGAACTGGACATGGAACAATAGACTAGTTTGAAATAGGAAAAGGAGTATATCAAGGCTGTATATTGTCACGCTGCTTATTTAACTTATATGCAGAATATATCATGAGAAACGCTGGGCTGGAAGAAGCACAAGCTGGGATCAAGATTTCCGGAAGAAATATCAATCACCTCAGATATGCAGATGACACCACCCTTATGGGAGAAAGTGAAGAGGAACTAAAAAGCCTCTTAATGAAAGTGAAAGTGGAGAGTGAAAAAGTTGGCTTAAAGCTCAACATTCAGAAAACGAAGATCATGGCATCTGGTCCCATCACTTCATGGGAAATAGATAGGGAAACAGTGGAAACAGTGGCTGACTTTATTTTTTGGGGTTCCAAAATCACTGCAGATGGTGACTGCAGCCATGAAATTAAAAAACGTTTCCTCCTTGGAAGGACAGTTATGACCAACCTAGATAGCATATTCAAAAGCAGAGACATTACTTTTTCAACAAAGGTCTGTCTAGTCAAGGCTATGGTTTTTCCAGTGGTCATGTGTGGATGTGAGAGTTGGACTGTGAAGAAGGCTGAGCGCCAAAGAACTGATGCTTTTGAACTGTGGTGTTGGAGAAGACTCTTGAGAGTCCCTTGGACTGCAAAGAGATCCAACCAGTCCATCATAAAGGAGATCAGTCCTGGGTGTTCATTGGAAGCACTGATGCTGAAGCTGAAACTCCAATACTTTGGCCACCTCATGCGAAGAGTTGACTCATTGGAAAAGACTCTGATGCTGGGAGGGATTGGGGGCAGGAGGAGAAGGGGACGACAGAGGATGAGATGGTTGGATGGCATCACCAAGTCGATGGACATCAATTTGAGTGAACTCCTTGGTGATGGACAGGGAGGCCTGGCATGCTGCAGTTCATGGGGTCTCAAAGAGTCGGACGTGACTGAGCGACTGAACTGAACTGAACTGAAAATTCACCAAAAGAACAAGTTCAATACTGAGAAAATAATTTAGTCATTTTACCAAACAGCTTACTCTTATGTGTCAATATATGCATATATATGGTGTATCACCATATGTTTAAAGATAAATGCATTTGTAATTTTATATACATATGTCTATCTGTAATTTATTCTTGAGTACTTTTCACATCTTCTTATCAAATACAAGAAGAGTAGAGTTACAAACATGTGACATTAACTAGAAATGTCTCATCAGTGAGGCATTTGTAAAGCCAGGTATAGAGAGAGATTATCATGTAGTTATATAAATATGCAATGGTGAATGAGATCATAAATGTAGGTGAGCTGGCTTATACATGACCATCTTCATCAGAATCCCAGCTAAAGTATTTATTTGTTAACTGCGAGACCTTGAAAATTTTGCTTAATTTCTCTGAGGCTGTTTTCTACCCTATAGGCAGGGGTAATGAATGATTTACCTAAACATATAGGATTTAAATGACATAATGCATGTAAAGCACTTGGCTAAATTTTACTGAAAACATCAGAGGTGCCAGGCACTCTGCTATTATTAGGAAAAGCACTTAGCCAACTCTATGGTTAGAGAAAGCATTTAATAATAGGGTGTTAAGGACTGAACTGTGTCCACAGAAAATTTGTATGTTGAAGTTCTAACTCTCAGTATTTCAGAATGCGGCTGTATTTGGATACAGGGCCTTTAACGAGGTGATTAAGTCAAAATGATGCCCTTTGAGAATAGACCCTAAGCAAGCATCACTGGTGTCCTTCTAAGAAGAGGACATGTGAACACAGAAAGGGACACCAGGAATATGTGTGCACAGAGGAAAGACCACGCGAGGACACGGTGAGAAAGTGGCCACCTGCAAGTCAAGGAGAGAGCAGAGCGCTCAGTAGAAACCAGACCTGGGGCCTCCCCTGGCGGCCCAGGGGCTGAGACTCTGCAGCCCCAGTGCACGGCGGCCTGCGTCGGGGAGCTGGATCCCACATGCCGCGACTGAAGATCCTGCATGCCGCAGCGAAGGCTGAAGACCCTGCGTGCTGCAAGTAAGAGCGGTGCAGCCAGAAGGGAAGGAAGGAAGGAAGATGCAATTTTGAATTTCTAGCCTCTGCAATTGTTGGCAGAAAAATTCCTGTTGTTGAAGCCACCCAGTCTGTGTTATTTTACTACGGCAGCCCTATAATACTAGTACACAACATAACTAGTTCCCATGACCTGGAGGCCGGCATTAAGCTGGTAGCAAAGAACCAGGTTAATTCTCTTCTTAGGGAATTTCCTGCAATGATGGTTTATGGGGACGCTCATCGTGCAGGGCTTTCAGGTTAAGGCTTCACCTGATATTCTGAGTCAACAAGGAAATTTCTGCCAGCATCCTGTTACACTGGCTATGAGCCTGATGATGAGGAAGTGACAGAGTTCCCAGTCTCCAGGTTTGGATGTCTCTTTCTTCGGTCACAGGGCTTTGCAACATGTGGATTTCAAACACCCAAGAGAGCCAGAGAATTACAGGAAAGATCTGTAAAATATTTCTTTTCTTCATGCCAATACAGAGGATAGTAACATTTTTTGACTTGTTAATTAACATGCAATGGAAGATTGTCTGAGTTAAAATAAATATTTCCCCCTAAACACTACTATTTTTAAGTTATTCACAGAGGCAATTAAGATGTGTGTGCAAAGAGCAATACACATATTTACTTGTGTATGTTGACAAAAATAGTGTAAATTTAGCAATCTTTTCAAACAATGCTAAAACTGTTCTATTATTATCCCAGACTGAGTAATGTTTGTATATTTTCAAAAGGTGTCTCACACTTCCTGAAAACATGGGTCTGATTTACACAGCATAAAGAATGCTATTTGAGAATTATTTACAGATGTTGATCGCAATGATTTCAAAGCCATAATTCCTCTTGCGGACACCAGCCATTTACTTAAAGTGTAGTCTATGAGGAAGATTCAACTAATCACACCTCCAATTAGATAGTTCTGCAAAAGTAATTGCTCAGGCTTCTCAGGCCTGTGTTCTGTGTCACGAGAGGACCACATCTAATGATTTGTTGGACTTCTCCTTCCATAAAGATACCACACTCCTCTCTCCTCACAATCACACACAGCTTTCTAAGACAGGGTGATACAGGGGAGTGTGGACATCAGTCTCATGTTTCATATTCTGTTCTTGGAGGTAGTTGGATCTCGCATCAACTGCAGTGCTCAAGTTCTCATCCCTTGTTGTCAAAAGAGGACGGCGGTAGTGTGGCAATGTGTATCCTTAGAGAACTCTGTATACCTTCACCCCCCACACACACTGCCCTATTTCTCTCTCAGCCACTCCTCTCTCATTCTCACCACTGAATGCTGCAATAACATCAGTGCTATAAGAACAATGTTTAGAAAACAGAGTTAAACAGGGTGGCATGATGTGATGGAAAGAATATGCAACTAGAATCAGGAAGGCTGTAGGAAGGCAGTGCCACTTGTTTGTTGGGTGAATCGAACAAGATCTTTCACTTCTTGGAACCTGCTTTCTCTCCTGTAAAATGGACATGATGGTATGTCCCAGGGAGCTTGTAAGGATCAAATGAGTTCACAGATTAAAAAAAAAAAAAAAGGTGTTCTGGTTCCAGGCTGGCCTGAGCTTTTTGTACCAGGGACTCTGAAATTTCAAAGCTTGAGGCAGATGAAAAGGAATCACATCAGAGGAGGCTAAGTGATGTGCAATTTTGAGGGGTGTCTTCCTGGCCATGGGTGGTGAGACAGCAGTGAGGTGGCTGGAGTTACTGATGTATGTATGAAGGCCTGGGTGGTCAATTAAGGTCGTTAGCACATATTCAGTGCTTGCTATGTGCTGATACTGAGTGAGTATCTTATGCTGCAGCCAATTTAATTTCCACAACCTTAAAAGAGAAATACTACTGTGTTTTCTTTTGTACTGAGGAAGCTACCATGCACAAGGATGTAAATAATGTGCTAAGAGTCACATAGGAAATAAAATAAACAGTGAATCTTAGATTATAACTCACTTCAACCTGGATTTAGAGCTTACTCTCTTAAACTATGTGCTGGTCTCTGGTTCAGAGAATTGCGGCAGGAGGAGGGTCAGCATTAGCATGGGTGAAAAAAGAATCAGGGAAAGACCTGCAACCACTTTATTTTCCCTTTCATCTATTTAGTTCATTTTAAAACAATATTGAACTTGCATAAAAGTTGTGCATACCCTTTGTGGATATTTTTTTTTCCTAAAATTACATACTTGTTGTTTAAATGTCTATCACCTGCAAACACCTTCATGTGCATTTCCTACAATAAGCACATTCTTTTCCATGAACACAGTACAGTCATCTACATCAGGAAATTCACACTGGTCCAACAGTAGCATTGAATCCTCAGACTCAATTCAAGTGTGGCTAGTAGATTCAAAGGCAGTCTTAGAGCAGAGGGAAACAGCCTAGAATTCAGTTCTCACAAAGAAAGATGAGTGCTGGAAAACTGAGGATTTTGAACTGTGGACTCTTGATGGTCCCTTGGGTGGCAAGGAGATCAAACCAGTCAATCCTAAAGGAAATCAGTTCTGAATATTGATTGGAAGGAATGATGCTGAAGCTGAAACTCCAATACTTTGGCCACCTGCTGCGAAGAATTGACTCACTGGAAAAGACCCTGATGCTGGGAAAGATCGAAGGCAGGAGGAGAGGGGGACGACAGACGATGAGATGGATGGATGGCATCACTGACTTGATGGACATGAGTTTGAGCAAACTCTGGAAGTTGGTGAAGGACAGGGAAGCCTGGCGTGCTGTGGTCCATGGGGTCATAAAGAGTTGGGCACAGCTGAGCGACTGAACTGACTGACTGTCCTCTTATTCTCTTTATCCTAAATCCATTCTTCTGCTTTATCTTGCTCTTTGACAACCTTGTTACTTTTGAAGATTGCAAGCCAGTAATCTGGGTATTGTCCTTCAATTTGAGTTTATCTGATAACTTCTTATGATTAGGTTCAGGCTGTGCATCTATGGCAAGCGTGCACCAAAACTGATCTTGCCTTCTTCTCATCACATTTCATCACGTGATGCCTAAGTTCTCTGCCTCACTGCTGGTTGATGTTCATTTCGATCACTGTGTATAGACGGTTGCTAGCAGCCTTTTCCATTAAAAAATGCTCAGCTTCCCCATTACAATTAATATATGTCTTATAGAGAACTACTTTGAAACTATGAATATAACCCAATTTTCATATAACTTTCAAAATGTCCATTCATTTGTATACAAGGCTAGATGTTATTTCATATTTTATTCAGTGGGTTGTAATCGCTACTGTTATTATCTATTTTGATTCTTCAGTTTCCCCTTCAGAAAGTCTCCTGTGTTCTTCTGAAATTACCGTCACCATGAATACTTCCTTACTTTTTGATATGACTAGATATTCCTGGCTCATTTTTTATTATTCATTTTATTCTTATTTATTTTGGCTGCATCAGGTCTTAGCTGCAGGATGGGGGAATCTTTATGGTGTGCGGGCTTAGCTGCCCTGCAGCATGTGGGAAGGTAATTCCCAACCGGGGATCCAACTCAATTCTCCTGCTTTGGAACAAAGATTCTTTACCACTGGACCACCAAGGAAGTGCCCTCCTGGCTCATCTGTGTGCCCATTTCCACCTGCCTGGATTCTGACAAGCTGCTTTGAACCACACAGCAACCTTTGGCCTGCCACAGACACCTACCTTTTTCAGTATGACCTGAATTGTTGGAGAAGAGAAGAGAAGCAAAGAAGAACAAGAAGAAAAGGAGCACGCAGATTTGATAGAACGTGGAACTGGAAAAGAGAATTCTGGATAACTGTTACAGCATGGAGGCAAAATAAGTATGGCATATAAAAGTCACCCTCTAACACATTAAATGCTTAAAGAGCAGGTTGGCTTAAGCATCAGGTCCTAAGCCTAGAGAGGCAGTTTGGTCCAAGTTTGTGAAGGACTATGAGCTTCTATTAAGCACAGAATCTATGTCTGCTTCATTGGATGCACAATACATATTTAATGGATGACTTTTTAATGGATATTATGGATCTAAAATCACCACTGGGGAGGAGCCTGGAGAGAGAGAGAAGCTGTGAATCCTAGAAACAGAACATTTATTCATGAAAGAATTTCCTCAACTTGGATGCTGGTAAACTCTTACTAATTCTTCAAGTTTCTACCCACCTCTTGTGAACCTTTCCTAATTCCCAGGCATCTTTTAAGTTAATCTGTCTTCTGGCAATATTGTGCACATTTGTATCTTAACACTGAATCCCTAAAGTTAGGACTAATTGCTTTTGACAAGAAAAAGCAAACAACCATGACTTGAACAAAAGGAGAATTTTCTTCTCTCACATAATTTCACATAAAGGAGGTAAGAGAGTTTCATAACCACCAGGATCTGCATCCTTATAATTTGCAATTCTATAACTTTTAATATGTCACCTTACAGGCCAATGTGGCCTCCGGAGCGCCAGCCATCATATCTGCCATCTGAGAATCAGTAAGGAGGGAAAGACAAAGAAAAGTAGGCCATCTTTCTAAACGGAAAATTCTTAGAAATTGCCCACAAAACCATATTTATTGTTAATTTAAATAAAAGTTGTTACAAGGTCATACCTCATTACACAAAAAGTAGCTAATGTAATTAATTTATTGGTTTCCACTGGTTTAGGTTCATATCAAGGGTTGTTTCACTAAGAAAGAGAAGAGGAATAAATCTGAGAGAGCAAATGACAGTCCAGGCTGAAAACACTGGCAAATATGTTAGCAGCATATTTTGTATGCCCTTAGCAGCATGTTTTATATGCCCATTGCTGCTCCCAAGTTGGCATCATGCATTCATTTGTAAGGGCTTCCCTGATGGATGGCTCAGTTGGTAAAGAATCCAGCCTGCAGTGCAGGAGACCTGCATTTGATCCCTGGGTTGGGAAGAGCCCCTGGAGAAGGGAAAGGCTACCCACTCCAGTATTCTGGCCTAGAGAATTCCAGGGGCTGTATGGTCCATGGGGTTGCAAAGAGTTGGACACAACTGAGTGATTTTCACTTGCATTCATTTCTATATTTATTCATAGGAAAAAAATGTGTGTTCAGGATTAAGTATAACTTACAGTTTTTCTGTAGTTTGGTAGAGGAGGTCAAATTTCAATATATTAAACTAAATGTTATTTTATGAACTCCTTCCAGAAATGGATTCTCACAGTGTTCCCCTGAAGTGCCAGCGCCTTCTGCAGTCTCTAGCCCAAGATGCATGTGCAAAAACGACTGCTAGTTAAATGAAGGAGAAGATTAAGAGCAACACAGAGTTTTCAAGAAAACAATATTTAAGAAGCTTCTATAACATATAACAGTCCAGTATCTGAAGGCAAATTTCTTAGGTTTAACTTCCGTCTCTGTCACTTAATAAATGACCCTGGGGAAATTATTTAACTTTATTTAGAATGGGAATGATAATAACTATTACTCATAGTGTTTCAGGGGGATCAAACTAGATGATATATGACAGGTGCATAGAATAGTATATGACACATGGTAAACCCTTGATAAATTCTATCTTTTTCTAGGATTTTTCTGCCTCTTCTTTATACTGCTTTCTTATGCCAGAATCACAGACTAGCTCCATTGAGCCCAATCCTAATGCTTCAGGACAGAGTACCAGTTTTTTAAGTCACTTCAGTCATGTCTGACTCCGTGCGACCCCACAGACGGCAGCCCACCAGGCTCCCCCGTCCCTGGGATTCTCCAGGCAAGAACACTGGAGTGGGTTGCCGTTTCCTTCTCCATGCATGAGAGTGAAAAGTGAAAGTGAAGTCTCTCAGTCGTGTCCAACTCTTAGCGACCCCATGGACTGCAGCCTACCAGGCTCCTCCATCCATGGGATTTTCCAGGCAAGAGCACTGGAGTGGGGTGCCACTGCCTTCTCCGAGAGTACCGACAGCCACCTGTAAACCACAGGTAAAATGTTTACAGCAGGGACAGAAACACCACCCTGTTCCCTGTGATGCCAGCACTGATGCTACTTGGTTAGTTAAAAATGTTCCCAAAAAAGATATTGTTTTCTTGTAGAGTAATATTTTTCTGCTCACAACAAAGCTCTTTCTTAGGTGCAAATTATGATGGTTTTATCCCATTAAAAAAAAAAAAAAACAATTTAGTGGAGAAGGGGGAAAAAACCTGGAAAAGATGATAGGAACTGTGGTGCTGGAGAAGACTCCGGAGAGTTCCTTGGACAGCGAGGAAGTGAAACCAGTCAATCCTAAAGGAAATCAATCCTGAATATTCACTGGAGGCACTGATGCTGAAGCTGAAGCTCCAATACTTGGGCCACCTGATGGGAAGAGCTGACTCAGTGGAAAAGACCCTAATGCTAGGAAAGATTGAAAGCAAAAGGAGAAGTGGGCGACAGAGGATGAGAGAGCTGGGTGGCATCATCGATACAACAGATATGAATCTGAGCAATCTCTGGGAGACAGTGAAGGACAGGGAAGCCTGCTGTGCTACAGTCCACGGGGTCACAAAGAGCTGGACATGACTGAGTGACTGAACATCAAACATAATGAGCAGGACGTATCAGGGTCTTTCAAACTTTCACTTACATTTGAAATCTGGAGACCCTACATTCTTTCATGAAATAACATTCTCTCTTCTGGTTTCTTTTTTCCCTTCTAAAAGAATTTCTCAGCTCTTTTTTTTTTAAAGAGAAAAGTGATTAGCTCCTACAAAGCAGAGTTTCACAGAAAATCCATCAGCTCAATGCTTTTTCCACCAAAGAATATGCAAGAAAGTAGGAAGGGTTGATGATTAGCTGCAACATTGTCTCTGACTCTTGTGACTCCATGGACTGTAGGCTCCTCTGTCCATGGAATTCAGGCAAGAATACTGGAGCGGGTTGCCATTTCCTTTTCCAGGGTGTCTTTCTGACCCAGGAATCGAATCCAGATCTCCTGCATTGCAGGCAGATTATTTACAAACTGAACTATGAGGGAAGCCCAAAAGTCGCTCAGTCACGTCTAACTCTTTGAGATCCCATGGACTATACAGTCCGTGGAATTCTCCAGGCCAGAATATGGTAAGGAAGAAAAGAACGGGGTACTGGCTGTGTGTCTAGACTGGAGACAACTAGTGGGTCAGAGAGCAACTTCTGTGGTTGAGAAGCCAGGGTTCAGGGCTTGGTCACTTACCCGAGTGGCTTTGAGAAAGTTACTTAATATGTTGGTGCCTCAGTTTCCTCATCTGCAAAACAGGGTGAATACCTATGACATAAAGGTGTGATAGGCATGCAAAATAATGATTCCATGCCTGAAACCTACCATGTATTTATTTAACAGGGAGGGTGGTGGCTGAGAGAGTTTCAGAAAATTTCAGACCATAACAACAACAAAAACAAATACATGCCTAGGATCTATCTCAAATATTTTCATTTAATTTTGTCATTACTTTTAAATCTCCCCAAGGGATTTAATAATGGAGCCACGGACTTTCCTGGCAGTCCAGTAGTTAAGATTCTGTGCCTCCTAAGAAGAAGGTATGGGTTTGATCTCTGGTCCAGGAACTAAGATCCCAAATGCTGCAAAACAGCTAAATATATAAATAAATGCAGCCGTATTCAAGAAGCATTGTACTTGGCTTAGCTCTTAAAACTTAGCAGCAGAATGACTGGAAATACTTCCTGGCCCCCCATGTTTTATGTCCAAGGTGAGATGGCTCCAATGGCCCCCAGAGAGTCCCAGGTGGCCACAGAGCCTATGATAACTGCAACTGAAGATGAACCTACAACTGTCACAATAGGGTCATGTGGCCAATCTTTCCTTTCCCTGTTTCTCATCTTATCCAGCAGCCAAAAAGTTATTCTGTAGGAAGAATTCTATTAAGCAAATATATTTTGGGCGAACTTATCTCTGAGCTCTGGAAGACCATTTTGTCTTGGCTAGTGAGGTAATGCTCCTCTGTCCTTGAGACACTGTTGGAGTCCCATGACTTACAACAATGAGTGTGTTTGTATTATAGACAGTACACACAGAGGTGTGCCTGTGGTGGCCGTTATGACACAAAGGCATCCAATGGAGAAAGCTCAGGCAGAGGGCTTTCCATTAACAGAAAGCCCGTCCTACCTGGGGGACTAAAGTTCAACACAACTGGAGAAGCCCGAGCACCCTAGAGCCAGGGCTCCGCAACAAGAGAAGCCACCGCAACAAGAAGCCGGTGCACCGCAACTAGAGAAAGCCTGCGCACGGCAGTGAGGACCCAGAGCAGCCAGAAAGAAAGAAATAAGTAAAACTATTAAAAAAAATTTTTTTCAGAGGTAATGTCTCCAAGCTTTGGAAAAACTAGTCATGACTTTCTGTTACTGGTAGTGACCAGCATATCCTGTAAACATGGGTATTGTAAACAACAGATTTAGTGAGGGGATACACACTTAAGACTAAGGCCAGATACCCTTGCAAAACTGAGTTCAAGTTCTCTCTCTTCCTCTCTATAGCACCATAGAATTCAACATGCCATTACACCTCACCAAACCCCTATTTCAGATCTGCAAAATGGCAATAACGATGACGAATAATTGGACTGTTGCAAGGAATCAGAGTGCCAGCATAAAGCAGGAACTTCTAGCTTGTGTTATGCTATGAACAATATCTGATACCATTTATCAAGGATTTATTATTATATGCTATGGATACAATATGAATAAACAAGTAATGTTTGTTTCCATACACAAGTGAAATATAATAGACAGTATTTGTTAATACATTAAGCCGATATGTAAAAAAAGGGGGTAGTCTGGGGGAAGGCATGGGTTTGTTCCTGGGTATTGAGTTTTTATGGGACAAAACAGCTTTTGTCTTAAGCACAGGGGTGGGGAATGTCATGCATCAATTTAGTCAATAAGAGACACAAAAGTAAGCAAGGCAGAGGAGAGTGGTACCCAGATAGAATTGTCACACACAGCTCCCATTTCAAGAGACTCATTTTTCTAATGTCATAATTGCTATTTATTTTATAGGCTTGCACATGACATATCACCACTGCAACTGCTTTTAATTCTGCTCTTATTATTAACCTCACTTTTCAGTTCTTTATCAACCTTGGACAAGACTATTTTCCTCTTCATAGCATCAATAGAAAAGCTAGTTTAAGTTTGCTTTAAAAGAAATTAATCTCAAAGCTATTCACACATTGTAAAAAGACCTTGCATAAGAATGTTGATAGCTGCTATTAGACCTGGAATCAGCCCTTCCCCAGGAGAGAAACCAAAGTGCAGACATAGTGCCATTCGATCAGAGAACCTAATAGGAAGGCCATGAAATGCTGTTACAGGGTGGCCCGGAGGAGGAGAAATGCCCAGATCTGACATTTCTTAGCTGAGTAAACTTGGGTAAGTTCCTAGATCTCTCTGTATCTCAGTTTCTTCATCTGCAAAATTGCAAACATCCACCCATCCATTGTTTTATGTCAGTTCCAGGCCTCATTTTCTGAAGCATGCGCTTGAAAGAAAGGATGGAAGAAACAGAACAAAGAAGGGAGTGGGGGAGGTAGAGCAGAAGACAAAGACAGAAAATGGCATATATAGTCTGATGAGGATGCATAGTAGATAGAGAAGATGAACAGAATCTTTAAAAGCAGGACTTGCTAGCAATAGCCAGGATTTTTCATCACCACAACCTGACTTATACTCAGAACTTCGGGTTTGGGGCTCCCTAAGAGATGTCCCTTAAAGTTTTCCCAGAAATAGGCATCGAAGGAAGGATGAAGCATGAAGTACGATTGTGATTACTCAACAAAGTAACCTTAGGAGTTAGACGCTTTCAATCTCTACTCTTACAAAGTGAACCTAAGTGGATGGAGCTGATGTGAAATACCTGGGATCAGAGGCCTGGTAAACCATATGACACCACAATCCCACTACTGGGCATATAACCTGAGAAAATCATAATTCAAAAAGACACATGTACTTCATCATTCACTGCAGCACTATTTACAATAGCTGTAGCACTAGTTACAATAGTAATCATTACTATTTATAATAACACCATTTACAAGGGAAGCAATCTAGATGTCCGTCGACAGATGAATGGATAAAGTAGTTGCAGCACATACATACGATGGACTATTCAGTTCAGTTCAGTCATTCAGTCATGTCTGACTCTTTGCGACCCCATGAATTGCGATGGACTATTACTCAGCTATAAACAGGAGCAATTTTGAATCAGTTGAACTGTGGTGGATGAAGTAAGAATGAAGTAAGTCAGAAAGAGAAAAATAAATATTGTATACTAACGCATATATATACACAGAATCTAGAAAAATTGTACTGATGAACCTATTCACAGGGAAGGAATAGACAAGGGGCTTCCCAGGTGGCACAATGGTAAAGAATCCACCTGCCAATGCAGGAGACACAAGGGACATGGGTTCAATCCCTGGGTCAGGAAGATCCCCTGGAGGAAGAAATGTCAACCCACTCTAGTATTCTTGCCTGGAAAATTCCATGGACACAGAAGTCTGGTGGGCTATAGTCTACGGGGTCCCAAAGAGTCAGACATGAATGAACACACACACACACACACACACACACACAAACACACACACACACAATAAAAATACAGACATAAAGAACAAACTTGTGGATACAGCAGGTGAAGGAGAGGTTGGGATGAATTGAGAGAGTGCACTGAAATATATACACTACCAAATGTAAAACAGATAGCTCGTGGGAAGTTGCTGTATAACACAGGGAGCTCAGTCTGGTACTCTGTGATGACCTAGAGGGGTGGGATGGNCCTAGAGGGGTGGGATGGGGTGAGGGGAGGGAGGTTCAGGAGGCAGGAGATATATGCATATTTATAGCTGATTCACGTTGTACAGCAGAAACCAACACGACATTGTAAAGCAATTATCCTTCAATTAAAAAAAAAAAAGGTAAATCCAGACTGGAAACCAGCCTGGCTTCAGAATTTGGGTAATGACTGTCATAGGTTCTGTGCTGCCTCTGGTAAGTCTGGAATATTAACAAATAATTCAACAGACATGGCAATAGGTCACCTCAATATATAATAACATTACCAGACAAGATTCTAGAGCTTGTGTTGAAATGTTTTATGAAAGAAGATTCTCTTTGAGCTCAAACGGACTTCTTTTCAGACAGAACCACTTGCAGAAAGTTTATAGATCAAGTGACATTCTAGGCAATTAAGGCCTCAAAGAGCCTAGGAAGGATGCATAAACTTTCAAAAATAATTCACACTGTGGCAGAAATGCAAATTGATTGAAGTTACAGTGTCACTCAGAAAGTTTGCTAGTCTTTTTCGGAATGACATGAAGCAGTGACAGACAATTGACAGGGACAGCCACTTCAACGGAAGTTGACAGAAGGACTGGGATGCCTTAAAAAGAGGGGGGAAATCCAGGGGGAAATAATCATAATAAGAAACAGCTTTCTTCCCATTTTTTCCTTTCTACATTTTTACATATAGATATTGATACCTTCTCTTTTCTAATTTTTTAAATCAAAAGCCTGCCTTTATAATTATCTTTTAAGTTTTCCAATCGTAATTACTATTGTATTTTGCATTTAAACAAAAACAACTTAACTAAATAAAACAGAGTTTATAAAATAGAACATAGGACACCATCTGCAGAAGAGTGCTGAGAATTTAGAGAACATGTAAAAGTGTCTATTTTTTACATCAACAGAAAGCACAAAACAAAAGCTTAAAGTTTTTTCTTGAAAGCTCCAAAATCGTAAAACTTCTGATTGGTTTCTCATCATAAACTTAAATGAATGGAGATTAGCTTGTGACTGGGTAGTACTAGGAATTTAGAGGTGGAAAGAATTTCTGCTGTTAAATTTTACAAGCATGGAATCAGTTGCACAGATGGGCAAAAAACGTTTACCACCTTCACTTACGAGTAAACATCAGACACTCAGTGAAACTCTGATTCATGTCTGTTGTGCTCCACATCACTGTCGTTCCTTAGAAGCGACACACATTCCCATAGAGGAGCAAATTTCCTATGATCAGTGTCTGGGCTACATTCAGTTCAGTTCAGTTCATTCACTCAGTCGTGTCTGACTCTGTGTGATCCCATGAATCGCAGCATGCCAGGCCTCCCTGTCCATCACCAACACCCGGAGTCCACCCAAATCCATGACCATCGAGTCGGTGATGCCATCTAACCATCTCATCCTCTTTTGTGCCCTTCTCCTCCTGTCCTCAATCTTTCCCAGCATCAGGGTCTTTTCAAATGAGTTAGCTCTTTGCATCAGGTGGCCAGAGTATTGGAGTTTCAACTTCAACATCAGTCCTACCAGTGAATACCCAGGACTGATCTCCTTTATGATGGACTGGTTGGATCTCCTTGCAGTCCAAGGGACTCTCAAGAGTCTTCTCTAACACCACAGTTCAAAAGCATCAATTCTTTGATGCTCAGCTTTCTTCACAGTCCAACTGTCACATTCATACATGACTACTGGCAAAACCATAGCCTTGACATGACAGTCCTTTGTTAGCAAGGTGATGTCTCTGCTTTTCAATATGCTGTCTAGGTTGGTCATAACTTTCCTTCCAAGGAGTAAGTGTCTTTTAATTTCATGGCTGCAGTCACCATCTGCAGTGATTTTGGAGCCCCGAAAAATAAAGTCAGCCACTGTTTCCACTGTTTCCCTGTCTATTAGCCATGAAGTGATGGGACCAGATGCCATGATCTTCGTTTTCTGAATATTGAGCTTTAAGCCAACTTTTTCACTCTCCTCTTTCACTTTCATCAAGAGGTTCTTTGCATATCAGAGGTTATTGATATTTCTCCCGGCAATCTTGATTCCAGCTTGTGCTTCCTCCAGCCCAGCGTTTCTCATAATATACTCTGCATAGAAGTTAAATAAGCAGGGTGACAATATGCAGCCTTGACATACTCCTTTTCCTATTTTGGACCAGGCTGTTTTTTCTTGTCTAGTTCTAACTGTTGCTTCCTGACCTGCATACAGGTTTCTCAAGAGGCAGATCAGGTGGACTGGTGTTCCCATCTCTTTCAGAATTTTCCACAGTTTATTGTGATCCACACAGTCAAAGGCTTTGGCATAGTCAATAAAGCAGAAATAGATGTTTTTCTGGAACTCTCTTGCTTTTTCCATGATCCAGAGGATGTTGGCAATTTGATCTCTGGTTCCTCTGCCTTTTCTAAATCCAGCTTGAACATCTGGAAGTTCACGCTTCATGTATTCTTGAAGCCTGCCTTGGAGAATTTTAAGCATTACTTTACTAGCGTGTGAAATGAGTGCAATTGTGCAGTAGTTTGAGCATTCTTTGGCATTGCCTTTCTTACGACTGGAATAAAAACTGATCTTTTCCAGTCCTGTGGCCACTGCTGAGTTTTCCAAGTTTGCTGGCATATTGAGTGCAGCACTTTCACAGCATCGTCTTTCAGGATTTGAAATAGCTCAACTNATCTCTAGTCTTTCCCATTCTGTTGTTTTCCTCTATTTCTTTGCATTGATCGCTGAGGAAGGCTTTCTTATTTCTCCTTGCTATTCTTTGGAACTCTGCATTTAATGGGTATATCTTTCCTTTTCTCCTTTGCTTTCTGCTTCCCTTCTTTTCACAGCTATTTGTAAGGCCTCCTCAGACAGCCATTTTGCTTTTTTGCATTTCTTTTTCTTGGGAATGGTCTTGATTCCTGTCTTCTGTACAGTGTCATGAACCTCCATCCATAGTTCATCAGGCACTCTGTCATTATGATCTAGTCCCTTAAATCTATTTCTCACTTCCACTGTATAATCATAAGGGATCTGATTTAGGTCATACCTGAATGGTCTAGTGGTTTTCTCCACTTTCTTCAATTTCTCTCTGAATTTGGCAATAAGGAGTTCATGATCCGAGCTACAGTCAACTCCTGGTCTTGTTTTTGCTGACTGTATAGAGTTTCTCCATCTTTGACTGCAAAGAATATTATCAATCTGATATCTGTGTCGACCATCTGGTGATGTCCACGTGTAGAGTCTTCTCTTGTTCTGTGGGAAGAGGGTGTTTGCTATGACCAGTGCGTTCTCTTGGCAGAACTCTATTAGTCCTTGCCCTGCTTCATTCTGTACTCCAAAGCCAAATTTGCCTGTTACTCCAGGTGTTTCTTGACTTCCTACTTTTGCATTCTAGTCTCCTATAATGAAAAGGGCATTTTTTGGGGGTGTTAGTTCTAGAAGGTTTTATAGGTCTTCATAGGACTGTTCAACTTCAGCTTCTTCAGCATTACTGGTCAGGGCATAGAGTTGGATTACTTTGATATTGAATGGTTTGCCTTGGAGACAAACAGAGATCATTCTGTCATTTTTGAGATTGCATCCACGTACTGCAGTTCAGACCCTTTTCTGCATTTTGGACTCTTTTCTGCGCTATATTAGAGTATTATAAATATTGTACTATGTATGTATCTGTGTATATATAAATTATATTCTGATATAATTTTAACCATTTTATGTAGTTTAAACTATTGCTGCTAACTACCATGGGACTACTAGTGATTATAAATACATATATTTATACATAAACATATAGTATGTATATAAACTACAAGTAGTTCTACAGTAGTTTAACTGCAGTAGTTTAAACTACATATAATTCATTTGACTTTCTTGTGGTATAGGTAATCTATTTCAATTCATTATTGTTGAGATTTGTCAAGCTCCCTCCATGTGGGATTCACTTTGCTGGACTTCAGAACACAGTGATTAAGTCAAACTATGGCTCTCATTCGAGTTCCTTCCCTAAGCACGCATGTTCTTCCCTTAAAATTACACCTTCTAGAACCTTAACTGTTACCATAACAAAAATAAATTTTTGAAAAACCAGCACATGTTCCAGGATTTCTGCACCTTATAAGGTAGAGAACTGCTGGGTTACAGTGTCCTGTTCACCTCCACATCCAAGAATCTATTCTGAAGAGATGTTTTATGAACAATAAACTCATAAAACAAGAAGAAAGGTTCACTTCTCTCTCTCTTTCTTATGAAGACCTGGCTGAGGAGCTGAGAGAAGCAAAAGAGAATTCTGCTCACCTTCAGGAATAGTCAAGACAATATTCCCCACCAGGGAAGTCCATTCAAGACAATATCTATATTCAAATGTTAAGTAAAATCCAAGCAACAAATAGTGTTCTAAATATAGGGTCTCAATATTCAGATGAGTATAGGAAGGGAGCTGGGAAGTTTTATATTTTTAGATTTCAGACATGTCTTTGATTTGCAAGGAACGAGAAGGTGGAGAAGTTTTAGTGCCCGTGGAAGAGTTTCTTTGCTTTCTGCCCAACATCATTTCAATTGACTGTATAAGAAAGACCCCTGTGTGCTAAGTCGCTTTAGTCATGTTTGACTCTGCAACGCCATGGACTGTAGCTCACCAGGCTTCTCTGTCCATGGGATTCTCCCAGGCAAGAATGCTGGAGTGGGTTCCCATGCCTCCTCTAGGGGACATTGCTGACTCAGGGATCGAACCTATGTCTCATAATTCTCCAGCACTGGCAGGCAGGTTCTTTACCACTAGTGAAAAGCATCTGAAAAAGAATACACACACACACACACATACACACACGTGTGTGTGTGTGTGTATGCTTGTATGGACATGTATAACTGAATCATTTAGCTGTACACCTGAGACTAACAACATTGTAAATCAACTATACTTCAATAGAAATAAATACATCAGTTTGAGAAAATCTCTTTTTTAGGTCTGCTTCCCCACAAATATGTATATATAATTTAAAATTTAAAATCAAACTATTACTCATACCAGTTTATAAGCTTGTTGTGGTTATTAATAAAAATATACAAATTTATTAAACATAATGCTTGATACATAGTGATCAATGAGTTAAATGTTATTATTATTAATCTGTATTCATATCATAATGTATAGCAATTGGTGATCTATTGGTACCCATCAAGACTGCTGTCTTACAAGAGAAAGTATTATTGATTTTGTTTCTCTCAACACTTAACAATGTTCTTAGCAAACCAAAGGATTTCTATAAGGATTTGTTTAATGATTAAACAATGCATTTTCAACAATGGGAATGATATTTAACCTAGTTTCACTCTCATTAGTAAATTTTCAATTAGTTTGCATTACTATATTTAGAATGCCTACATATTGAGAGCATAATGCTAGTTGAGTATCCCATGAGTAAATCATCTTCTCTTTAACTTCCTCAATTTACTGGGGCAAATGAACGGAGTGTATAAATAATGTGATTTGTTTGAGAAACCTCTGCTGAAAATTCAATTATAAATCACTGGGCTTTATTTTTATTTAAATACTTGGACTTGAACATTAACACTTATTCATGAAAACTATTCTCTCTTCAGGCCTATTAAATACAAAAACATTTTACTTAGAATTCATAGTTTCATTGTAAATAAAAACAATATTATTCATTTTTATACATGATCAAGTTTCAGCAAAATCTCTTTTACCAGATTAGCTGAAATTACATGGAATTCACTTTTGTTAATTGAAGCTTGTCACTCCAATATGGTCCTGAAGATATTAGAAGCACAGTTCAGGTTCAAAGGACAATACCTGAGAGGCAACTGTGCTGCATGTTATGTAAACTAGTGTAACAATGTATTTTTTGAGGTCCAACACGCTGTACCCAAGCACAGAGCTAGATTAGTGTAACCAACTTGAACTGTTTGCCTGGAACTTGCCCAGTTTTAGAACTAGATTTCTCACATTCAGAGAAATCCCTCAGCCCTGGGCAAACTGGGATAGTCAGTAACCCTAAGTGAAAAGAAATAGAATTATTTAGACCAACGATTCTTAGGTGTAGCATTTTTGCCCCATACTCACCTCCTCCAATACACACACACACATATGTATACACACGTGCACAAGCACACACACACACTCCCCTAGTGGTTCAACAGTGTCTAGACATTTTTGGTTGCCCTGACTCGGGGATGAGCTGTTGTTACTAGGCTTCCCAGATGGGGCTAGTGGTAAAGAATCCACCTGCAGTGCAGGAGACGCAAAAGACACAGATGCGATGCCTGGGACGGGAAGACCCCCTGGAGAAGGAAATGGCAACCCACTCCAGTATTCTTGCCTGGAAAATCCCAGCGACAGAGAAGCCTGGCAGGCTGCAGTCCATGGGGTCATAAAGAGTAGGGCATGAGTGAGTGCACATGCGCACACGCATCTGAAGGAGAGGCCAGGGCTTCTGCTAAACATCCTGCAGTGCACAGAACAGCACCCCCGCAACCTCCCCAAACAAATTACCTGGTCGAAAATGCAAACTTTGGTCTAAATAAACTCTTAAAACCAAGGGTTTTCATGCCCTAGAAAGTTTTGCTTCCTTTATCAAAGTTGATCCTCCATCCACTTTTTCTCTTTTAGTTTCAAGATGGGGATACTTATTTGTAAAGAAAAAAAAAATCTTTAACTATTTGGAATGATATCAGTCTTCATTGTTTTATGAATGAAATGTCAGTTTTTCACCTCAGCTTTTTTCCCATCTTCTATGCCCAGTAAAACAACTTCAGGAAACTGGCACTTAGAAGTCTTACAATCAGACTGTTGCTCTTTGTAAATCATCTCCTTTCACCCTGATAAAGATTTCATGAGTATATCTCCCTTATTCCAAAAGCTAGGCTTTTCACTCTCCCTGCATGAGGCCTATTTGGGTTTCATCAGTGGCTTAGAAGTTTACATCCCCATATTTGAAACTAATCTTTCTACATGCACTCTGATTTCACTCCTTCCGATGGCTCTGAATGTCCAGATCCAGGCTCAGTATAGTAGATACTATGGTACTTTGCCCAGATCCTTTTTAGGGTGGAAGCATTCATTATCCACTTTCTGGCAATACTGGCTTCAGCGTGTTCACAGCTGTCTCTCACTGGGCACTGTTTCAGCCACAGGTAATGTCTGGCTGATTTGCATATATAAAGGCCCAGCAGTTATCTTGACTCAATGTGGGACAACTCTAAAGGGCTAACTCTAAAGGCAGTTATGGTTAACTCTAAACCAGTCTGGTTTCAGAACTCCCTGTAGGATATTCTGTGGTTGCAACTTGGTCGTCAGCCTCTGCTCAATTCTGCCTCCCTCACTTTCTAACAGGTATTATTTCTTGAAACCCATTCCCAACAAACCTTCTCTCCATCCCAGAGCCTCTTTCTGAGGGACAGATTCTAAGCTGCTCAGTGGTTCAACCCCAGGCTTATGAAGTCTACCCTTCCTTAGGTCTTTTTGGTTGAATCTTCACTTTGTTTAGTCTTGTCCATTGCCAAGAAGTCCATGTTTCAGTTGAAACCCCTGTACCATGTGTTCATGATTTAAAAAGGTGTAAGATAAATTGCTTGAAAGTCTTAAATAAAATTGGGTCTACCTTATTACGAAATTCCCTAAATCACAGAATACTAAAAGTTTAGGCTATCAGACACAGAGAACTGCGTCTGTATTCATCCAAAACAGCAACCACAACAAAACCTGAGATGGAATGTCACATCCATCTCTGTTAGAACATCTGTCAAGCTAGATTGCCATGCAGTTTTTTTAAAAGCTAATAGGAAGCATCAGCAATATAAAAATGCTTAGTGCTGTCCAGACATGGCTCCTCCTGTCTAATTAAATTCCACTTCTTTTCCCAAGTTACAAATGAACTAGGAATAATATTCTGGTTGACAGAAGTCCTGTAATATTAGCAGTAAGTAGGTTTTATTCAAAATGACTTATTAAAAGTGTATTTAATATTTTGTAAGCACTCAGTCCTTAAAGATTTCCACAGTACCTGATCCCCCAGTCCCTGCCTTCACATTTCCGCACTTCTTTATAATCTTTCATCCAAGCACCTACCACCTTCTCTCATGAATCACAGGGCCCCTCATGACTTTCAATCTTCTAATTCTTGGAGCACAAACCTGATTTCTGCCAGGCACGTATGAATAGTTCTGTCCTTCCATCAATCATCTGAAAGACTTGATGACTAGGGAAGAAAACTCATTCTTGATTTTTTTCCCTATCTTATTTTAAAATGTCAAAAGTGGAATCAATGGGCCACAGAAAGGGACTATTAAAAGGAAAAAAGCAGATATGGGAAATGAAGCTCATGATCCAGAGAGCAGGAATTTGCTCTTGATGTACCTGGTAAAGGCATATTGGCAAAAGTGACCTAAAAGCATGTGAAAAACAGATTTCTGCAATCCAATATTATTAGTTACACATGAATATGACATGTCCATTTCCTCTCCTGAAAAGTGGTTTTCCTCAATGGTCACAGCAAAAGAATTATATATCCCAGTTCAACTAGAGCACCTTTGTTTTACTCTCCTGATCAACTCATGGGCAAGTTTGTATGTGGTCTCATTCATTAAGGAACCCCTTCAAACCCATGCTCTGAACTGGGCACTATAATTCCGAATGATCCCTGTATTAAAATTATACTCAGGTATTTTAATGTCTAGAAGTGATGGCCTATCAACATAGAGTGATCAATGCCATTGAAAGGAAAAACTATGCCTGACCAATTTTGGTCACACCCAAGGAGGAGCAAGGGGAAAGCCAAGGCCAGAAGCATTTATTGGGGTTTCTGCAGGAAAAGCAAGGCAGAGCAGAGCAGGGTAAATAGCTTAGGATTGGCTAGTTTTAATTATTCCAGTGGGCCTTAGGGCATAGGTACCTGGCCTTAGGTTGATTTACAGCAAGTGAAGTACTGGCTTGATGTGTTGGATGGACCATCAAGAGTAGGGATGCAAGCAGAGAAGTGAGAAGACTGAACTTGATCACGTTAGTGCAGGTGAAGGATGATGGTGTCATGAATTAGGTTGCTGTGAGTGAGTACAGTGAGCAGTGGGTATAAGATAATTTCATACCATTTTTGGAAATGGGTCCTTGGAGGTCTTACACCCAAGAATTCACTCTATTCTGAAATACTGGCTGGGCTTTAGAGAGGGAGAAGAAAAAAGACAGGCAATAAAGGGAAGTGTAGCTTTTTCTCACACTCAATCCTCTGCTCAACTCTTGGCAGAAAATGCAGGATTCTATCAATGCCACAGTTCTATTAACACTGAAGAGTCACTGACAGAAGCATCATGGAGAGAAGGCACGATGCTGAAGAACAGCTGCAGAGTGGGTGAATCTGGGAGGTGGTAAGATGAAGCCTCCTCTTAATACATAATAAAGGGTGGGGGCTTTAGAAGTATGGCAGTGACGTGGAGAGTGACCTCTGAGAATATACCTGTCAAGCTATCCAGGAAAAGAAAACAGACTCCAATCTTCAGCAGTGGTCCATACTCTGCCTTGTTCATTGGTGTTCTCCCAAGTCTTTGTACCATGTCTGCTACACTGATGAGACTATTTCAGCACCAAGTAGAAGTGAAAAGCTCTGCTGCCATATCAGAATCTATATAGGAGCTTATTAGAACCCAGGCAAACTTACTAACCCGACTACCCATTTCTTTCAAACTCGAGAGAGACAAGGTAAGACCCAAGCACATCTTGATATCTACAGGTAAGATAATATCATCGTGAAAACAGCCTCTGTGTCATAAGAATCAAGGGACATAACTGGCTTTTTTTCTCCTTCTGTTGCTTGATCTTCAACTTTGTATTATATGACAAGGTAACATTTTTATGAACAAGTTGAGTGTCTGTGATCAGCCTTCCTATGAAATTAGTTTTGTCCCAAATGCCTGTTATTCCAGTTGTTAAATTACTTCACGTCATGCTCCAAGGCTTATATAGTATACAACAATCAAACAGGAACAACACTTTGCATAGCATTAAGCGCCAAATATTCTCTGACATTCCAGTAACTGAACGACAGCCAAAAAATATGTGTTTGCTAAGCTTCCTTGCTGTCCTGGTTGCCAAGTGAGCCCAGCTTGGGAGATATTGGCTTGCCAATGTCAGTACCGTGTTAATATTGTTATTATTCTCTCTGAGTGAAGTATATAATACCATTTCCTCTAAAGGTATTATTGATAGTGAGGATTACCATTACAATTTGTATAATTATTGCAGCACCAATAACTGAGTCCCTTTCATCAAATATTTATGTAACTATGCTGGCTCTTACAGCAATTCGGATTTTAAAGGTGTTTGATGGACTGTTTCATAGAATCTTTGTTACCCAGCTGAATATTTAACTCACAAGTGAGTTTCCTAGGCACTCAAGAATAAGGAAAACTAGGGCACTCAATAAGATTTTGCTCACAGGTCAATGAGGATGAACCAGGGGGCATTTACCTGGGTGAGAAAGCCTCCTGCTTCTATGATCAGTTAATATTTTTCCTGCTTTCTATAGTCAAGTGGAATAGCTCCTCCTTTACTTTGCATCGAGTGCATATCAAAATTAAAAGAACTTTTTCTGGTAAGTGAAAGAAATGAAGGAGACATTGCAAAACTACTTAATACATGGATGTATGGTCAAGACAGAAATCTTTTTCCTTCCCTGATCACAAAGGACATACAAAACTCCTCTCGGAACTCTGGAGCTCAATCTCTTAGCCATTCTGAACCTTGGAGAATATCATAAGTAACTTCTTGGTCTACCAAAGATTTGATGCTCTGGGGATTCTCAAAAGATTGAAAGGGGAGGTGAAGACTTATTAGAAGAGGGTGTACGTGGGGTAGGCAGGATATGATGTCATGGGTATTTGAGTGGGGGTATAACAGAAATGAGAGAGGAGGAGCCAAAATAGGAAAAAAAAATTTTTTTGAATTTTTCCAGGCTCTGTAGAAGAGCCATATTACAGGGGCCTGATGAAATCTCTAGGAGAGTGATGCTTTAAAACCTACAAGTATTTACTTAAGAAAGGGCAATAGGGTTATGTGCATTCTTAGCGTTAAATTAAAGTAGTGTCTGGCCTGATATTAGAGAGTCCCCACCACAACTGTACCATGAAGGCGATGGGCCATTGGCTTCATTAGCCAATCAGGGCCTGGGCTAACCCTGCTCTCTGTCTGATTATACAGACTGTGATACAGTCCACGCCACTTAATCTGGACCCAGGTAATAAGCACATCTTAATTAAGATGCCCCGCTGGGAACCAATTTAATGCAATATATATAATAGGATTTCAATTCTGGTTTAGCGTCTTTGTGCGAGATAATAGGGGTGGCTGGAGAAGCTTTATGTCACTAATTTCACAAACTGAATACAATCTCAGTATCTCAGCATGAGTATTTTGAAAGCTCAGAGGAGGAAAAAAAAATGAAATAACATCAACTATTTTAGAATGGCGTAAAGGGAACAGCTTTTAAATGCCTTTTCATCAGTGTCTCATTTTTAGAAACTATGTTTAAGTGCACTGATGATAGCATCCATTGATCTCCTTTCTCTTTGTGTAGGGCCTTTGTAGGCTGTTCAATATTTCTTGAATTTAAAAAAACAGTGCTTTTCCCCAATTCCTTCTTTCATAACTTGAAGGAGAAAGAAGATTTGTCCTAATATCCTGAATTGAAGAAAAAATAAAGTAGATTATGAAGAAATCTTTAATAAAAATAGAAGAAATCTTTAATAAAATTAGAGTGCTGGGGATATGTTTTTAATGCTTTATGTGTTGATTTTTATGAAAACAGTATAGTTCAGTTTGATCAAAACTCATACAATCATCTGCTTACTCATCCATCTATCCATCTGCCCATTTATCCACCCATCCATTTATCTATTTTCCATTAATTTGTTTATTCAGTCATTTATTTCACATCTTTATTGAGTATCTATAAAATCCCAAACCCCTTAATAAATGCTAGATATTTGCATATGAATAAGCTAAGATTTGAGGAAGCTACCTTTTCTACAGGTTATACACACAAAGCAAACTAGACTCGCAAGGGCTATTGATGTAAAGAGCATCAGGATGGGGAGGAGTTTGCACTTGGTCTAGAATATGGACTTGATGATTTATTATGTAAATGAGTAGGACTCAATGGGGCCTTCCTACAACGGACCCGCCCCCTCCACATACACCATATCCTCTGCCTGGCCTTTGTTTGTAAAAAAAAAAAGCAAAAACAAAAATCTCATCTTGAGAGAGACCTGCCCTGAGTCACAAAAGCCTGGCTCAAGAATCAGTGACTGCAAGATGGACACATGTAGTGACAAAACCAGGCAAGTGGCACCAACTACCAGGAGCAGTGGCAAGGACTGAAACAGTGGAGCAATCACATGGCGGTCACAGCCGCTGTGTTCCTCCCTGAATTACATAGATAACAGTATCTGATGCACATTTCCCAGTTATTTTATAGATGTTAAAACCCCACCAAATGGAAGAAGTTAATTGCTTGACGGCTAGCTGGAGCCTCAGGATTGATGAGGTTAACTCCTATGACGCCACTCTGTTATCTCATGATCAAGCAGTCAGAGGACTGTGCATCAGCTGATCATATAGCCTGTGACTCCTTTCTCTAACTTGCCTTTAAAAATGCTTCCCTAAAACCCACTGAGAAGTTTGGGGTTTTTGAGCATGAGCTGCCCTGTAGTTCTTACTTGGCACCTACAATAAATACTGTGTTTTCTTTCACCATAGACCAGTATTAGTAAATTGGGTAAGTGGACCCATGTTTGGTTCAGTAACAATTTTAGTAGGTATTGGGAGGTGGTCTGAATCAGTGAGAAGTGACTGGAAATTGTAATTTAGAATTTTATACAAAATCTTTTTGAAGTTCTTTCTCCTCAGGTCAGTTTTAGTCCAGAATGTTATCTGTTTCCCAAGTTATAGAATTTCATCTATAACATAAAATAGTTCCAACATCTTAATATATTCTATTATATATATATATGCATACATATAAGATATATCCACTTATATCTGTATCTTTCTGCCACACCTTAAGCTTTCTTCATGGCTTATTACTCTTACTATTTCTCCCTCCATTTATATTCTAAGCATTTTTTTCAGGTTATCCTCTTTTTTGAGAGGGTAGGATAGAGAATGATGGCAGGCATCTTTTACATAACTCACCGAACTGTGATCCTCACATGAGTGAAGGCCTGGTGTACAAAATAGGAAAGCCAACTCCCTGGGGGCTTACATATTGATGAGCTTTAAGGAATAAAAGGTAGGGACCTTGAATATATAACTTTTATTCATTTCGTTTAGTTTGCCAGAGACTGCAAGAAAGCTCACAGCAGTGAACTGTAACAAATGGAAACCTTGATTTCTATTGCATCACAGTTTTGGGACTTGGGGTAGATGAGTTAAATGCCTATGCTTAATTTAATTAACTATTTTAAAATCAATTGCATTGATGTGACTATCTCACATTTAATAGAATATCTACCAGTTATTATATCTTTAAAACAATTATATTCTTTAAAGCAAGCCAGTACATTTTGTTATCTTACCTCACACTCTTAAACTCCATAAGTTTCCTTAGGCCAGTTAGCAAACAGCTATTCAATAAATATAACTAATTGGTGTTCTAACTTCTGCTAATGCAGATTGTATGTTATAAACCAAACAATGGCTGAAAAGTTATATTTTGCAAGCAAGTGTAGAGGAAAGGTATTAGATTGTCATAGTGGAATTTCAAAGCTATTTCCACTACCTTAGGGAGCCAGAAATTATGAATAATAATCATACATATTTATTATAGTGTTTAAAACTTTGTAAATCATTTAATGTGCATTTTATCTGTTCATTCCAATGATTCATCTCTGACGGCCAAATCATCACTTTCCTTTTACACATTAATAACTTCACATTCTGAAAAGCTGGCATTGAGCAAATCACTGAAATAGTTCAAACACAATCATGTGGAATTTTGAACTTGGGCTTTTTTTGGCTCCGAGTTCATGTGACTTCAAGGGCCTCAAGTGACAAAGAAAATCTTATACATTCGTAAGGTTTTAACAAATGGCAGTTTAGTGTCTTCCTCTGTGTTGTTGTTGCTGTGCCCATCACTCTCGCGACCCTGTGGACTGCTGCCCACCAGTCTCCTCTGTCCATGGATTTCCCAGTCAAGAATAATGGAGTGGATGGCCATTTCCTTCTCCAGGGGATCTTCCCAACCCAGGCATCTCCTGCATTGGCAGGGGGATTCTTTACCATTGAACCACCAGGGAAGCCTGGTCTTATTCTATAGACCTTCCCTAAAACTTTTCTAAGTGACAGATAATAAAAACTAAAAGAAAACCAAAGTTAACACCACTAAAGCAGTTTGACTGTTCAGCACATCATTTAGAGTGCTATGCTGTATGCTAATCATTATAGGTCTCCTGTGGAACAGCTGTTGTTATTTCCATATAACTAATTAAAAGTTGAAGAGGTTAAGTGACTTGCCCTGGATGATTTAGCCTTAGAGCTGGTGTGCAGTCCTGGCCAGTGAGACTCTTAGGAACACCAAGCTCCCCCTTTGGCTGGTGTCCATAAGGCACTAGTGTTTATTGCCTCATATATGCCATCTCAGAATTCTAAATTTTATTCTAAATTTGAAAGGCATGTACCTTTGCCTTCTGTTATTGCCTAGGAAATTGCTGTTCTGTCATTTCCCATACAGAAGCATGAAGGCTTGTCTTGCAAACCTGAAATTCTCAGCAAACCTCAGCGCATTATTATCTTTGAACTGTTTAGTCTGCTGAATTACTTCTAAGTTGTGTATCTGTCTTTGTAAGTGGTTGCTGGTAGCCTGGGACAACAACAACAATAAGACACACTTTACAATTAGCTCAATGATAAAATGGGTCAATTGGAATGAATGAGGCAGCTGGAACCAGAGGCAGCTGGAACTTACAGAAACGAAAAGTCAATCGTTCTCTTTCTTCCTGTTTTTCTCTCCCTTTTTTTCTTTCTTGGTCCTAACCCACCAAGGTCTCTGATCGCTCCTCTTTTCTTTGTTTTCTATTACTCTGGCTTTCTCTGCTTGAGTATGAGGAACATGGTTAAAGAACCGTCGTGTGGACACAGCGGAGGAAGGAGGGATGGGACAAACTGGGAGATTAGTATTGACATATGTACATTACTACGTGTAAAATAGGTAGCTAGTGGAAAGCTGCTGTGTATAGCACAGGGAGCTCAGCTGAGTGCTCTGTCATGACCTAGAAGGGTGTGATGAGGGGGAGGGAGTGAGGTCGGAGGGAAGCGCAGGAGAGAGGAGAATACATATAGCTGGTTCACTTTGTTGTAGAGCAGAAACTAACCCATATTGTAAAGCAATTATACTCCAATACTAAAATAAAGTAATAATAAAAAATAAAAACCAAAAGAAAAAAGAAAAAAAACAACAACAATGAACAAACAAAAAAGACTACCATTATCTGATTGATTCGGGAGCATCTCTCTTTTAATTCAAATTATTAAGAGTATATGGGCTTCCCTGCTGGCTTGGCTGCAATGTGGGAGACTCACATTCAATCCCTGGGTTGGGAAGATCCCCTGGACAAGGGAATGGCTCTTTCTGAGTTTTTAAATTTTGTTCCATTGATGTCTTTGTTTACTCCTCTGCCAATTCCTCCATCAATTCCACAGTCTACTAGGCTTCCCTTGTAGCTCAGCCAGTAAAGAATCCACCTGCAATGCAGGAGGCCTGGGTTCTATCCCTGGGTTGGGCACATCCCCTGGAGAAGGCAATGGCAACCCACTCCAGTATTCTTGCTTGGAAAATCCCATGGACAGAGAAGCCTGGTGGGCTACAGTCCATGGGGTCACAAGAGTCGAGCACAACTTAGCAACTAAACCCCCACCACCAGTGTAGCCATATAGTAATTCTTGGAATGGGGTAGACTGATTTCCTCTTTCTTTATATTTCATTTTAAAAAATATTTTAGCTATTGTAAATCCTTGGCATTTCTATACAAATTTTAGAACAATCTTGTTTATGTCCACAGAAAATTTCTGGGGTTTTGACAGGAATTGTGTTAAATCTGTATATCAGTATAGGAAGAATTGACATCTTCACTATGTTTTTCCATCATTAAACATAGTATATGTCTTCACGTATATAGATCTTCCATGATTTCTTTCATCAACAATGTGCACTTTTCAGTAGAAGAAAATGGTGACACATTATTATATTAACATGTTTCCTAAGGTTCATCTTTCTATTCCTAGCATAAAATCACTTTGTCAGAAAAAAAGTATTAAGAGATATACATGTTATATCTTAGCCCTGCCTATGTATTAGTCTCCCTGATCCTAATAACTGACTAATGTAAGTAGAGTTCAAAGAGGACCAGGTGATCTTTAGGGAATCTTAGGATCACTTTTACAGTAGTTATTGTATATTGCTGACCATTTCAAAGCTGAATGAGCAAGGCCAGTGCTTCAACACCCAAAATAATTGTTTACAAGCTGTCTTTCTTATTAGATCAAGAAATTTTGGTGAAAAAAGGGAACTAGATCTCAAAATCTAGGACATGGACTACTTTTCCAAAAAAGCAAATGAGATCATATTCTCTGATGATATGTTTATGGTCTAGAAAACTTGGTTTTCTATTCTGAAGCTCATATACTATTACAACATTCTAGGGAGCCATAAATTTGTATAGATTTTCTGAGAACTTATGCTCATTGAGGCAATCTTGCAGTTTCAAAATATTCTACGAAGGTAGTGTTAATAGCCGTTCTAAGTGAGAAATATGGAGCAATTTATACCAAATATTAGTCATCCTATCAGTAAAAGCTGGTTCATAGAAGGCATAAAAATTGAAGATGTAGCTGCTGCCACAGTATTTCAGACCTTAAACAGCTAGATGATTTACATGAATGAGTGTTGCTTGGCAATGGTTGGTTAAATAGACAAAATGTTCAGTTCAGTTCAGTTCAGTCGCTCAGTTGTGTCCATTAACTGCCAAAATCTATGGCTTTCAGGAGACAGTAGAATTCCCTCCACTGTCCAGTCTTCACCCACTGGTAGCCTTCTCTGTTGAATGCTTGTTTCGTCCACCAAGTGTTTACTTGGTCAGTAAAGTTTCATTCAATCTTGCACATTCTCCTGTTGACAATGACTAGTGGGCTTGCTGAAGAGGCCCATTCCTGGGAGGAGGGGACAGTGAGCTGTCCTTGAGTTGGAAGGAGTCGTGGGGAAGTACTGATGGAAATAAGTACACTTAACAGATGCGCATCAGTGCCGTTGACTCAAGATAACTGAACAGAAGCCCCCAGTTCCTGGGCTGATGTAGGAAGAGAAAAGGCCTTTACTGTGCACCAAAGGCCAGGGCGGGACGTACTAGACTCACTGTACTGAATCAGTTCCTTGTGCCGGATTCATGGACAAGTCAGCATACTGACACAGAAAATTCCATGTGTCTATATGGAATAATATGTTAATAACATTTTGGTTCAGGGAGGTTGAGATTCCTCAGTATATTAGAGAGATGTATATGTAGGGATTTCATTACATGTGGTATAAATAGCAGAGGAATAACATTTAAAAAAAATTTAACAAAATAAAAGTAGATAAGATGACTTTCTACCTTACAATGATATATGACTATTTTGGTCAGTTTTTTTTATTACACATTAGAAATAGATGTTCAAAGAATCTGAGTCGTATGTTTAAAATCCCAGGATTCATTTGGATAGTTCAAAACAATAATTATGTTTTATTGATTTTTTTCCCCCAATGCTCTTCTCTTTAGCACATCACTCAAAAATTAAAAAGAAAATGCAAACAGAGAAACACAAAACTTCCAATCTGGAAAAAAAAAGTACAATAGGGAGTTCATAGACAATAATCTAAATGTGTTCAACTGACGGTCTACTGAAGATTTTAATCTTCTGAGGCTCAAAAGAGTTAATAGAATTTTTTATTACATTTCCCACTGTGTCCACTTTCAGTTGTCTCAAAATTGAACACAGAAAGAAGAACTTTCATTTTTGTGACTCTTTCTATTCCCTGTGTAACAATAAGACACTGATATTCTCAGGGTTTTTAAAAAATGGTTGGAACGGGCTATATCACTTTTTCTTACAGGCAACATGAGAATCAAAATTTCTTGATCATATCATTAGTTTGGGAAAGAGGAAAAATGAGGCACTGTAATGACTGAGTCCATCAACAAAACTTTAGCCAGAAGTATTATGCGGGTACTATTCAAAATCTGCTTGAATAAAGAGTGCTTTCCCCCGCCTTTTTTTGGTTTTGTTTTTGTTTTCCTTAGAATCAATTCATATTGCTTTTTGATTCCAGAGATACAGGATTATTCATGTTTTGAAAAGTAATTCAAAGTTTCTGCTTCTAAGAAACTTATAGAATATACAGAATTGAATGGGAAGGGCAGGAAGACTGTCTTAAAGTGCCCAGAACCCCTCCTTGTCTGGTCCCATGCTATTTGCTCTCTTAATTATCTACAAGGCACATCTCAAATCTACTATTTCCACAGATATCACCATTTCCCTCAAATAAAATCATATGAAGATGTTTATTGCACCTTCTTGAAATGTATATCAAAACTCTCCCCTTCATGGCCCTCTTAATAACTCCTCTCACATCAAAATTGCTCCTACTCTGAGCCTCTGAAACTCTGCAGTTCTTTCGTGTATTCTCTTTGTTCTGATAAGATTTCCTGACCCTACTAGCATCTTATCTTGGAAAGCTTGTTATGAAGACTCTGTCTCTTCTCCTAATCTTTAGCTTCTCTGAACACATATATAGTCTAATCTTTCATTTGTATAGATGTAATTTTCAAAACAGCTGCCACTTGTGCGTGTTGGGACCCAGGACTCCCCTTTATACACCAGATTTTGGCTTTTGCTCATCAGATAATGAACCATTTCATTTTCTCATAGTGTGTCTACCTGCTGTCACCATTCACGTCAGTTGCATACCAGTTTGTGCAGCCACTTGACTGTTCATTGAGCTGTGGACAAGAGGGAAAAGTACCATATTATTGATAAAGTGGAGTATCAAAAAGTGTAATGAAATTACAAGATAGCTTCAGTATTAAAATGTATTTTGAAAGCAGTCTACAGTTAGCTGGACACTCATAAGCCAGCTATCCATATGCTTGATATTGAAACAAAAGAGCAAAGCTAAAGAAGTGATAAGAAAAGCTCATATTATGTTATCAAAATTCTCATCTGAAATAAAAGGTAAAATCAGTGATAGACTATCATGTGTTAGTTCCCTGAAAACAGAATTACCATAATAATTTGTAATTCTAATATTTACAATTTGCATCTTTGAATTTTGGCTGCATTTTCAGAAAAGTATTATTCACGAGGCTGGCAAATTCCTGCCTTGCTTAGCTGCATTGATGAAAGTGACAATGGCTCCTCCTTGCCAGTCTTTGGAATGGGGAAGAAAGATGCTACTTTTTTCATTTTTTTGTGTGTGAGTGAAAATGAAGGCCCTGAGGTTAAGCTATCTCCTCTAATAACACATAAAGAAAGTAGGATAGAACCTGAATTAAAATTCAAGTTTTTGCCTTTATTCTAAGGGTTCTTCTAATTTCTTTATCCTATCTTGTATGAATATAGTTAATATAACCCATTAAATATGTGGATACCTTTCCATAAGATGCCAAAGACCTATTAATCCTGTATGAAAAATAGTTATGACAATTAAATGACATAGAGTAATCTCTGATTCTAAAAACTTGATGAACATCTTTTTTATCCATGTCCTCATAATATACCCCTCACACTGAAACCTTTTCCTTCTCTTATGCGAAATATCTAAAATGTGATTCAATCCAACTCACAGAGTTCTTGTCTCTCTTCTTGCTCTCTTGACTTAGCATTTTATTATGTAGAAGACTTGAGTTGCTATGTTCATCATAACTCTCTTGCCTCCATGTATATATCAATATTCAAATCCTATGCAGTCAAAAGGACAAGGTATTGGATATATGATGGAAGGATCATTCTTCGACACTAGAGAGAGAAATATTTAAAGCATTTATAAGTCCTCTTTAAAACTCTTCTGTAAATATTTGGAATTTCACAAAGGAGCTATGAATATGGACAATGTGAATATCTGTATCAGATTTTCCACAGCAAGAAATGACCACTTTAGAATGTATTAGTAAAACAATTAGGGTAATGAATGTCTGTCCTAAAGTGAGAATTTCTTCTTGGGCAGTACTCTAATCTGTTCAGATCTAACACCTAGAAGATGCTGTGGTGTAACTGAAAGCAGGGAGTAGATAACAGTGATTTTTAAGCATCTACCCAGAGGGAAGTAATTGAAGGCAGCAGCATTTTATCTCCTCACAAGCCTGAGCTGAATCCTAGTGACTTGTGGCATGTTTACCAGGTATTAAACCTCATTAAAGGCTTCTGTGGTGGCTGAGATGGTAAAGAATCTTCCTGCAATGCAAAGGACCTGGGCTCAGTCCCTGGGCGGGGAAGATCCCCTGGCTACCCGCTCCAGTACTCTTGCCTGGAGAATCCCATGGACAGAGGAGCCCGGAGGGCTACAGTCCATGGGGTCCCAAAGAGTCAGACACAATTTAACAACTTAGACTTCCACACTTCAAACTTCATTAAACATTGTAGCCTTTTTCTTAAAAAATGTGGATACAAATACCAACCTCACAGTGTGAGTTAGGAGAATAAATGGTTATAAAAGAAAGTATCTGGCATAGTAGAATGGATTCTCAATAACTCATACCCTTTACCTGTATCTTCAAATCCTAATGGAGTTTGTGTTTTCTATTCTCAAAGCTTCTGCAAAAGTGTTTTAGATGAAAAAAGGTAATATATATTCAAAGTAGCTAACGTGTCAACCAATAAATATAATGTCAATGTATGGTAAATACAATGCCAGTATACAGGCTAATGCCTAATAAAATATAGAAAATTATCGTGTGAGAAGCTTTTGGTGGCAGGGAAAATCCTATCAAGTGAATTAACATGGATAGGAGCAAGGAACAGAACTATAGTAGCAAACAGAAAGATATGAGGAATAGACCTGGAATTTTCTCAATAAGACAGGTCATGGTGAAAAGGGGAAATTCATTCACCAGTTAGGTCCAGGTGCTCAAAGAAGACAAAACCCTGTTCCAGGGGTATTTGTTGTTGCTGCTGGTTGCTACTTCCCCTGCTCATTCACTATGGTAGATGAACGTACAGATTTAGCTGTACCTCTCCAACCTGCTGAGTTGAAGAGAGAACTTGGATAAAAAGTGCTTTATCAGTTATGGTTTGAAATTATGTGGGTTGCTGAACTATTATGCTGAGGCTTGAGTCACAATTACTTTGGAAATAAAGTGGGTTAAAAGCTTTCATTTTGGAGAAGTAACCCCATAAGTTGACATAACTCAGTGTCAGACAGAAGCAAAATGTCCTCATTCTTTTTCCTCCCTGCCTTCCAATGATGCTGCACCAACACCACGGCTTCCTTTCACACCAGCCACCTGAACTAGAAACATGAAGTCTCCTCAGTCTGTCCTCTTTCGTATCCTCTGACATCCAGTCAACTATCCCTCCGTCTCACCTGACTTTCCCATCCCATTACCACTGCCCTTTCATCCATAATCTGGCTCCTGAACATTTGCAATGGCCTTTTTCTCAGAATGGCCTTTTCAGGTTCTGTCCCTGTAATCTCCCCATCTCTCTGAAGAGCCATCTTTCTGAAACTGGAATCGGCCTTACAACTCTCTTGCTTGAGCCTCTTCCGTGGCATCCAATGACAATTCACACTTTAAAAGCTTTGGCTATGTCACATGACTATCTTTGCAGAATCATGTAAGGCCACTTACTCCTTTTGAGCAATATTTTCAGCCATGCAGAATCGTCTGTCTTCTGAAAGTCATGGATTCTCAGGCCCTTCTCTCTGTGCATGTGCTATATCCTTTTCCTGGAATTCCCCATGTTCGAGTCTACTGGAAAAGTATTTTTTTTTTTTTTAAGCTCAGCTTGCTTAATATCTTACTGTTTTGAGAATCTTTGAATATCATTCCCTGCCAATCACCACTAACCTCCACCATCCTCCTAAATAAAAGATAATCCCACCCTTCATTGAGCCCTACAGTGTAGAGATGAGATACTCTGTAGTTGTACAGCTCAGTTCCTGATGGAGTCACTTCCCCTCCACATTATTTCAGCCAGACAAGTTAAACTTTCTGACCCCAGGTAACCCTCAGGAAGATGAGAATGATCATAGTGCACCTACCACATTAGGCTTTGTGATTATCCAATGAGATTATTTTTGTAAATATTTGATTCTGCTGCATGTGGCACAGATGATGTGCTTAATAAATGATTGCTCTTTTTATTATGATTACCAAACACCATAAATCACTGTGATTAGTGTTAGCAACACTGGAGGGCTTGTTGACATGCTATTTCTTTTATAAGACTTCAAGTTCCTTGAGGGAAAGAACCACATTTTCATCATTTCTTCATTCTTATACCTGTGGTCACCACACTGGTCTAGGACATGTTTTTTGAAGACATGAATATTTCTTTTTCTAAAGTAAGATTTTTTTTTTCTTTATGACAGTCTCATCTATTGACGCTCACATCCCTTGTGAGAAGGAATTTTCAGCAGTGGTATTTTAGGAAAACACAACTGTGCTATATTTCAAAAAGATATTTCTTAGATGCCATGTTTAAGTGAGAATACCTCAGGAAACAGTTTCTACACAGCAGGCTGTGAGATTAAATAGGGCTGCCCTTGGTTCAAAAGCCCAGGCAGAAGCTAGTTTATTGCCTGCTAATCTTTGTAAAGTATACTACCCTGACCATTACCCACAGGTACCCTCAAATGCAATAAAACTCAATTACCTTGACAATATCTACTAGTAAAAGGAGAATGACTAGTAACTAAATTTTTTCTTGTTTAAATCAAATGCTTTGGGAAAAGACCCCTTGCTATCTAATCATGAATCAATATTACCCAACAGCATTTCCTAGGAAATAAAACTTTGAAATGAAGAGCCCCGGATAACCTAATTCACATTACAAATACCTCTTTGGTGATTTCTTTATGAGAGTTACTAAAATTAGATTACTGCATGCAGGAACCATAGAAACGTTCATACATTTTGACCCAGAAAGCTCAGTATGGAAATTATTAGTATAATCAAACAAATTAGGATGCCATTTATCTCATAGTTTTGGCAGGAATATTAAGTGAGAAGGAACATGTAGTTTCATTTGAAAGCACCTGCTATACTTATTATGTAGTACGTGTTTAGTTAGAGTCTAAATGTGTCTCCATGTTTTCTTTTGTCTTCCTTCCCTAAAGAGCAGCTTATTGTCTATCTGAGAGCAGTTTACTGGCCATCTATAGATAGATGCTCAATGTTTTCCCCCTTATAAGTAATTCCCCCATAATATATAATTTATATTAGGTTATATAAGACTATATAAGATATCATTATAAGTNAACACATAAATTGGTGGTTAAGTCCATGAAAGAATATATATATTCTCCAAAGTTGTAAAATGTTTCAATAGATAAAGTAATCACCTCTTTTTCTCTTTCAATGTCCTGGTTTTAGGGTTCAGTGTTGTAATTATTTTTGGAATGAAACTTTCCCAATTGAAAACTATCCCTGTTTACCAAGCAAAGATCCAATACAGTACATATTTCATTATCACAGTTAAACATCAAATTACTTTAAATCCCAGCTAATCTTTCATGACCTTGCCTACTACATTGTTACTGATCACAAAGTACACAGATAGAAAACATTCCCTTTAAAATATAGATACACATTTTAATAAATAGTAGGGGCAAGACACTGCCTTTTCAGATACTGCCAACTAAAAGCTTACTAAAGGCTGCCAACAAAAGCATGGGAGGTAAATTCCCACGGTAAAGACTCAGCTACTGGGAATTTAGCTAGCTGTACATTTTCCAGACAGAATTGTGTTTTACAACCATTTTTATTACAGTAATTGGAATACTAGTATTACTTAATCGGTGACCTGAAAGTTGAAAATGTGTCAATCACAAGATTTTGAAATGCTTTAAAATTCTTCACTTTTTAAAAGGGGAAAGTCACTAAATAATAAATCATGGAGCTTTCTAATTTAGTTTACTCATGTCCCTATGATGTAAGAATCATTTCACAGACTAAGAAAATGAAACCATGTCATGGATTAAAATAAAAATAGCATTTCCTTTGCTTTGATTTTAAAACCTGTGTATGAAATAAGGATAAGGGGAGAGAATATTCACTTTTACTGAGAACCTGTTATTTAAAGGGGTTTCTCTAGTGGCTCAGATGGGACTGCAATGCAGGAGACTGGGGTTTGATCCCTGGGTTGGGAAGATCCCCTGGAGAAGGGAATGGCTTTACCCACTCCAGCATTCTAGCCTGTAGAATTCCATGGACAGAGGAGTCTGGTGAGCTACAGTCCATGGGGTTGGAAAGAGTTGGACATGACTTAGGGACTAACACTTTCTATTATTTAGAAGATAGTATAGGGCAGAAAGTGAAAAGGAACTAAAAAGACTCTTGATGAAAGTGAAAGAGGAGAGTGAAAATATTGGCTTAAAGCTCAACATTCAGAAAAAGAAGATCATGGCATCTGGTCCCATCATTTCATGGGAAATAGATGGGGAAACAGTGGAAACAGTGTCAGACTTTATTTTCTTGGGTTCCAAAATCACTGCAGATGGTGACTGCAGCCATGAAATTAAAAGACGCTTACTCCTTGGAAGGAAAGTTATGACCAACCTAAATAGCATATTCAAAAGCAGAGACATTAGTTTGCCAACAAAGGTCCATCTAGTCAAGGCTATGGTTTTTCCAGTGGTCATGTATGGATGTGAGTTGGACTGTGAAGAAATCTGAGCACCGATGAATTGATGCTTTTGAACTGTGGCGTTGGAGAAGACTCTTGAGAGTCTCTTGAACTGCAAGGAGATCCAACCAGTCCATTCTAAAAGAGATCAGCCATGGGTGTTCTTTGGAAGGAATGATGCTAAAGCTGAAACTCCAGTACTTTGGCCACCTCATGTGAAGAGTTGACTCATTGGAAAAGACTCTGATGCTGGGAGGGATTGGGGGCAGGAGAAGAAGGGGACGACAGAGGATGAGATGGCTGGATGGCATCACCAACTCGATGGATGTGAGTTTGAGTGAAGTCCGGGAGTTGGTGATGGACAGGGAGGCCTGGCGTGCTGCGATTCATGGGGTCGCAAAGAGTCGGACATGACTGAGTGACTGAACTGAACTGAACTGAACTGATAGCACTTTCCTTATCTTTTAACATAAATGTCAGTTATGCCCGTGTCATAGCTGAAAATTCTGAGAGCTAAGATGACTGATGTAAATTGTTCCAGGTCACATGCCAACTAAAATGTGTAACATAGGTCTGTTCACTTCAGTCCAGTCGTTGAGTTGTGTCTGACTCTTTGTGACCCCATGGCTTGCAAAACACCAGGCTTTCCTGTCCATCACCAACTCCCGGAGCTTACTTAAATTCATGTCCATTAAGTCGGTGATGCCATCCAACCATCTCATCCATCTGTCAACCCCTTCTCCTCTATCCCTTCTCCAGTGGATATTCCTAACCCAGGATTTGAACTGGGGTCTCCTGCATTGCAGGTAGATTCTTTACCAACTGAACTATCAGGGAAGAGGTGAATGCACCCAAATATTAGATATGCTATCGAAGAAACACAAGCTGGAATCAAGATTGCTGGGAGAAATATCAATAACCTCAGATATGCAGATGATACCACCCTTATGGCAGAAAGTGAAGAGGAACTAAAAAGCCTTTTGATGAAAGTAAAAGAGGAGAGTGAAAAAGTTGGCTTAAAGCTCAACATTCAGAAAACAAAGATCATGGCATCCAGTCCTATCACTTCATGGGAAATCGATGGGGAAACAGTGGAAACAGTGTCAGACTTTATTTTTGGGGGGCTCCAAAATCACTGCAGATGGTGACTGCAGCCATGAAATTAAAAGATGCTTACTCCTTGGAAGAAAAGTTATGACCAACCTTGGTAGCATATTGAAAAGCAGAAACATTATTTTGCCAACTAAGGTCCGTCTAGTCAAGGCTATGGCTTTTCCAGTGGTCATGTATGGATGTGAGAGTTGGACTGTGAAGAAAGCTGAGCGCTGAAGAACTGATGCGTTTGAACTGTGGTATTGGAGAAGACTCTTGAGAGTCCCTTGGACTGCAAGGAGATCCAACCAGTCCATTCTGAAGGAGATCAGCCCTGGGATTTCTTTGGAAGGAATGATGCTGAAGCTGAAACTCCAGTACTTTGGCCACCTCATGCGAAGAGTTGACTCATTGGAAAAGACTCTGATGCTGGGAGGGATTGGGGGCAGGAGAAGAAGGGGATGCCAGAGGATGAGATGGCTGGATGGCATCACTGACTCGATGGATGCAAGTCTGGGTGAACTCCGGGAGTTGGTGATGCACAGGGAGGCCTGGCGTGCTGCAATTCATGGGGTCGCAAAGAGTCGGACACGACTGAGCTACTGAACTGAACTGAATCAGCAATGATATCAGCTATAACTTACGGAGAGTTTACTATCTGTCAGGCACTATATGAAACATGTTATATGTAGTACTTCACTTAATTTCCAAAAGAATCCTGTGAGGCATTGGGGTAGACGGGCGTGCAAACAGACCCTATTCTTCACCCTGAAAAACACATTCTTGAACATTAATCTTGCTATTGTTATTAGAGATATTTTGTATAATAAATAGAATTAAGGTTACTAATTGTAGATAGAATTTCAGTTACTAGTCAGCTGACATTAGAATAGGGTGATTATCTTGGATTATGTGGGTGAAGCCAACGCAATCACATGCATCCTTTAAGCAGAAGAGGAAGACAGCAGAAATGTAACCAAAAATAAAAAAAAAAAAGGAGATAAGAGAGATCCAAGGTGTGAGAAGGGTTTGACTTGTTACTAGCTTTGAAGATGAAAGACAGCAGGAACCAAGCTCTTCATCACTGCAGTGAACTGCCCCCTCTTCCCCAGCTAACTATTTTGAAGTCTTCTTTTATATATCATCTGGTTAAAAAATGTGTTGCTGCTAAGTCGCTTCAGTCGTGTCTGACTCTGTGCAACCCCAGAGACGGCAGCCCACCCGGCTCTCCAATCCCTGGGATTTTCCAGGCAAGAACACTGGAGTGGGTTGCCATTTCCTTCTCCAATGCATGCAAGTGAAAAGTGAAAGTGAAGTTGCTCAGTCGTGTCCGACTCCTAGCGATCCCATGGACTGTAGCCTTCCAGGCTCCTCCATCCATGGGACTTTCCTGGCAAGAGTACTGGAGTGGGTTGCCATTGCCTTTTCTGAAAAAAAAAATGTGTTAGCAACTTCCAAATATTAATATAACATACTTTAAGATTTCCAAATATAACAATTTTAAATTATTGTTATGAATGAAGAGTTTCTGCACAATGGCAATGCAAGATTCTTTTTTGAACATTAATTCCATTTAAACACAAATAGTTTGATGTAAGAAACAAAATAAAAATTTTGCAGGGTTATGTTTACTCCCTAAATCATAGGCCCAAATAGTTAATATTTTCTTTACAGTTAATAAAATTCTCACCACAGTTTGGTACACTTGAATTTTCATTTTGAGAAATACTAACGGAGAGATATTAGTGCAACTTGGAAATGGAATGAAACAGGATATTTATCCTGGTTTAAAATATTTTATCATTCATCATGTGTCATTTTTAACCAACGCACGAAGGGTAAAGATGTCAGAATTTTTTATTTCACAAGAAAACATGCAGTGTTTCCTATATTGGAAATTGTTAGTGTCTAAATTCTAAATACTGTGCTTCATTTCATTTCTAATTTATGTCCTTGTCTTCCCCACAGCATTTCTTAAGGTAAAAATCGATATGCAGCATTTTTTTATTAGTGAAAATTTCCGTGCTAACTATGATGGGGCCAGGATTCACCATCTACTGAAAATGTATAATACAGATGAATAAGGCCTATTTATATGAATAAGACCTTATTCATCAAACAGATGAATAAGACCTATTTATAATTGTGGGTAAGAGATAACAGACTATAAATAAAAAGGAAACATTTAATCATAAAGTAAATATTAATTAAAAAGGAAATTAAATGTTTACTTTTTGGGGAAAATGTTCAGATTTTATCCTTACCTGTGACAATGTTCCTTATGCCCATCCAATCTAAAGGAACTACTGTAGGGTCCCTAAAATGACATATGTAGATATAGTCTTTTTCAATGTATTTTAATAATTCATATATTTAATATATATGTAAAAAGTTTTAAAAATAATTCTGGCTCATCTATTAATATTATGTCATCTGGGAATATACTTTTTGATTGAATCATTTATTCCCAGTTCTTCATTTCCTCCCTCTATTAGAATTGTGCATCCTCTCTTTTGTCACAGATTTTTCAGTATCATCCCTTAGAGTGGGATGAATTTATTGTACCATCATCCTACTGATGACTGGTTGTCAATAAGACTTACTATGGAACATGAAAGGAAGGAAGGTGGGAGGAAGTAACTCTGTGCCATTTCCCAGCTCCCACTTCAGGCCAAAGAGACACTGGTCTTTTGCTCATTCTTTTGCCCTCCTGCTCATGTTAGAAGTACTTTCCCTGTGGAGCTTACTGCCCCTCACCATGGGTCTCAGAATGCATATTTGGATGAGATCTGAAGAATGCACAGTGAACACCAAGTCCATTCAGCTCTGCAGCTTGAAGTCAAGTTACCAGCCAGGCCCAGCCAGGGTCCAGAGCACCCCACCCTTAAGATATACAGGTGTGTGCAGCTGAGTTGTTCAGAACTGGCCCTGAAGATATGTAGGTGTGTTCAGCTGAGTTGTTCAGAACTGGCCCTGAAGATATGTAGGTGTGTTCAGCTGAGTTATTCAGAACTGGCCCTGAAGATATGTAGGTGTGTTCAGCTGAGTTGCTCAGAACTGGCCCAGTTCAACAACATACATGTAAAGTGATAAATGCTTATTGTTGTATGCCATGGGTTGTATGTTATGCAGCAATGCTACAGAAATAGCTAACAGATACACTTTCCTATTTGTACATTTAAGTAAACTGTCTCTTAACCTCCAAAATTGCATTATAATTTTCACCTGCTTTGTGAAGCACTGATTTCCTTATTTACTTCATCTCAAGCATAGTTTTTGGTTACCCATAGTTACCCATATGCCCACAATAATATTCATTTCATTTTACTGACATGTCTTATCTGTGAATTTGTCTCTCTCAGAGAATGATAAGCTATTGGAAGGCAAGAACTGTGTCTTAAAATCTTGGGGGGTGATTATCTATCAGAGACTCTCACATGTAGCTGGTAGTAAATATACTTATCTGAATGATGGAATGAATAGATAGCTCAAAGTATTTTCTGTTCATTTGATATAATTTTTCCATCTGAGTATTCAACATGCTATATGTTGCTGTTTCAAAATTCTGGGTTAGAAGGAAGGTGAAAACATTAAACTTCAAAAATCATAGCAGTGTCCATTTCTTATCATTAATTGGAATATCCTTCAGAGTATCCTCTTAGTTAAATTCTAGATGAAGTCTCCCTCCCCACCCCAAACATAATGGAGTAAGCTGAAAAGCCTCCCTTCTTAATAACTTGTAACATAGCGATTCAAAAATTATGCATTCTGAGATTTTGCTCTTTGTGCATTTTTAGCACCAGAAGTTTGAATCTTAGTGTAGGTTAGAAAAACTGATGATTAGGCCACTGTTTCCCATACATGCTAGGAATTTAAAGGAACCAACTGGAAAAATTGTGAAGGACAGCTAACAGAGTTGTGGCTTTATTTAACCCAGCAACTGAACAAAAATTTCAGGCTGAATTTGAGCCAAAGGGCAAGTAAATATCATGTCAAATACTTGATAAAGACTTGTGGAAAATCAGAAACATTTGATTTCTCAGGTTTTCCCCCAATAATTTCCAGTTTTATTAAATTTTGATCAGAGTGATATTTATGGAGATTATTGATTCTTTTTATTTTAAAATATGTTAAATTTTTATAAATGTTCCATATGTGCTTGATAAGAAGTCTATATCTCCCCTTGTGAGATAGTTTATTTTTATGTTGGAAGTCCTATGGATAGTTCTTAAATCTTTACAAATTAAACATTTTTATTAGTGTATATCATGGAGTTGATCATTACAGGTGATTTCTCAGGGTACCTGGTGCTTTCAATATGTTATTACAAGGCTTTCTTTTTTCTCTTTCTGGAAATTGCTATTAATATTTTACAGTGGTTTTAATATGAATCTTGTTCCATCATCTTAGTTTCTGCAGGGACTCCAGCTGTACAGATGCCACCTTCTCTTTGACTGTCTTCAATTTCAACTCTTTTTTCTCACACATTTTTACTTATTTAACTCATTTGAATTGCATTGGTTTTTTTGTTTTCTTTGATGTCTTTTTAATATTCTCATTTAAATATTTTTTCTTTGAGCACTTTGGAATCGAGTCATAATTTCTAATATTACTTTGTCTTATTCTATTTCTTTCCAGAGATCAAGTCTTATTTCATTTTCTCCTTTTTTCCCCATTTCTATTTTTACTTTAAAAATTTCCAATTCAAATTGTTTTTTCATATGCCTAAATGCTTGAGTATAGTAATTCAGTTTTGAATACTGTGTTATATAGGTTTTTGTTGTTTCTCTCACACACACACCACTCAGACACAGCAGCTGAAGAATGCTCATTCCTTGCATATTCAGTGGTCAGACCTATTAGTTTGTTTTGGCTTATAAGATTCCTAGTTCAAGAGTGCCCTCTTCTGTCAGAGTAGAAAACCATGTTTCTTTTCCTGTGTGTGTGTGTGTGTGTGTGTGTGTGTGTGTGTGTGTGTGTGTTTGAGGGACTGGAAATAGTGTTGAGTGATCTTTAATATCATCTACTTATTTTATCTTGCTGAATCCTGAATTTCATGCTTTTGATTTTTTTCCCCTTTTACTATGTACTTTCTTTTCACCACTTCTCCCCTACAACAATGTTTAGCTTTTTTCTCTACCTGCATGCTTTAAGCATTTCATACAGAGGACAGTCTATCTTTTTCTGATACAGTTTTAGAAAAATTGAGAAAAAAACTAAACATAGATCCTCTAACTTTTGTTCAATAGTGGTTTCTCCAAACTGTACTTGGATTTCCAAATTCTTGTGGCAGAAAGCACAAAGAAATCTGGTTGGAACTGGGTGCTTATTTTTTGACTTAGAGGCAATTTAGTTTTAGTTGTTCCTGATCTTCATGTTCTGTGTTGCAGTTAGTTTCTGTTAGTTTATTTGTTTTATTAAGCGTTGTTGTTTATTTTGTTAGAGGAATTGGGGGATATCAAATTTACATACCTAATGTTGCCTTGACTACCCAAAATTATCTGCCTAATAATTTTTACTGGGCATTGGGCATTGTGAATATTACATTGGTAGAATCTGGGATTTGTTGTCTTCTTTTACAGACATTAAATTTTGTCTTGTTTGAGACTTAAGTTACTTTCAGATCAGTCTGAGACTTCCCAGGCTTGCTTCTTTTTAAATGCTGTTAGTGTTGGTCGACAGTAGTTATTATTCTAGAGACAGTTTTGCATTACTACTAAGGGGTGACATATCTTGGCCTCCAGGGTGTTCTGGGTGTTCCGTGAGCATACTTCCACTCTAACTGGTCAGAACTCAGAAGACGATCATAACTGTTTATCTTACAGCTCCCTGGTAGGGTTCCTTTCCTGGGTTTATGGAATTATTCACTACATTCATGTAGCTTTGTACTCAACAATAGACCCATGGGACCTGCTGCAGATTTCTGGAGCTTTTTGTCTGTGTATCTTCATCCTTTCCGGTACCTTGGACTCTTTAACCCTGTAATATCTGCTTCATAGTCTCAAGAATATGGCCTTTTTGGTGTTCCTTCTTCTGTACTGGGTCTGGAAATCCAGCAGAATTATAAGGTTCATCTCACTTATTTCCTTTCTCTCAGGTATCACAATCCCTATGATGTCTAACTGAATTGTTTTTATTCACAATGCTTCTAATACAAATGTATGTTTTTGGTCTCTCCCTGTCAACCAATTCTCCAGCTCTCTCAACACAAACTGGATGCTGTATAATTCAGTTGTGACACTAACCACCTGGTGTTAGCACAGTCCCTTCAGGTTGAGGGCTTGGTCCCACAAGATGTGGGGACATCACTTGCAAGTCCCCGTTGCCACCTGTACTTTTGCCCAACCAGCTATAAATCCAGAGATACCATGACTCTCTCCTCAGGTTTAATAATTTGCTAAAGTGGCTCACAGAACTGCAGAAAGCCCTTTACTTACCAGTTTATTGCAGAGGACCCATCAGGAACAGTCAAATGGAAGTGAGTAGGGCAAGGTATGGGAGAAGGCACACAGACTACATGTCCCTTCCAGGTATACCTTCCTTCTAGTACTGCCATGTGTTCAATAACTCAGTTCTCTAAACCCTGCATTTAGTAGTTTTTATGGGAGTTTCATTAAGTAATCATGATTGATTAAATCTTTGACAATTGGTGATTAACTCAGACTCCAACTCTGCCTCCAAGGGGTAGGGCTGAAAGTTCCAACCTCCTAATCCTTGGTTTTATGTGGCAACAAATAAATACAAATCAAAACTACAATGAGCTTATCACCTTACACCAGTCAGAATGGCCATCATCAAAAAAAAAATCTATAAATGATAAATGCTGGAGAGGGTGTGGAGAAAAGGGAATTCTCCTGCAGCGTTGGTGGGAATGTCCATTGGTAGAGCTTCAATGGAAAACAGTGTGGATATTCCTTAAAAAGCTAAAAACAGAGTTGCCCTGTGATGCAGCAAGGCTTCCCAGGTGGAACTAGTAGTAAAGAACCCACCTGCTAATGCAGGAGTTGTGAGAGACGGGAGTTCCATCCCTGGGTCAGGAAGATCCCCTGGAGGAGGGCATGGCAACCCAACTCCAGTATTTTTGCCTGGAGAATACCATGGACAGAGGAGCCTGGCGGGCTACAGTCCATAGGATTGCAAAGACCCGGACATGACTGAAGTGATCTAGCATGAATGCATGATCCAGCAATCTCACTCATGGGCGTATGTTTGGAGAAAATCATAATTCAAAAGATATACGCATCCCAGTGTTCACTGAAGCACTATTTATGATAGCCAGGACATGGAAGCAACCTAAATGACCATCAATAGAGGAATGCATAAAGAAGATGTTGTATACATACACAATGAAATACTACTCAGCTATAATAAAGAACAAAAGAATGCTATTTGCACCAACACGGATGGACCTAGAGATTTTCATCTCTTCACTGAGTGAAGTCAGTAGGAGAAAGAAAAATATCGTATAACATCACTTATAAAGTGAAGTGTTGGTCAGCCATATCTGACTCTCTGTGACCCGATGGACTCTAGCCTGCTAGGCTCCTCTGTCCATGGGGATTCTCCAGGCAAGAATATTGGAGCGAGTAGCCATTCCTTTCTCCAGGGCATCTTGCCAACCTAGGGATCAAACCTGGGTCTCCTGCTTTATATGTGCAATCTAAAAAATGATACGAATTAACTCATAAAACAAAAATAGAGTCACAGATGTAGAAAACAAACATGGTTACCACAGGCGGCAATGGGGAGATAAAGTGGAAGATTGAGGTTGACATATACACCCTATTATTAAGAAAATAGATATCTAATAAGAATTGACGCTTTTGAACGCTGGTGTTGGAGAAGACTCTTGGGAGTCCCTTGGACTGCAAGGAGATCCAACCAGTCCATTCTGAAGGAGATCCGCCCTGGGATTTCTTTGGAGGGAATGATGCTAAAGCTGAAACTCCAGTACTTTGGCCACCTCATGTGAAGTGTTGTCTCATTGGAAAAGACTCTGATGCTGGAAGGGGTTGGGGGCAGGAGGAGAAGGGGACGCCAGAGGATGAGATGTCTGGATGGCATCACTGACTCGACGGACGTGAATCTGAGTGAAGTCCGGGAGTTGGTGATGGACAGGGAGGCCTGGCGTGCTGCGATTCATGGGGTCGCAAAGAGTCGGACACGACTGAGCAACTGAACTGAACTGAACTGAAGGATTAACAATATAGCACTGCTGCTGCTGCTGCTGCTAAGTCGCTTCAGTCGTGTCCGACTCTGTGCGACCCCAGAGACGGCAGCCCACCAGGCTCCCCCGTCCCTGGGATTCTCCAGGCAAGAACACTGGAGTGGGTTGCCATTTCCTTTTCCAATGCATGAAAGTGAAAAGTGAAAGTGAAGTCACTCAGTCGTGTCCAACTCTTTGCAACCTCATGGACTGCAGTCTACCAGGCTCCTCCATCTATGGGATTTTCCAGGCAAGAGTACTGGAGCACAGATAACTCTATATAGCCCATATGGGGAAATAATCTGAAAAAGAGGGGATATATGTATATCTATAACTGATTCACTTTGTTGTACAGCAGAAGCCTACATGACATTGTAAATCAACTGTACTCCAGTAAAAATTAAAAAAAGATATACGACTTGCACTGAGAGTAAATATTGTCTTATGAAGCTTTCATTTTAATTACATATATGTATATATTTGTATGTCTTTTTGTACATGTAAGTAAACTGTGTTTCACTGAAAAACAAAACAAAACAGTGACCTCATTATAACAAAGGATGCTTTCTATCACGCCAGAGATTCCAAAGGTTTTAGGAGCTATATGCTAGGAACCAAGGACAAAAACCAACTATACAATCATCACACCAATACAAGCTGTTTCATATGTTTTGTCTGGTTTCCCAGTTATATGCACTGAAGACTTGAATCCGTTACTCCATTACCATGAAAGTGGAAGATGTGGGCTGCATTGTTTTCAAAGCTCTGCAGGTGATACTAATGTGAATCTAGCTTTAAGAACCACCACCTTGGTCCCACAAGAAGTGATAAGATGAAAGAACATAATGTATCTTGATAATTAAGAATGCTATAAATAGCTGATTATCATTGTCTATTGTACTGCAGCTGTTCTAAATACTTTGAAATAGGAATTAATCAATATCAGTTTTTGAGGTCCCCTTTAGCGAAACCCAATTCAATCTAGTTCTAGAAAAAAGAAAGCTGGGCAGTTTTTGAAGAAGCAGGTAGGGCTTCCTCAGTGACTAAGATAAGGGAATCAAAGCAGATGGCAGGATATGTTCCCATCTCTCTTCCTTCTATCTCAGCCTCTGTCTCTCTCTCTTCATCCCCCCGCCCCTCACAAACACACATCCTGTGTATCTGTTAGCCTCCTTTTGCTGCAAGAGAGAGGACCCTTGAATTGACTCACTAAATAATGCTGACACGTGTTAACTAACATAATACAAAGTTGAGTCTTTTCAGTGGGAAACAAAATTCTCTGGAATGTTTGATTAAGGGAGTTACCTATGTTATCAAATATTTCATTTTCTTCCCTGTCTGTCCTGTCACCTTCAATGTTTGTTCTGTGTTCAGTATAGTTTGTTGGTGACTATAGCTGTTTCATGTAGTACATAGAAACAGCACCAACATACAGAGGATGGAAAAGATTGTCTCTTCCTAATGAGGAAGAATTTCCTGCAGAATATTTCCATAATTCCTTGGTCAGAATTGGGACGTATACCCCCTGCAGATTCAATTACTGGCTGGAGTGCTGGGGGTGAGTTGGGTATGAATAGTTGCCCAGCCACTTCAGATGGACCTCAACCAAGGGAAAACTAGGTAGATCTCATCAACCAAGGGAAAACCTTTGACGAAATGTACAGGTAAGTGCTAGGAGCAATCAACACCTGCAGCAGGGCGACAGGTTCACTGTGAGAGAAGAGGGGGTTGGACAGAACATGTACCACATGCTACATACCTATTATAAACCCCCTTGCACATATACAAATGGTGCATTTAAACCACTGTATTTAACTGATCTGCTCAAAATGAAACAGTTGGGAATTGGAGGAGGTAGAATTGGACTCCACAAGATCTGATTCCAAAACTGAGGCTGTTATTCAATATTTAATAAAATGCCTTAAAAGGTAAAATTTTTATGAACCTATATTCATATGTAGGTTCATAATTATCAGTGATCACCTCATTTCACAGATGCCTTTAATATGCAATAATAATTTGTATTTTTTTTTCTACTCATAGAGGTGCCAGAAACATGGAAAGGCATATTTTGTGCTTCTCTCATATTTAGAAGCCTATTGGATAACTTAAAGGGGTCTGTGTGGGATCATCCTGTCTGTTCAAGTGATAATTTGAGAAGAAAGGCATTCTTGAAAGTACAGAGACTTGGTTCTCTCTCTGCACCTTAGAGGCAAGTCCGGGGGGCAGAATTAAGTGACAGCAAAAGGAAAAAGTCACGTATATCACAGCAATGGGAAATCTTTATGGCTAAGTCAGCTCTCTACTGTGTGGCTGCTCTTTGATGTTGGTCAAAGTTTCCTTAGTGGGAGAGGCAGAGGGAAAAGGACAGGGGAACAAAGAAGTGATTTCAATTTCCAGGTCTAAATAAAGAAGGAAACAGCACATCCATCCAATACTAATATGGGAGTTGGTGATGGACAGGGAAGCCTGGTGTGCTGCAGTCCATGGGGTTGCAAAGAGTCGGACACGACTGAGTGACTGAACTGACTGATTGATTTAAACCTAATCTTAGATTCTATACTTTCATAGAAACCTGCACTTCTTCTTCATGGTTCTTACTGATTCTTATTTAGATGCCATAGGTCAGGTTTTCCCCCAGAAGACCCTGAGATGAACATTTATATATAAAAGGTTTGGGGGGAATATGCTTTGAGTCAGAACCTGTGGGTGAGTGAAATAGCGTATAATGAGGAACATGGAATTATAAACACAGTCACTACAATCCAAGGGAATCACTGGAGGTGGGATGAGTCTTCATAATTGTACTCTTTTGACTCATCTTTACCTCCTCCTCCACCAGTGACTCTAGGTGGCATGTCTCAGGAAGAGGTTACGGGTTTGGGTAAGTCAGCTTTCTTCTTTTGAGGAAATTCCTGGGGAATGATTCATGTAAGAGCCTTCAGCTACCAACAGTCTCAGCAGCTTCAGGAATGTGTGACTCAGTCCTGACAGTGGAAAGGAGGAAGTCGGGGAATGGAGACACACCAGGGTGGCACACTTTGCACTAACTGGAACTCACTACTTTCTTCACATGATAAGTTCTAGAAATGGCTTTGCCAGGGTTCTGCTTTGTCTATTTTCCTCCTGGAGTTAATTCTGACTTATAACCTCCTTCCTCAACTTCACATTTTAGATGCCACCTAGCCTTGGCTAGCACCTCTGCTGGTTTTAGGTAGATTACACAGACAAGTGACCCAAATCCTCATAGCAAGTGGGTATTGTGGCCAGTCATAATGTCCTTCTCAGGCCACAGGTGCTTTGCTTGTCAATTTCCTGTTAAATACGGGCAAAGAGGTATCAAGAGATGCGACTGTGGCTCTCGTGGACACCAATCCCATTATTTGGTACCTGAACATATTCTTTGGCAGTCCTATCTCCTCCTGATAGTTGGCGTCTATTACCCTATTCAGGTTGGTGATTCATTTTTTTTTTTTTTCCCTTGACTGCTGATTTCTTGGCACACATCCTAAAGTAACCAGGTGGCAGCTTTAGTTGAAAGTTGAATGAGATTATGTCTGTGTCCTCTGGCAAAGGATCAGGACTTCTAAACCTTTAGAGTCAAGAGTTGCAGTACTGGAATCCCTAGGAGTGATGATATGTGTGGTTACTCCAGCTTTCAGCCATATTTCTCAGACTCATCTGTTGGGTTCACTGGAAAATATGACAGATATTGATTTAGGGCATATACTCCATCCTGATAGATTATTTTCCATATACTCAGGAGTCATTCAGTTCAGTTCAGTTGCTCAGTTGTGTCCAACTCTTTGCGACCCCATGAATCGCAGCACGCCAGGCCTCCCTGTCCATCACCAACTCCCAGAGTTCATTCAGACTCATGTCCATCGAGTCAGTGATGCCATCCAGCCATCTCATCCTCTGTCATCCTCTTCTCCTCCTGCCCCCAGTCCCTCCCAGCATCAGAGTTTTTTCCAATGAGTCAACTCTTCGCATGAGGTGGCCAAAGTATTGGAGTTTCAGCTTCAGCATCATTCCTTTCAAAGAACACCCAGGACTGATCTCCTTCAGAATGGACTGGTTCGATCTCCTTGCAGTCCAAATTACCAGTCTGTATTTCAGTTATCATTTTCATTGCTCTATCAGTCTGACAGTTTGCATGATGCATACAGGATAGAACCAGTGGATTGCACTGCTATAATACTTCTGCTCTAAAGTAGGGTCTTTGAACAGGATAGAGAGCCCGGAAATAAACCCACACACCTATGGCCCATCAATCTACAACCAAGGTGGGAAGACTACACAATGTTGGAAAGACAGTCCCTTCAACAAATGATACTAGAAAAACTGGACTGCTACATGTGAAAAAAATGAAACTAGATCATTCCTTAACACCATGCACAAAAGTAAAGTCAGATTAGATTAAAGGCATAAATGTGAGACCAAACACTCTAAAACTCCTAGAGGAAAACCTAGATAGATAACTCTGACTTAAATCACAGTGATATCTTTTTCAATCTGTTTCTGAGAATAATAGAAATAAAAACCAAAATAAACAAAGGGGACCTATTTAAACTCGAAAGCTTTTGTCCAGCAAAGGAAACAATAAGCAAAATGAAATGACAACCCACAAAGTGGGAGAAAATATTTTCATATGATGTGACCAACAAGGGATTATTCTCTAAAATTTATAAATTATCTCATCAGGCTTATCATCATCAAAACAAACAATCCAATCAAAAAATTGGGCAGATAACTAAACATTTATCTGAAGAAGACATACAGATAGCCAAAGGGCACAATGAAAAGATATTTATCATCACTAATTACTAGAGTGGAAGTCAAAACTACAATGAGATATCACCTCACATCAGTCAGAATGGCTATCATCAAAAAATCCAGAAACAATAAATGCTCAAAAGGGTGCAGGAGAAAGGAACCTTCCACTCCCTCCACAGAGAAGGGAATGGTTGGTGGGAACATTAATTAGTATAGCCAAAATGGAGAACAGTATGGAGGTCCCTTAAAAAACTAAAAGGAGAGCTACTATATGACTCTACTCATATAAATCCAACTCCAGGGTATATTTCTGGAGAAATACATGATCCAAAAGGATGCATGCATCCCACTGTCCACTGCAGCTCTGCTTACAATAGCCACTGCTGCTGCTGCTGCTAGGTCACGTCAGTCGTGTCCGACTCTGTGCAACCCCATAGCCGGCAGCCCATCAGGCTCCCCCGTCCCTGGGATTCTCCAGGCAAGAGCACTGGAGTGGGTTGCCATTTCCTTCTCCAATGCATGAAAGTGAAAAGTCAAAGTGAAGTCGCTCAATCGTGTCCGACTCTTAGCAACACCATGGACTAGAGCCCACCAGGCTCCTCCGTCCATGGGATTTTCAAGGCAAGAGTACTGGAGCGGGGTGCCATTGCCTTCTCCGAGCCACTACTTGAAAGCAACCTAAGTGCCCATCTACAGAGAAATGGATAAAGAAGATGTGGTATATACACATGGAGTGGAATATTATTCAGCCATTAAAAAGAATGAAATAATGCCATCTTCAGCAACATGGATGGACCCAGAGATTGTCCTACTGAGTGAAGCCAGTCAGATAGTGAAAGACAAATATTGTGTAATATCGTTTATATGCAGAATCTAAAAAGAAAATGATACAAATGAACTTATTAACAAAACAGAAACAGACTAACAGACTTAGAGAACTAACCTATGGTTGCTGGGGTGTCAGAAGAATGGGAGGGGATAAGGGATAGTTAGGGAGTTTGGGATGGATATGTGCACACTGTTACATTTTAAATGGATAGCCTACTGCATAGCATTGGGAATTCTGCTCCATGTTATGTGGCAGCCTGGATAGGAGGGGAGACTGGGGGAAAATAGATGGGAAAACAATGGAAACAGTGACAGACTTTATTTTCTTGGGCTCCAAAATCACTGCAGATGGTGACTGTGACCATGAAATTAAAAGACACTTATTCCTTGGAAGAAAAGCTATGACAAACCTAGACAGCATATTAAAATGCAGAGACACTACTTTGCCAACAAAGGTCCATATAGTCAAAGCTATGGTTTTTCCAGTAGTTATGTATGGTTATGAGAGTTGGACCATAAAGAAAGCTGAGTGCTGAAGAATTGATTCTTCTGAACTGCAGTGTTGGAGAAGACTCTTGAGAGTCTGTTGGACAAAAAGGAGATCAAACCAGTCAGTTCTAAAGGAAATCAGTCCTGAATATTCACTGGAAGGACTGATGCTGAAGCTTCAATACTTTGGCCACCTGATGTGAAGAACTGACTCCTTGGAGAAGACCCTGATGCTGGGAAAGAGGGCAGGAGGAGAAGGGGATGACTAAAGATGAGATGGTTGGATGTAATTACTGACTCAATGGCCATGAGTTTGAGCAAGCTCCAGGTGTTGGTGATGAACAAAGAAGCGTGGCATGCTGCAGCCCATGTGGTCGTGAAGAGTTGGACATGACTGAGTGACTGAACTGAACTTGGGGGAAAATAGATACATGTAAATGTATGGCTGAATCCCTTTGCTGTCCACCTGAAACATCATAACACTGTTTGATATTAAAACATTGTTAATCAACTATACTCCAACACAAAATGAAAAGTTAAAAAAAAAAGTGGATTCTTCAGTTGGATGTAATGCTATGCAAATCCCATGGTTTTGAATTTGACAATTCAAACCTTCTGTAAGTTCTAGATGATGAGGATGGTTGAAAGTCTACAAATGGGAAAGGGAAATCCATACCCAGAGTATTTGCCAACTTTAGGAAAGATAAACTGTTGTCTCCTCAGGGCTTGTTGCTGTTTAGTTGCTAAGTTGTGTCCAGCTCTTTCACAACCCCGTGGACTTTAGCCCACCAGGCTCCTTTGTCCATGGGATTTCCCAGGCAAGGATACTGAGGTGGGTTGCCATTTCCTTCTCCAAGGGATCTTCCTGTCCCAGGGATCAAACCCACATCTTCTGCACTGGCAGGCAGATTTTTTAACACTGAGCCCTCAGGGGTAGGAAGGATCTAAGATAAAAATTTGCAACTAAGTTGCTGGATGGTTTTCTGAGTGACTAATGCCACATTAAGGGCTAAGAGTTGATCTCAATTAAGGGCAATATAATAACATTTAATACTTAGATCAGCTTTGGTGTTAGGAGTCCATGGACACACGTGTTACTTCTACCACTGCACTGTGGATACATTCATATGACCATTACTCCAGGAGAGAAGAGATAGGCTGAGGTCAGCTGGGTGAGTCATGATATCTACTTTGATGTTTACTGATTCTCCATGGTTATGTCAGTTCCCTACTGATGCTGAAACAAATTCCCACAAACTTAGTGTCTTTAAAAAAGTAAATTTGTCATCTTACGGTTTGGACGTCAGAGTCTGAAATGGGTATCCTGGGATTAAAATCAAGGTGTCAGCAGAGTTCCTTCTGGAAGACTTATGAAAGAATTTGTTTCCTAGTGCTTTCAAGCTTCTTTGACCCAAGAACACCTGACAGCAATCACATCATTCCAACTGCTGCTTTGTGTATCACATCTTTGATGGTGGGGACTCTCCCACCTTACTCTCTCACTTATACAGAGCCTAGTGATTCCATTGGGCCAATCCAGAAAAACCAGCACAGTTTCCCCATTTTCAAGATCCTAATTTAATCACATCTGCAAAACCCCTTGAAACATGTAAGGTAATGTATTCACAAATTCCAGGAATAAGAAGGAAGATATCTTAGAGGAGCCAGGCATTATTCTGCCTATCACCTCGGAGGATGCCTTCTGCTGGACACTATCATGTGATACATTACTCACATTTGTGCTCACTTCCATCATTCTGTCTATGTACCTGTATCCTGGATTTCTTTCTCTTCGATTTTCCAGTCATTTTCTTTCAAGACCTTCAACCATTGTCCTCAGTTCAGTCACTCAGTCATGTCTGACTCTTTGCAACCCCATGGACTGCAGCACACCAGACCTTCCTGTCCATCACCAACTCCCAGAGCTTGCTCAAACTCATCTCTATCAAGTCAGTGATGCCATCTAACCATTTCATCCTCTGTTGTCCCCTTCTCCTCCTGCCTTCAATCTTTCCCAGCATCAGGCTCTTTTCCAATGAGTTAGTTATTTGCATAAGGTGGCCAAAGTATTGGAGCTTCAGCATTCACCATTCAGCTTCACCATTGCCCTACATGAAGGTTAATCCATTGGCAGAATTAATTTTCACCACTCTCTTTCAAAAATGTGTTTATTGGTGTTTTAGAGACGCACGCATGTGTACACACACACACATACATTGAGCCATACTGTCTGTTACGTAACCCCAAATAGTAGTTTGCTGTCAGAGGGGACATTGGCGAGGATTCTTAAGTGTGTGTGTGTGTTTTCTTGTAAAGAAAATCTTCTGAATCATCTTAAAGTAAAGAGGAAGAAGAACCAGCTTTTAGCAATGAAAAGTGGACCACTTCTCCAGGTCCAGAGCTTCCCTGGTGGCTCAAATGGTAAAGAATCTGCCTGCTCTGTAGGAGACTGGGGTTCAATCCCTGGGTCAGGAAGATGCTCTGAAGAAGGAAATGGCAACCCACTCCAATATTCCTACCTGGGAAATCCCACGGACAGAGAAGCCTGGTGGGCTACAGTCCATGGGGTCACAGAGTCAGAGACAACTGAGCGACTGCACTCGCTCGGGGAACCGTTCTTGCTCGTAATCTCCTTCCACTGAGATCACATCTCAGACCATCACAGGTGAGACTTTTAACAGTGGCTCAACTACAGCATGATGGTGGGTGGATTCCCAGATATGAGCTGTGAACATCTTTGATTGACATCACTTCTGGAGAGAGGTTTGATCAGCACAAGTTTCTACTCTTTCCCTTTTGCTGCCTTAGTTACTGGGAAGAGGCTGGAGTCACAGATGGTGCAATGACAGCAAGGCATGGCATCTGTTGATGAGGGTCCCTTGGTGACTGTGTTAAGCACAGCCTCATGCTGGAATTCATGGAACATTTAGAGATTGTGAGAAATACATTTTATTGTGGTGTGCAAATAAGATTTGGAGGGTGTTAGAGCATAGCTTTGGAGTAGGCAATGGCACCCCACTCCAGAACTCTTGCCTGGAAAATCCCATGGACGGAGGAGCCTGGTAGGTTGTAGTCCGTGGGGTCGCCAAGAGTTGGACACGACTGAGCGACTTCACTTTCACTTTTCACTTTTCACTTTCATGCATTGGAGAAGGAAGTGGCAACCCACCCCGGTGTTCTTGCCTGGAGAATCCAAGGGATGGGGGACCCTGGTGTGCTGCTGTCTATGGGGTCGCACAGAGTCGGACACGACTGAAGCGACTTAGCAGCAGCAGCAGCAGAGCATAGCTTAGGCTGTCCAGTTTATTACAGGGAATGTTATAAAAGGGTGAAAGTGAGCATGGGCAAGGGGTATTAATATGTGGAAAAGAGCTGAGAAAGTAATATTTTTAAGACCAATTTAGTTGGAAACAGTCTTTCTGAAATTGAGAGCAAGAGTCAACTAGTCAAGAATGAGTGGTAAGTGATGTAAGAGGGGATTCTTCAATAAAGAGGGTCTGCTAGATAAAAATCACTGTAAGACTTAAGAGACTGAATGGCTATCTATCTGTCTGTCTGTCTCTCTCTGTCTCTCTTTCTATCTATCTGTTTGTCTATCTATCTATCCCTGGTAGCTCAGTCAGTAAAGAATGCACCTTCAATGCAGGAAGACTGCCTGCAGCACAGAAGACCTGGGTTCAACCCCTGGGTCGGGAAGATCCCCTGGAGAAGGAAATGGCAATCCACTCCAGTATTCTTGCCTGGAAAATCCCATGGACAGAGGGGCCTGGTGGGCTACAACCCATGGGGTCACAAGGGTTGGACACAACTTAGCGACTAAAGCATCATCTCTATAGCAACACATCATCCTCTCTTTCTCATCCAGATACGATACCGCCAGTGGTGCACTTTTCCTTAATCTGTGCTCACCATTTTCCCGTAGAATTTTCTGTCCACAATCCTGTGTTCACCTGCTTCTTAAAAGAGCTTTCGTTTGCTCTGACAGAATTTCATGCCAGTGGAGATTCAGACCCACCCTGAGAATGCAAAGCAAGTCATGGCTGTCATGGCTTGTAGGGAATCGTCTTACATAAATCACTTTACCATTTTTCCTCTATGAGTGATACCTTTCCAAAACAAGGAATAAATGCAGAGTTTGTACCGGGGAGTGAAACTGAGTAGTATCACAAGGATTATCCAACCCAGCCACCATTATTGATGTTGGAGAATTAAAGCCGTCAAGCTGTAGTTATATTTTTCAAGGACTTACGAAAACCTTTTAACTCTCGTCATGGTTCAAGTAGTTGGCAGGGCCTGAATTTGACTTTGAGCTTCAGATTTGGAAAATCAAGGAATTCAAAGTACATTTCCGCCAGCATCCCTTAGCCTCCTGTGGCTTTCCCCTCAGACTATAAATGGATCCTGCTTTTGAAAGCAAGCCCAGATTTCCTTAAAACATGTTCCAGTCTCTTGAAATTCACCATGAGTTTATTTCAAATGAAGGCTGTGCTTTTCTCTGCACCTTCTTTTTGGAGCATCTTCTTTGTAAGCATTCCAATTCCCTTGTATGGGTTCATGCCACTCTTGCTGAGTACATGTCATGCCCATCATTACACATTTCAACCAGACTCCCCAGATGAATTACAGTCTGACTTTTCCATTGGCCGTATGTCAAAAGCAAACTATTCAGGGTCAACTTCCTTGAAAAGATCTGCCAACTGGTCTACCGGCCTCCTTAACACTAGCAGAATTACAGGAATCAAAAGAGAAGATGACGGTCAATGTTTTGAGCCCCATTTCCTTTCAGACACTGCTTTTCACATCTTTCAGAGAATCTTTCATACCTTTCATTCTAAATGGACACTAACCAGAGATACATTTGCAGTATTAATATACTGATCCCTTAAGTCATTACTTTCAAAGATGCAATCATTCAAACAATCTGTACATATCAACCATTTTCTGTCACTGAGACAAGTTTCTTTGGTTTTACTGAAGCGAGATAATTACTTTCTTCTATCAGACACATACCTCTATGAATGCCACTAAAATACCACTGCATCTGCACTTTTGGAAAATATATAGCATTCTTATCACATATTGAGTGTTCATTCACATAAAAATACCCTTTGATATTTCATATCAATGGCTGTTTACCCACATCTGTCTCATCTCAAATAGATTTTTTTCCCCTGAATGTGAGTTTAGGACTATACATTTATCTATGTTAAATGTAATCACTTCGGTCTATCAAGATATGATTTTGTCACTTGGTATATTAACTATCCATTCCAACTTTGGTAATCTAAAAAATCTGGTCTGATGTGTGTTCCCATCTTAAGTCATTATCAAAGTGTAGAAGGGGGAAGATCTGGAACAGAATATGTTAGCTTATCACTGAAAATGAGCTTAGAAGGGTATTGGTGCATTAATAAGAATTCCTTGGATATTTGGGTATATATTAATACTTTAAAAGCTAATATTTTAAAAGCTTACTTTGGGCTGTGCTCTGTGCAAAAAGATAATTTAATGTTTCTCTTACAATAATACTACAAACAAAGCGTCATTGCCCCTTTTCATACACAAGGAAATTGTGACTTGAAGAAGTAAAGTTACTTATAGCAAGACTGAATAACCCAAATAAGTTAAGAATCTATTTCTCCAGAGTTTTCTCCTCCTGGTCCCTGCACCGTACTCTCCAGCTGTACATATCTGATTGCTTATTGTCACTCTCCACTCCAAGATTTCTGATACCTCTGCATATATTGCTCCCACGTTCTGGAGTGTCTTGTCCTCTCCATCATGTGTTTTGCACAAACAACCTCTTACTCTGCCTTCGGCATTGAGTGCGAGAGTCATCCCTCCATTCTCCTAGTGGGAATAAAGCCTATTGTTTGTGGACTAAGAGCTACAATGCCTGTAGTGCTGTGACTATGGTCTCATCAGCTAATACTTATTAGACACGACGGAGCGACTTGCTCTTCATTGTGTGCGGTAGTCGCTCAGTCATGTCCGATTCTTTGCAGCCCTGTGGACTGTAGCCCGCCAGGCTCCTCTGTCCATGGGATTCTCCAGGCAAGAATACTGGAGTGGGTTGCCATTTCCTTCTCCAAATCACTTCCAATTTTATTTGATCCTCACAACACTATTTGAGGCATATGTGGTTACCCACTTTACAACTCTTAGAAAAATGGAATGGATTGCTTCAGGTCAAAAGAGAGACAGAGAGACCATGTCTCTTGACACAGAGGTAGTTCATTAAGAGCTATGAAAGGGCACTTAAATAAGACCTAAGGCTTTATCATGGTTTACTGGACTCTGTATCAGCTTGTCCATGACTGCCTTTTCTAGCTGATCTCAGATCTGCCTTTCCCCTAGCTCACCACACTATAGCCACTGGCCTTCCTGCAGTTCTCCTAAGTAGTATCCCCATCACCACACTTTCTTTCAATCCTTCCTAGAAACTACAAATTTTCTACTCATTTATACATACACTTGATCATGTGTTTTCACTTCAAATATGAAAGCTTCATAAGGATAGGAACCGTGTCTATTTTAGTTACCATCATATCTTTAGGAGACACATAACACATAGTAGGTGTCTTATGTGTTTCTGTTGAATGAAGGAAGAACAGAGTTTTAACAAAGCATGCAGAGGAGCGTCTAAGTCCTCACAGAGAGCAAGGGAGGACTTCTGAAGAAGAAATGTGATTATCAAAAGGTAAAGTAGAAAGCAGTTAATCCAAACCAGGGGGGTAGGTGATAAACCACAGGAGACTTCTAAATGAGGACCGAGTTTGTCATCCTTTCCTCTACCCCTCTACTCCACAGCATGGAGCATTTGGAAATTTTGATTTGTGCAACTTGTGAGTGCTGCTGGCATCCGGTGGGTAGAGGCCATGGATGTTGCTAAATGTCCTATAATACAAACTCATATCCACAACAACACTGCATACCTGCAGAAGAGGCTTACTTGTTCTCAATGTTGAGAAATCCTGGCATAACCTGATTAACTTTCCCCTGTAATATTCTACCTCCTGAATCTTCCACACACATCACTTCTCAGTCTCTGCTTCCTCTTCTCCCAGCATTCTCTAGCTTTTCCTGTGTGGCTACTTCCACCCTAGGATAGACTAAAGTTCCCCATGGAGTTACTGAACTCAACAGCTTCCCATCTTCCTTGGAGACACTGCAATCAAAAGTCAGCCTGAGACTCTCTAGCTCAGAGCTGGAGAGGGCTGGAGTCTCATATTGTCAAGTAAGCATGGTTGTTCAAGCGAGGCACCACAGGTAGTAAGTAATGAGTTTTAAAGAGTGCTCAGACCTAGGATGCAGGAATTCAGAAGTACAAGCTGAGAAATCATTGGATTTTGCTGAAGTTGAAGCATAGAGTCCACTCTGTATTTTATCTGTCTTCTCAGGTCTTCTTGATGAGTTCAACAAACTTGAAAATTTAGAATTGACTCAATTCAACCAGCTCAGCAGTGAATGCATCCCAAGGGGCTTTATCCCTTTTCATTTGACTCGTAGGAAACCAGCTTCAGTGAGATTTTATAGTCTCTTGAAGCCTGGGGACTCCTTGACACTTTTGTTTTATAAAACCCTGATAAAAGTGTAAAACAAAATTTGATGAATTTCAACCAATTTGAGCAACTTCATTATCAGTAGACTGGTAGAAGATGCTAAGCACACTTCATTTCTAATGATTTGATTTTAATTATCATTTATAAATATAATCTAACTTCAGTAACACTCTATTAAAAGAGTACAGAAATGTATTTATTGATTCACGCATGAACAATACAATATCATGCATTTGGATGTTGTTGAAATAGCTGGATAACTATGTACCCACATATTTTCTACATTTTTCTCACATTCTTTGATTATGATCCTTTTTTATGTTTCTTACTGTGATAATGAGTCTTCTAAATTGCTGTTTGTAATAAATTTGGGGTAAGATTATTCACTTTTCCTTGTATTTTTTTATTTTATGTTCTGAATGTGGGACCCTACAGAGAGCTACAAATTGAGAGAAACAAACATTTCAGAGAAAACAGATCTCCAGAGCTTTGAAAAGAGCAAAGAATTGACTATTTGAAGGGCTTCAAGTATGCCAAGTGGCCATCATAACTCACTGCACATTTCAAGAAGGAAAAAACAAATCAAGATCTGAAGACTTCACAGAGCCTTTTGTTTGCTGAGAATGTTTTCACTGTGTACTGGCTATAATTATTGTTAAGATTCATTTTTAAGAATAACTTACTTATCTCTCATTGAAAGTTAGAATGAAAAAGACAATTTGAGGTCATCTCTATTTTTAAATGAGGATTATCAGAATTGTCACTGGCAGAGCTGAGATGAGAACCCTTATATCCCAATACTTCTTTCAAAACGTTTCACACTATGTCACACTTCTGAGGGGTGTATCTTAAGAATGAATAACAGTAGTACCTCAAAGGAAGTCCACATTAACATTTGTGAATCAGTCTCTTTGAGAGTCCTGGTTGATATAGAATCTGGGGATGTCAACACTGAGAGAATCTTAGAGATCCCCTGTTTTCCTCTCTCAAAGTCCTAAATTAGAAACTGAAGTCTGGAAGGCTGAAAAGCACTAATATTCAACAGAATTTCTCTCTTTCCATCTCAGAATTACTTGCATAGGAACAAAACCTTCAAACTATCAGGTATCGTGAGCAAAAAGGCAATCTGAATGATGAGCAACAATGGCTAATTCCTTGTGGATAAGGTATGGGTTTTTTGATCCAAGAGTTCCTTCTCTCTCATTAGTTTAGTGTAATTTCAACATAAAAAGCATTTGTGACTTCTTTTTGTACTAAAATTTACCTACAGCCTTAATGTTGTTGGCTCAAAATATAGTGCACCTCAAGTTATTTTATTTCTCTTTAAAAAAAGCAAGCAAACGTACTTTGATAGCTTAAAAAAAGACATCTACACATCTCATAGTCATTGCTTATCTAGAGTGATGAAAAACACAGCACAAAAGGAAAATCAAAGAACTCTTCTAAAATCACTTTTCTGACTATTGTATTTTTCACCGCTTAATGCCTTTTATAATGCTTTTAGTTTTTTTAATTTAAGTTATCCATTGTATAACTATCTCACTATTTCATTGTCAAACTATCTCACGATCAAGTAGCTTCCAGTCATTTGTTTTCTAAAAATCTAAACTTTTTGCAACAAATCTNAAAAAAAAAAAAAAAGGAAACAGATATGGATCTTCCATGACTTATTTATATATTCTAAGAAACCCATTATAAGTTGAAATATCTTAAGTCAAAAATGTTTTTAATATACCTAACCTGCCAAACATCATAGCTTAGCCTAAGCTACCTTAATGTTTTCAGAACACTTTCATTAGCCTGCATTTGGCAAAATCATTTAATATATTGTATATTAAAGTGTTAATATCTCACACAATTTACTTAATACTGTGCTGAAAGTGAAAAACTGAATGGTTTCTGGGTACAGATTGGTTCTAAGTGTATTATTTGTTTATCCACGTGATTGTCTGGCTGGCTGGGAGCTGTAGCTCATTGCCACTGCCCAGTAAGATGAGAAAGTATCGTACTACATTCAATTCACCCTGGAAAAGATAAAATGCAAAATTTGAAGTAGGGTTTCTACTGAAATATATCACTTTCCTACACTGTAAAACTGTCAAGTTAAAACTTCTTAAATCAAAGACTGTCTGTAATCAGTGGAGATTTAGTGACCTTAAGAAAAGAGCAAAGAATTGTTCAGGGTAAAGAGCACACTCATGATTTCTCAGTGTTTGTTTTGTTTCTCTTCGGTTTTGTTTTTAGGCAGTTCAGTGTAGTGTGAAGAGCATGATTTTGGAATATGGCAGAACTGAGTATATTGAACGATACTGGAGTGTTCTTCCTCTTCCAGGAACATGCCATGCTCAGCTCAGGGTCTTTGCACTTGATGGTGGTTCTATTTGAAATGCTCCTCCCCTATGGCTTTTGCAGCCTTGCCACCTTTGCAGATTTCTACTTAAATATTCCCTCTTCATGGAGGTCTCCCCACACAACATTTCTACAATAGGCCTCTCACGTAAATTCGGCTTACCCTGTAACTTTCCATTGCCTCCATAACCAAAATCAAAGAAAGACTGGAAAATACTTGGGTTATAAAAGACATGAGCTTTCAAAAAATACATAAATTGCCTCAGTAGTTTGTTCTGTAGCATAAATGCATTAATGCTTCTTCTAGTCATGCTTAACTTACTTTCATAAAGTGACCTAAGTACTTAAATAATCTGCCTCATTATGTCTTAAAACATCTGAGAATTCTGTTCATTCCATTTGAAAAATAGGTTTAATATAACTAATAGGAAGTCATTTGATGCAGCACCCGAGCATCTAGGGGGATCCAACAGACTAATGGGTACCGTATTAATCCATGATGCTATACAAGTAAAATGAAATGATGCATTTGCTATTTATGCTTGAAATCTGTGTGTAAACAATTTGATATAAGTGCAGGCAATTGATGAATAAAACATCACTGATCAAGCTGGCTGGAACTAAATTTTGGCTCAGTCCTGCTGGTTTAATTTCATTTGGTGGGTTTTCCTTCCTTCTGATGTTTTTTTAATCTGAGATGGATAAATATATAGTATTCATGGGGAAAAAAATGAGAAACATAAATTTAAATACCTGTAACAAGTGACAAGAGTTGTTCAGCTGCTCTCAGATATTATGCATCTCCTAAAGAGAAACATAAACATAACTCTTCATGCCCACCCCAGGGGAAAAGTGTCACTGTGTCTTTAAACCACACATCTGGAACTTCCCTTGTGGTCCACTGGCCAGGACATGGAAGCAACCTAGATGGCCATCAGCAGACGAATGGATAAGAAAGCTGTGGTACATATACACAATGGAGTATTACTCAGCCATTAAAAAGAATACATTTGAATCAGTTCTAATGAGGTGGATGAAACTGGAGCCAATTATACAGAGTGAAGTAAGCCAGAAAGAAAAACACCAATACAGTATACTAACACATATATATGGAATTTAGAAAGATGGTAACTATAAGCCCATATGCAAGACAGATGTATAGAACAGTCTTTTGGACTTGTGGGAGAGGGAGAGGGTGGGATGATTTGGGAGAATGGCATTGAAACATGTATAATATTATATATGAAACGAATCGCCAGTCCAGGTTCTATGCAGGATACAGGATGCTTGGGGCTGGTGCAATGGGTCGACCCAGAGGGATGGTATGGGGAGGGAAGTGGGAGAGGGGTTCAGGATGGGGAACACGTGTATACCCGTGCTGAATTCATGTTGATGTATGGCAAAACCAACACAATATTGTAAACTAATTAACCTCCAATGAAAATAAATAAATTTATATTAAAAAAAAAAAAAGAATCTGCCTTTCAATGCAGGGGACTCCATTTTTCATCCCTAGTCAGTGAACTAAGATCCCACAGCCAGGCAAGGGGCAACTAAGTCTGCCTACCATGACTATTGAGCCTGTGGACCTCAATTAGAGAGCCTGGGTGCAGCAAATGACAGAATCCATGTGCTCTGGAGCCCACGTGTGCCACAACTACAGAGAAGCCCGTGTGCCACAAGGAAGAAGCTGCGCTCCACAGCTAAGACCCGATGCAACCCTAAATAAATAAACAAAAACACAACAGGTCTGTCTCAAAAGTTTAAGTCAATGGGCTAAGGCATTTCCTTCTTCCTCATTCTCCTTATGCTTGGAAAAATTACACATGAGGTATTAAAAGAGATATATATATATATATATATATATATATATGAACAAGAGTCCATGCAACACTCTTTTGGAGAAAACAATCTTGAACACTGATTTTTGGTGCAGGAAAGAAAAGTATATATTTTAGTTAGTCAGGTGGCATGGATAGATGAACAAACTATCAAGTTAGTTGTATAATTCATGGAATTTATCATAATACAGTTTGAGCTTTTTTCCTTGAATGATAAATAATTTCTATCTAACTGCAACACATTTATTCCTTACACTGATGTCCTTTAAGGTCCAAAGCTGTCTGTATGATACATGAAAATATATATAACAAAACAAGAACCTTTAAAAGAAAGGATCCCTGTATGTATCAAGTTTCTCATGTGTGTCATCACATNAACCTTTAAAAGAAAGGATCCCTGTATGTATCAAGTTTCTCGTGTGTGTCATCACATATAATTTAGTAGTAATAAATGAATATCAAAGCCCCCCTCTTTCATTTTTGAAACAAGTGCATAAGTAATTTAAAATTAGGGGAAAAAAGGTAATTTGACTCTGTCTCTTGCCTGTTTCAGTGTATCCAAAGAATCCTATGCCTCTAAAAAGCCAGGACCTAGTAAAATTATCTAGAAGTCCAAATGCAAGTTGATTTAATGTAACAGCAAATAAAATATGCTGTACTCATTTAATATATCATAGCCAGCTACACAGAAAACAATGTATGGCTTCACAATTTCAAAAGCTTATATATAAAAAATTCTTATAAGAGCTTCATTTTAGCTGAACATATATGCGAAATATGATCTTTACTTGCTGTGAGAAGCTTCTAGAATTAGCCATTACTTCTGTTACTTCAACTGTATTTAAGTATTACATTATCTCTAACTATTGAGTTTTATTTCATGCTTTTTAATTTTGAAAACTTCCATGTTTTATTTTTCTTAATGTGTCAGATATTTTAACATTCAGATAGTATTTAAATTGGAACCAAATACAGTGCTAAAATATAAAATTAAATAAGATCTAATAAATATACTTAACTAGAAAATTACAAAATCCTAACAATTGTATCCACAGCCTGGGTAAAAAAAAAAAACTTGAAAGATGTGTATGCATATCAATACCTATACCATGCATTCATGCATGCTAAGTTTCTTTAGTCATGTCCAACTCTGTGCAACCCTATGGACTGCAGCTGCCAGCCTCCTGTGGCCATGGGATTCTCTACACAAGAATATTGGAGTGAGTTGCCATGCCCTTCTCCAGGGCATGTTCCCTACCCAGGGATTGAAACCATGTTTCTTATATCTCCTGCAGTGGCAGGTGGGTTCTTTACCACTAGTGCCATCTGGGATACCCTATACACATATGCTGCTGCTGCTGCTAAGTCACTTCAGTCGTGTCCGACTCTGTGTGACCCCATAGACGGCAGCCCACTAGGCTCCCCCGCCCCTGGGATTCTCCAGGCAAGAACACTGGAGTGGGTTGCCATATCCTTCTCCAATGAAGGAAAATGAAAAGTGAAAGTGAAGTCGCTCATTCGTGTCTGACTCCTGGTGACCCCATGGACTGCAGCCCACCAGGCTCCTCTGTCCATATATGGATATAATTACATCATTTTATTATATTGAAATCTATAGTATATATGAGGGCTTCAGAAAGTATTTGGCAGTTTTAAGATCCTCATTTGACATGTGAGTTATAAGCAATAAACTGGTTGGGCTGCTTGAATGGTATATACCATTTCTCATCTAAAAAAGATAAATGTAATTGCAAATTAAAAGAAAAAAAGATCTTAGGTGATATTCCTAGACAGCATGGAGAGTTAAATGAATAAAGGCTAAATCTTGTGATAACAGGGTCAAGATGGAGCAAGAGAAAAATAAGAGACCAGATCAAGATTTTTTTTGCATTAAAAAAAACGATTAGAAGGGGGTGTGAGAAATCAATGCAAAGATTTAAAGTTAGAAAAAAAAAGGAAAGATTTATCAGTATATAACAATTTTCCAATAGAAGCTTCATCTTAAAATTCAAATGAAGAGATACTGGAGTGTAAAGAATGTGCATGCTATGTCTGATCTTAAAAGACGTTTCCAGAGTCAGGTCACAGATGAACAATTCAGTCTGAAACCCCACCTCAGGATAGAGGGGGAAACAATGGGTCTTTTGTGAAAAACAGTACTGGGGAGGAAAGTCTTTGAAATGAGTGACTTAAAATGTCATTCAAAGTAGAAGACTGGATATAAACATAGAGAAATATGTGCTCATAATTTTACTGATGGGTTTTCTTGGCAGAAGTTGGCAAATAAAGACCTCATTTATGTGACCAAGTCACACACATTGTGCTGATGGTGTCTGATATTTCGTGTAACCATGGCTTTTAGCTGTATTTAATACCACTTCCCTGGTGGCTCAGAGGTTAAAGTATCTGCCTGCGTTTGCCTGCCATGCAGGAGAGCTGGGTTTGATCCCTGAGTCAGGAAGATCCCCCCTGGAGAAGGAAATGGCAACCCACTCCAGTATTCTGCCTGGAGAATCCCATGGAGGGAGAAGCCTGGTGGGCTATAGTCCACCGGGTCGCAAAGAGTCGGATAGGACGGAGCAACTTCACTTTGACTTTCAATACCACTTCCATCAATAAGCCTAAGAACATATGGGCCAATTTTTACACACTTTGGATAATTACTGTATGTTTTCCATTATTACTGTAACAAATTGTCACAAACTTAGTTGCCTAAAACAATGCAAATTTATCATCATATAGTTTGGAAGAACAAAAAATTGATACAGGTCTCAGAATCCATTTCCTTTTTTTTTTTTAAACTCCTAGAGGCTCCCCACATTCCTTGGCACTCAGCCCCCTTTGTCCATATTCAAAGCCAGAAAAAATTATATCTCTCGATGATTCTTCTCTATTATATCTCCCTCTGACCAAAGCTGGGAGACTTTGTTTTTAATTTATATTTTAATTTTAATTGTAGGATAATTACTTTACAATATTGTGATGGTTTTTGCCATACATCAACATGAATCAGCCAGAGGTATACATATGTTCCCTCCCTCTTGTACTCCCCATCCACCTCCTTCCCCCTCCCACACCTCTAGGTTGTCATAGAGTACCAGCTTTGGGTTCCCTGTATCATATAGCAAACTGCCACTGGTATCTATCTTGCATATGCATGTGGTAATAAGAATGGTTCAGTGCTGTTTTTCTGATTTTAAGAATTCATTTGGCTCATTGTGCCCATTTGGGTAACCCATAATATTCTTCCTACCTCAAGAATTTTAACTTTAATCACATCTATAAAGTCTGTTGCCATATAAGGTAACATTTTTACAGGTTTGGGGGACTTGGTCATGGACATCTTTCATGAGTCATTATTTTCCCTACTGTAGTTTCCAAAATATTAATGTTTGGGGGCTACCACTCACATTTTTACCTTCAAATACTCTCATTACCAAAAAAAAATCATCAAAAAACATGATTAGTCACTCATTTATAATCTTAATCCTTGTTTGAAGTTTCAGATACTTTTGTCTTCTTATAAATTTCTTACAAATTAGTGACATATGTGGTTAATTGAAGATAACTGAATACATTTTGTTGATGCCTTTAATTTACACAAAATGAAAATAAGAGGTTTACTTTATTTTGACTGTGCTGTATTCATAGCTCATGACATTCTTCCTTTTCTGGGCTCCCCAGCCACATGGAATGCAGAATCTAGGTAAAGTACTTTCTTGCCTCTACACATGTGTATACGCTTTCATCCTTATTTTGAAAGCCCCTCTTCCACCGCTCGTGGCGGAGCACATCTCTTCCACCCACTTAAACACTTCTACTCTACAACTTATGAACAGACCTATAACAAGTAAAGAAACTGAATGAGTAATGAAATATCTACTCACAGAGAAACGAATGGCTTCAGTGGTGGGTTCTTCCAAACATTTAAAGTATAAACACTGATAACCCTTCACTAAATCTTTTAGGAAACATTTCCCTACTTACACTGTGAGGTCAATATTATCCTGACACCAAATTCAGACAAATTTATCACAACTAAACTATGCTATTTCTACTGACATAGATGTAAAATCTTTAACAGATATATGCAAAAAATAACAAGTGTTGGTGAGGAGGTGGAGACACAAGAACCTTCACGCATTGCTGTTGAGAATGTAAAATGGGGTAGCCACTTTGAAAAATAGTTTGGGCATTTCTCCAGAAGTCCAATGTGAATTTACCATATGAATCAACAATTTCATTCTTAGGATATAACCAGGAGAAATAAAAAGCATGCCCACACGTACACCAACTAAAGACTGGATAGACAACACGTGATATATTCATACAATTGGATACCATTTGGCAATGCACGTGAACAAACTACCGATACATTCTACAACGTGGAAGAACTTCAGAAATACGCTAAATGTAAAGCTCAGTTCAGTTCAGTTCAGTCGCTCAGTCGTGTCTGACTCTTTGTGACCCCATGAATCGCAGCACGCCAGGCCTCCCTGTCCATCACCATCTCCCGGAGCTAGACAACAACAAATGCATCTTGTATGATTTATCTGAGGTTGGTTGAGGAAATGGATACAGACTAAAAAGATACATGGGACACCTGTAAGGTTGGTAGAAATATTCTAAAGCTAGAGTGTTGTTAGCATCTCACAGTTCTATTCAATGAATTATATATTTTGAAGAAGGCTGAGTGCCGAAGAATCGATGCTTTTCAACTGTGGTGTTGGAGAAGACTCTTGAGAGTCCCTTGGACTGCAAGGAGATCCAACCAGTCCATTCTGAAGGAGATCAGCCCTGGGATTTCTTTGGAAGGAATGATGCTAAAGGTGAAACTCCAGTACTTTGGCCACCTCATGAAAAGAGTAGACTCATTGGAAAAGACTCTGATGCTGGGAGGGATTTGGGGCAGGAGGAGAAGGGGATGACAGAGGATGAGATGGCTGGATGGCATCACTGACTCAATGGACGTGAGTCTGAGTGAAGTCCGGGAGATGGTGATGAACAGGGAGGCCTGGCATGCTGTGATTCATGGGGTCGCAAAGAGTCGGACACGACTGAGCAACTGAACTGAACTGAATTTTAGTGTACTTAAATTATTCTCTAGAAGAAAAATTAAAATACTTCCTTTTAATAAAAAATCTATTATGAACAAAGCACATCCACAAATATATTTTCAGCATTGGGAAAATGTATACATTTTCATGACAATTATTGATTGGAACTTTATTTTAAACCAAACGGGTATATCTAAAATGGAAAAAAATGTATACATTTCCCCGTCTTTCTATTAGTATATTTTTGTATCTAATCTCTTCCTGGGTCATCACAGTTTATTTCTTTGCCTACCTTCAATGATGGGGCTAGATATACTTAGAATTGTCTTATTTTTTCACTGGGAAAAGCAGATGACAGATTGTAATGGATGCATACACTTTCCGATCACAGCACCTCATGCTCATTCCAGTTTGAAAGTGGTTTCACACTAATGTACCAGATTTGATGATTTGAAAAGATATGTCTTTCAAGTTGCCATTATGGATAAATCTCATTTTTATAGGTATAGTGGAAAAGTTATGGATATCCTGACATAATAAGTCCAAGACTTGATGGAACTATACTTATTTGATGCATTTTCTTCATCATATCCTGTTTAACCTCTCATATACTGTTGACATTTTTTTTTTTCAGTTCATATAATAACACTGGCTTAAAAGATTATGGTAGAATATCACATAAGTCAGTATATGTTCATTGCCTATTATTCAGTAGGAACTTAATTCATGGTCATGTTTCCCCACTTGTTGGATGGCATTCCCTATTATATGTATACATATATAATTATTATGATGATCAGAAAGTGATAAATGAACATGTAAAGAGGATAGGTATTTACTTTTTTGTGAAATTGATTCTTTTTAACACTGTCAATAGTTAGCTAAAATTTGTTGAGTGCTCACTTTTTCTAGGCAGGCTTCTAAAGTCTTTACAAACAGTACTTCAACTCAGAGGTTACTATAATTATTTACAACATACAAATGAGATGAGGAAGGCAGAGTGATTAAGTAACATGGCCAGTGTTGTTTAAATAATAAATGGCAGTCTGATAGTGGTTAAACATGGGGTTTCTCATGTTAGATTTCTTGTTCAAGGAACTTTGAAGTATTAAATGTTAGTCCACGATGTCCGATGCAGGATGCAGGATGCTTGGGACTGGTGCGAGGAGAGGACCCAGAGAGATGGTGTGGGGTGGGAGATGGGAGGGGATTCGTGTTTGGGAACGCATGTACACTAATGGTGAATTAATGTCAATGTTTGGCAAAACCAACACAGTAATGTAAAGTAAACTAAAGTTAAAATAAAAATTAAAAAAAAAAAATGTTAGTCCATGTGAAGCACTTAAGATGTTCATTACTATCTGCCAGATGCTGTGCTAAGAACTATGTTTGAATGGTATTATTTAATCTTTATAAATACTTCTTAAAACAGATTCTATTACCCCCATTTTTTTTTTGGCCCCACCATGTCACTTGTGGGATCTTAGTTCCCTGACCAGGGATTGAACTGGGGCCCTCAGCAGTGAAAACAAAGAGTCTTAACCACTGGACTGCCAAACAATACTTATTATCCCCATATTAAAGCCTGGGAAACTGCAACTTGATGATATCAATTTGATGTTTGATGAACATTAATTCATAACAAGGATTAGTTGATATATTAAATATACAATAAACAAGCTCTATAAGATCTAACAGACATTTCCCCAAAGAAGACATACAGATGGCCAAGAGGCACATGAAGAGATGTTCAACATCACTAATTATTAGATAAATGTGCAAATCAAAATTACAGTGAAGTTTCACCTCACACCTGTTAGAATGGCCATCATCAAAAAATCTACAAACAATAAATGCTAGAGAGGGTGGGAAGAGTTGGGAACTCTCCTACCCTATTGGTAGGACAGTAAATTGATACAGCCACTATGGAGAAGAGTATGGAGATTCTTTAAAGTTCTAAAAATAGAGCTACTATATGATGCAGTAATCCCACTCCTGGGTATAAACCCAGGAAAAAAAAAAACATAATTTGAAAAGATATAAGCATCCCAGTGTTCATAGGAGAACTATTTACAATAGCCAGAAACTATTTACAATAGCATGCGTAGAGGATATATAGTATACAATGGACTATTTTCTAGCCACTAAATTGTGTCTGACTCTATTGCAACCCCATGAACTGTAGCCCACAAGGCTCCTACATCCATGGGATTTCCCAGGCAAGAATACTGGAGTGAGTTGCCATTTCTTTCTCTGGAAGACTACAGTCCATAGTGTTGGAAAAGAGCTGGATGTGACTAAGCTTGTACACGCTGCATAATAATATGTTCCACCTTCACGAAGGTAAAATAAGAATAAAAAGTCCAAATGAATCTATAAATATTCCATGATGAATCCTTAACATTTTAATATTACCCAGTTATTTCCTTTCTACAACCATGTTAACTGATGCCATGACTATGTGGCCAGTCTTCGTATTAGGTAAAGCAGTCTTGCATGTGTGCATGCCAAGTTGCTTCAGTTGTGTCCGACTCTTTGTGACCCTATGGATTGTAGCCTACCAGGCCCTTCTGTTGATGGGATTCTCCAGACAAGAATACTGGTGTGGGTTGCCATGCCCTACTCCAGGGGATCTTCCTACCCAGGGAGAGAACCCCCGTCTCCTGCAGCTCCTGCATTGGCAGGTGGATTCTTTATCACTAAGCCACTAGGAAGACTTAGAGACACATAATTCATCCTCAGGATGAATTGCCAAAGCAACTGTTATACTCAAATCTATTGGGTAAGCACTGAGCACTTTCTGGGCAGGCACTGATCGTTTCAACCTCTGTGTCATTCCTCTTTCTACTTTATTTAGATATGTTAATACGTTTGACTTTATTACAGACAAATTTTGTTGACTTTAGAGTCATCACTTTCCCAAACATCACAATATGGATTTGCATGCTGCTGCTGCTGCTGCTAAGTCACTTCAGTCCTGTCTGACTCTGTGCGACCCCATAGACGGCAGCCCACCAGGCTCCCCCGTCCCTGGGATTCTCCAGGCAAGAACACTGGAGTGGGTTGCCATTTCCTTCTCCAATGCATGAAAGTGAAAAGTGAAAGGGAAGTTGCTCAGTCGTGAGACTCTGTTTAAATACACTACATATTTATAATTTCACTATCAGATAAGTGTAATTATCATTACAATTATTATTATTACCACTTACAGGCTTCTAGTGGCTATTTAAAGTTACCTATAAGCTCTAATATTTGCAAAGGTTATTTAATGCTATGAGGAAACTATACTCATAAGCCAAGTGGGAAAAAAGCAACTTACAAAATTATATGTGTGTGTGTGTGTGTGTGTGTAATCTAACATCTAAATAATCAAGGATTACAGTTTTAAAATAACCCAAATATTAAAAGTTATTCATTCATTCATTTATACATATATATATATATATATGTTGTATTTGTCAACTTTGCTGGATTAAAGTGTCAGTCACTCAGTCATGCCCAACTCTTTGTGACCCCATGAAGTACAGCCCACAAGGCTCCTCTGTCCATGGGATTCTGTAGGCAAAAATTCTGGAGTGGGTTGCCATTCCCTTCTCCAGGGAATTTTCCTGACCCAGGGATTGAACCTCTGTGTCCCACAGAGGGAGATTCTTTACCATTTTAGACACCAGGGAAGCCCCTTGTTGGAGTAATGGAGATCTTAAAAAAAACCTTTGTTATTTTATTTCATTCCCGTGTTTTTTTGTCAGAAAGGGATATGAGCCATGGAAGCAGTCTCTATTTTAGACCTGCTATTATCATGGGCGAGGGAAAATACCAAAAGCATCGGAATGAACAATGGATTTTTTAATATAAATTTATTTATTCTAATTGGAGGTTAATTACTTTACAATATTGTATTGGTTTTGCCATACATCAACATGAATCTGCCACAGGTATACACGTGTTCCCCATCCTGAACCCCCCTCCCTCCCCGTACCATCCCTCTGGATCGTTTCAGTGCACCAGCCCCAAGAATCCACAGCAAAAGAGACACAGATGTATAAAACAATGGATTTTGAGGCTCTGTTTAAAATGGTGTATGTCATATCTGCTTACATTTCTTTTGGCCAAAGCAAGTTCAGATGGGTAGGGCAGTACTGTCCTTTCATAGGAGACACTGAAACAACATTGTAATGAAAGTGGATGAATAATGCTCTTGTACAAATCAGGAGTGAACAGTCAGACTAGTTGGAAACAATACTGTAATCTGCCATATTTACTATTACTGGTTATAATCAGGAGTACATCAAACATCTTTCTTGCTCTTAGAATATATGCTTGGAACTTCCTGGGGTACTTTCAAACATTCACTTACTTAGCCTTCATAGTAGTCTAATAAGGTAGGTACTATTATTATCCCCAGTTTTACACATAAGACAATTGCGATACAGTGGAGTCTGTTAAAGTTACCCAGGGTTAAAAAGTTGCCAAGTGACTGAGCTTCCACTCCAACTAAGCATCCTGACTTCAAGATCAATGGTCTTCACATTCCCACCAAGAGACAGTCAGAGGGGCAGAGTCTTAGCGGGGATTTCTCTTTTCCTCTGTATAACTTTCTGTAGTTTCATAATTTTTCAGTTATTTTTAAATTTCTTTATTGTTCTAAAATAAATGAAAAGGAAAGACCATGAGAACATAACAATCTGTTAAAATGTCTTGTTTCTGTGTCTCAGGAGAAAATATTTTCAGTCATTTGATTCAGGTTTTGAATCTCATCCCATATTCCCTCCTTGCTCTCATAACCTTACAGTATGCTGAGTAACTTTGCCTTTTTGCCCTTCTCTACTAGCATAGAAAGTAACAAAGCTCTAATTCTCATTGTCCTGAACTGAATCATTTAACCTAACTTCCTAATAGCAAGACACTGACAGAGACATAATTCTATTGCTACAGGCCAGAGGCTTAGAAACAGTTAAGATGAACACACTAAATATGAATACAGCTTCTTTTTTATTAAATGTTGTGCTTGCCTACATCCGTAATGTGGAACTTTAATTGTGAGTAACAGGTCACACTGGTTTTCCAGTCCATATTATTCTTGTTGCTGTTGTAGGCACAATTTGCTACTTAGACACCTTTTCATTCCCCCTGCCTAGGAATATTATCGCTTTAATTTCCTTGGTGGTTCAGATGGTAATGAATCTGCCTGCAGTGCCAGAGACCTGGGTTCAATCCCTGGGCTGGGAAGATCTGCTGGAGAAGGGAAAGGCTACCCATTTGAGCATTCTTGCCTGAAGAATCCCATGGATGGAGGAAACTGGAGGGCTACAGTCTATGGGGTCGCAAAGAGTCAGACAAGGCTGAGTGACTTCCACTTCATCACCCTGTCTTTAATTTTCTGAAGATGGAACATTATGCCATTGAAATTAAAATCATTCCCTCAGAATAAAGGTTTTATTTATTTAGCATGATAACTCTTATGTGTGATTATTTACAAGTAGGGTCTCAGTTATATCAGAGTCTTTTGGTTCAAGTATGTCCTATAGGAATGACAGTATTTGCACACTTGTGGGCACATGCTTCACCCAGTTGAACAATCCCTTCTGAGAAGTTAGATTAAGTCATCATCACTTTATACCTGTTTCTTTATCTGTAAAATGGAGATCAGTGTATTTGCTTAGGTCATTCCATGGATTTCTATAATAGTATAATATATATGTGCAAGCATATCACGTATAATTAAGCATAAAATTATTGTCTTACTGATACTAATCCCAAAATATTTATTGATTTTGTTATACAATATATATGATTAACTAAATCAATGTCCTGACATGGAAACACATATTAACTTCAGACAACAGTACTCTGAATACTCAAGCTTCTAAAAGAAAAATTCTTTGGTAACTGTTTTGTCCAATGTTCTTGGGGAGACACTGTGATGAAAATAATTCCAAATTATACATGTTCATTTCAGTGGTTGACTTTGCACTCTAATCACACTGCCAATTTCAGATTTACTTAGGACAATGAATTAAAATTCAACAGGATGGATAACTCTGCCGTTACTCGCTATACCAACCAATTTTCTCAGAATTTGATTATGCTTGAAATAAATGTATTGAAATAGTAGTCAAGAATCTTGTTGAGGCTTTATATAAAAGACATTTATATTATAATGAAGGTTCGTTTTCTTCCAGAAACTGTAGCACACTAAAATACTGGTTGACATTAAAATATTGCTATTAACCATAGCTCAGACTTGAATTCACTGTTACATTACATATGAACAATCAGAGATGGATTGAAAGACATATGTCAGCACTGAGCTTAAGGAGTACTGAGTAGGGAATTTAAATTTTTCACGGGAGCAACACTGAAGTGGGAATACAATCTTTTTGAGTTATCTCTGAGTTTTGAGTTTTCTTGTCTTTCCCCCTTATTTGTAGCAAGATTCCAAAGAGTTCAAAAAAGAGCTTTGCAAATTGAAATCTATATGAACAATTCTTTTCCTTTTAAATAAACAGAAGCATTAAACATTTTAAAAAGAGTATTTCTTTGATTCTAATCCTCAATTTTCTACCTGCTTTTTATTTTTCAATTTGAGGGTGAAATCAGGTAAAAATATCCTTGTTCTGTTTATAGACATAGGAATATCTATTAGTACAAATGAGTGAAGAATTAACAAATAATGACTTCCAAACATGAAGCCTCTAACATGTATCATGCACTTGGTACTAGGTGCTTTGAAAATGATCTCAACCTTTTAAAAATATTCTCTCAAAATCTTCATTTACTTATCTACAAAATAATGGTACTTGTGGTCAAAGATTATTTCAATTTTCCAAGGTCACAGAAACATTAGAAGTGGGAGAATTGGGGTTGATCTCCCTAGCTCTTTACATAATCTTACAACATTCCCCTAAGAAAACTGATACTTCTTGATGTCAATAATTAGTAGTCAGTATCCCATGGTTCTCCATTTAGTTTATCATACAAATTGTATATATTTAAAAATCAATTTGTCCAATGTATTTCCAGCAAGCAGAGGATGTTGCATTTCCTTTTAACTGAAAGTAACTGTAAAATGTAATTAGTGCCCTGAATGAAGGCTGGAGAGGAAAATCTCATTGTAAACTTCTCTTGGAAATTAAAGGGAAAATAAGAACAAAGGCTACCATGTGCAGGTATGAGTATTTATCATTTCCTCCTAGATACAAATTAGGTAAATAAAAACCACACTGAAGCTTCTGAGAATCAGAGAGACAAGGCAAGGATGTTCACTAAAAGCAAGGACATGTTGAATATCAGTAGGGGAAGATTTTGAGGATTCAAAAGTGGACATACATCTGGAGAAAACCATACTTAGAAAAGATAAATGCACCTCAGCGCTCACTGCAGCACTATTTATAATAGCAAGACATGGAAGCAACCTGAATTTCTGTCAACAGATAAAAAATAAAGAAGATGTGGTACATATATACAATGAAATATTACTCAGCCATAAAAGGAATGAAATAATGCCACTTGAAGTAACATGGAGAGATATAGAGATTATTATATTTAAAAGTATCTATAAATCATAAATCATACAGAAAAACAAATACCATATGATATCACTCATATGCATATAATGTAGAAGAATAATAGCATTCTACATTAATACTGGTATAAATGATCTTATTTACAAAACAGAAACAGACTCACAAAAGTAGAAAACAAACTTATGGTAACTAAAGGGAAAAGATGGGATGCAAATTAAGAGGTTGAGATTAACATACATACACTACTATATATAAAATACATCAACAAGGGCCTACTTAATAGAACAGGGTACTGTATTGCCAGTAATAACCTATATGGGAAAAAATCCAAAAAAGAATAGATGTATATGTATAACTAAATCATTTTGCTGTATACCTGAAACGAACACAACATTGAAAATCAACTATACTCCACTATAACAAAAATGTTTTAAAAAGTGGGCTGAAATTCCAAAAGAATGACTGGAACAGTAAATTTCTGGCAGTAAGATGACACACACAACCTGAGATATTCTTACTGTAACTAGAAAACCTTTCAACTTCCTGTTGGACAAGGGGCCAGTCAGGTCGTGAAGCCAAGTACCTTCTTGAGAATGGAGAAGGTAAGTCATGTTCCTCAGAAGCTAAAGAGAAGAAAAAGATACCACAAGGATTTGGAGATATGAGATGATCCAGCAAATTTTAGTTCACTTATCTTAAGACAAATTTCGTTTCTAGTAATTTTAATGCCCCTGGAGAAGGAAATGGCAACCCACTCCAGTATTCTTACCTGGAGAATCCCATGGAGGGAAGAGCCTGGTGGGCTACAGTCCACGGGGTCCCAAAGAGTCGGACATGAGCAGATGCAAAGTACATAAATAAATAATCCCTTTGTATATAAGGACTTAGACGATTTCAGACCAAATACGCATAATTTATAATGTTTTCATCCAGCATCAACTAGGAGATTTGTAACGAGTCAAACCTATAGAGATACATCATGAAGATTTCCAAAGGTGTATGGTCATCGTACATCAAAGTAAAATTTGAGACAGTTGGGGTGTAACCCTAAATTTGAAGGGTGTTTACCATATTTTATTTTTGCATTTGTCTTTCACTTTTATTCAGTAGTTTATAAACATGAGATCATAGAAATCCTTAGAATTAACATGTGTGGACTAATGGTGATATTATCTGAAAAGTTAAAGTGTTTTGTTCCTCAGTAGTATTTGACTCTTTGTGACCCCACCGACTGCAGCCTCCCAGGTTCCTCTGTCCATTGCATTTCCCAGGCAAGAATACTGGAGTAGATAGACATTTCCTTCTCCAAGGGATCCTCCCAAGCCAGGGATCGAACCTGGGTCTTCCGCATTGCAGGCAGATTCTTTACCATCTGAGCCACTGGGGGAGCCTGTGATATTATCTAATGCTACTCAATATTCCTCGATGGTTTCCTGTTACACGTGCCATAAAGCTCAGGAGTCCCAGTAGGTTTCGGGGGCAGCACAGCATCTGGCCAGTGCTGGAGTCTCTAACTTCTCCTACATATCTTCTTGTCGCCATGGTGCTCCCTAACAGCATCATGCTCCCTTCTACACCTTAAAAAAAAATCACCAATTTCTCTACTGTTGCTGTTTCTTTCCTTTTCTAGACTATCCATCTTCTCACAGCCACCCACTACTACTCATTCCTCAAAATGCAGGTCAAGTAGTCCCCTTTTTTGGTGACTTATTTCCTGACTACTCATACCTGTCACACCTCAACTGTTGGCCATGTCCTTCCTGTTCTGATAAGACCCCATCCATCTCTTAGGTGTAGTACTTATCCCTCTCTCAGGTGTAGCATCTTTGCTTGTCTCTGTTTCCCACTACACATTGAGTTTATTGAAGGTGGAGTCTGTATTTTATCATGTGCTAAACTCCAGGCCCTTGGGACTATATCCTGATAGATGTATCGTGATCATCGGCTCATGCTCTGCCCAAACTCCACTATGTCATAATGAAATTAAGACCTAAGAAGATTAAAAGACTTGCCCAGGTTACACAGGTGGGTTATTATACCTAATAGCTATTAAACAGAAAGTTCTAAAAGACAACATACAAGGTCTGTATTAAGATAAATTATTTGCACAGGTGCAAAACATGTAAGGAAATTTAAACAGCAGTGGCTTCTATGTGGAATAGAAGTATAATCATCATTTGTAAAGCAAGCAACAAAATCACTGGGAAGCAACCAGTTCTTTCTCATCTAAAACTCCCATAAGTATGAAAACAAACATAGAAACACCTGTTCTGTGGTCACTGTTTCTAGACTGCCTTCTTAAAATGAAATGCATCTTTTCCAATGAGCTCACTAGGAAATCCAAAAATAAATCCAGTCTCAAATTGCTACAAAATACACTACTTCATCAAGCTAAAATGATGAGCTCTGTTCTTTTGACACAGTGTAACCACTGCCAAGAAATACAATAAATTCAACAAAATAAATCACAAAAATTGGTTGATCGGTGTTATAAAAGCAGTATTTTCTTTATGACAAAGAGTTTGGTCTCTGCTCTGAGTTGATTCAGCCCTGCTCATCTTTGCTATTTATGGTGAAGTGAAGCAAAGTCCATTCTGAAGGAGATCAGCCCTGGGATTTCTTTGGAAGGAATGATGCTAAAGCTGAAACTCCAGTTCTTTGGCCACCTCATGCGAAGAGTTGACTCACTGGAAAAGACTCTGATGCTGGGAGGGATTGGGGGCAGGAGGAGAAGGGGACGACAGAGGATGAGATGGCTGGATGGCATCACTGACTCGATGGACATGAGTTGGAGTGAACTCCTGGAGTTGGTGATGGACAAGGAGGCCTGGCGTGCTGCAATTCATGGGGTCTCAAAGAGTCGGGCATGACTGAGCAACTGAACTGAACTGAAGCGAAGTGAAAGTTGCTCAGTGGTGTCCAACTCTTTGTGACCCCATGGACTATACAGTCTATGGAATTCTCTAGGCCAGAATACTGGAGTGGATATCTTTTTGCTTCTCTAGGGGATCTTCCCAACCCAGGGATTGAACCCAGGTCTCCCACATTGCAGGTGGATTCTTTACCAACTGATCTATCAGGGAAGCCCTGGTATTTATAGTGGATATATGTTTTCAGAATTAGTGCGTCTGCCTCTGACTTCCTGGTTTCTACCTAAGAAACCACTGATAAATTGAAACATCTATGAACAATTTATTGTTTTCAGGGATTGACCTCAGTAAGCTTTGGAACAGAACTCCTAGAAAGTGCACGTGAAAGGGGAACAGAAATTTGACTGATTCGTCTTTCTAGAAAACAACTTCAGGATATATAGAAAGGTACGCATCTTCTTCCTAACAATAGGATAAAATCTGAAAACAAAACAAAACAAGAAACAGACCAGGTATTTCTGCAATTGAAAGTTTCCTGGACAACTCTGATTGAGAAATGGATTAATAAACTGTATTGCAAAGGATAAGACAGAAGCCCTTAAATCGTCTGTTTAGACTTGGAGAAGCATATCAGACACATTCCATCTGGCAATGCAAAGGGGATTAATTTCACCAGGATTGAAGGATCGGTTTTGCATAGTTAAGTCCCAATCCATCCATATTTTACTCCATCTGCACATATAGTAATTCTGCTTTCCTAGTTTTCATTTGCATTGGTTGTTGTATTCCATCACCAAAACATTTGGTGCCAGGTGTTATGGTCACCACTGGACAGACAAAAAGCAGGTACAGCACATAATGGACTTTCGAAACAGACAATGAATGGTCTGACGCCAGGTTTGTGCTGTGTGTATGTCTAGTCTCTCAGTCGTGTCCGACTCTTTGTGACCCCATGGATGGTAGCCTGCCAGGTTCCTCTGTGATTCTCCAATCAAGAATACTGGAGTGGGTAGCCAATCCCTCCAGGGGATCTTTCTGACCCAGGGATTGAACATGTGTCTCCTGCATTGCAGGCATATTTTTTATTGTCTGAGCCACCAGGGAAGACAGATTTAGCCATCTGCTAATTGTGTGACTGTAGATAGAACCCTGTACGGAACAACTAATTACTTCAAGATCGAGAAAGGAGTGTGACAGGGCTGTGTGCTGTTACCCTGTTTGTTTAACCAATATGGTGAGCACATCATGAGAAATGCCAGGCTGGATGAGCTACAAACCGGAATCCAAATAGGTGGGAGAAACATCAACAACCTCAGATACACGGAGGATACCACTCTAATGGCAGAAAGTGAAGAGAAACTAAAGAGACTCTTGAGGGTGAAGGAGGAGAGTGAAACGGCCAGCTTAATACTAAATATTAAAAAAAAAAAACTAAGATCGTGGCATCCGGCCTCATTACTGCACGGAAAATAGAAGGGGAAAGGTGGAAAGAGTGACAGATTTCCTTTTCTTGGGCTCCAAAATCACTGTAGACGGTGCCTGCAGTCATGAGATTGGAAGATGACTGCTTCTTGGCAGGAAAGTGATAGCAAATCTAGACAGTGTGTTGAAAAGCAGGGACATTACTCTGCCAACAAAGGGCTGTATAGTCAAGGCTATTGCTCACATGTGATTGTGAGAAGTGGACTGTAAAGAAGGCAGAAGGCCAAAGAATTGATGCCTTTGAACTGTGGTGCTGAAGAAGACTCCTGAAAGTCCCTGGGACAGCAAGGAGATCAAACCAGTCATCTTAAGGGAGATCAACCCTGAATATTCAATGGAAGGAATGATGCTGAAGCTCCAGTATTTTGGTCATATGATGGGCACAGACAACTCACTGGAAAAGTCCCTGATGCTGGGAAATATCGAGGGCAGAGGAGAACAGGGTGTCAGAGGATGAGATGGCTGGACGGCATCACCGAGGCAATGAACATGAAGCTGGGCAAACTCCAGGGGCTGGTGAAGGACAGGAGGCCTGGTGTGCTGCAGTCCATGGGGTCACAAAGAGTCAGACGTGACTCAGTGACTGAACAACGATAAAGACAAGACACTTTACCTTTTTCACCTCAGCCTCTTCTGGAGAAATGGAGTCAATGATATAAAATATGTAAAACAAGGACTGAAAACAATCTTATGTGAAATAGATAAGGCTCAACATTTTTTTTTTCCTATTACAGCTATACACCACATAGACATGTCTGTTTGCTCTCTTCAATGCACTGGAAAATACAGTGGTCAGTTGCTCAGTTGTGTCTCATTCTTTACAATCCTGTGGACTGGAGCTGACCAGGTTCCTCTATCCATGGAATTTCCCAGGCAAGAATAGTGGAGCGCGTTCCCATTTTCTCCTCTACACTCACAAAGTTTGTGGAAACCTGAGAATTATTTACCAGGAAATCATTTTGAAATTTTAAACCTAGATTTCACAGTAGTAAATCAAAGTGTTTTTTTGTTTGTTTGTTTTTTGTTTAACAAGGACTCGAAATAAACATACTAGTACACTTGGCATCTATATTCTCTGAAGAAAAAAACAAACTGTTCAATGTTAACAGTCAACATTTCTCCAATGTTGGAACATCTACCAAGCATAGACATACCTGGCTCTATTTGCTAGAAGTATATCTCAAAAGGGAATTGGCTTTGCAAATACTTGACAGAAAATGTGCAGATATAAAATACTTACAGTACACACATCTTTATACTGGCTAATTCAAAATGTCATAAGTGTAAATTTAAAGAAGCAGGTAAATTAATTCATTTCCAGCCCAAAGCCAACTTTCAATCTTGTTTTCCCTGGATATTTCTATCTGAAAACCCTCTGAGATTTCCAGCCCAAGAAAGTCTATTAATTTTCCACGTACTTGTTGATGCAAAAGCTATCAGGATTATGGGTTGAATATTTCTAGTGTAGGGAAAGTAAGGGATGCAATTAATCTCTGCGAACTAAAATATACCTCTTTTCATTAATCTTTTATTGTAAATGAGCAAAGTAATTGAACCAGTACCACACTGTCAGAATGAATGCAATGCTGGTGGGATATGCTTGAGAGAGCACATACTGATTGAGTATTAAATATCTAACGGCAATAATTTATGGTTCATTACCTCTTTTGGAGTTTCTTAGTTGCATAGGGCTTGAATTCTAAGTAGTCAGACTTTTAGCAGAAAACGGCTTTCAAATGCTGAAGGCAGCAAATGCATGCAACCCACAGACCAGTGCCTTAATTAGGGCTGTTTCATACTTAGTTGAACCAGACTCCAAAAATATTTGCAAGCTGGACTGATTATTTCAAAGACAGAAAGATGTCATCTTCATTCTAAGATGCCCTCTCACATCCCCTGCTGGGCTGTGTTTATGAAGGTGCGAGGCAACATGGACACAGAACTGTGAACAGGGATCCCATCTAAGTCTTGATCCTGCATTTTCCTGAATATAATGTCAATCCCCAGCCAGCTCTCAGGTGATGCAGACATCACAGCCTTTGGTTTTCACTGACACCAGCTTCCTTACTTGTATTCTGCCATCCCCCGTGGTACAGTTTTGTTGCACATGGAAACGGAAGCTTTTTTCCTGCTGGTAACAAAATATGATCAACCCGAAGCAATGTTTATAGAAATATGTGTATTGGATTTGAAGACTGGGTCTATTCAGACCTCATGCAGTTTAAAAACAAACACAGTTAAAAGAAAACAATATGAGCCATTTATCGATGGCCGAGAGACTCCAGTTATGTGTTCAGTTGTTGCGTTTAAACAAATTTCTTTATTTCAATTGTACCTCAGTGTCCTAAGGAGCAGCTAATATTCAAGTTGAATGCTATTTTTTCTTTTTCAGAGCAAACGTGTGTGTTCTTTAATTCATAGCATTTGCTCAATATACAACATGTTTCTAAACTGTAATTCAAATAAAAGAATATGGACTTTGGATATGACTTGTACATAAGTGTATAATCATGTATGAAAATAAATAGAAAGTTTCTTGGTATCCCTTTACTTTGCCCATATCAAACAGATGACTTAAGAAGGACTTTTGAAATAATTGAATCCCCTCTTTTCTTCTAAAACTTGTTAGCTTCTATCTTTTCTCACCATTTCTCTCTCTCCTGTTATAGTTTTTACTCAGAGAAGGTATAATTTTTATTGCATCATTAAAAAATAACTTCTTTTTAAATAGTCTAATGCAAAGAACAAATGACAGGGAAGAAAAAGCAGCAGTAGAAAGATAAATCTCATAACTAATAATCAAAGGTCAAATCTAGCAAAGATCAAGGAGCTTTTAAAAATAATATTTTTGTAAATGTCTAAGAATTCCAGGTGATAATATTTTATTAGTTGCCTGAACTTAGCAAATAATGCCCAAGCTTTCTTATACAATAATAAAATGAATTCACTTTGTGCTCAAATACAGCTTCATATTTTAACAATGAAAAATTATATAAAGTTAATTGATAGGAATTCAATCTTGGTGGGTACTGATCAGCAGCCTTGATCCCAACACACTAGAAAGAATTAAAATCATATAGCTAAGTAGTGCCCAGTATTTCAGGAAGAAAATTATGCTGAATAAATGAGGTTTCCATGACAGCCTGTAACTAAGGAGGAAAATGATAAAGTAAAAGTCCTAATGGATACGATAGGACCAGTCAGACTGGAATAACAGGAAGAGAGTGAAAAAAGGAAGATGACCCAATGCCTACAACACCTCCTCAAATCCAATAAGATTATTTGTCCATTGAAGGCAATCGATAGTGAAAAACAATAAAGATCTGAAAGAAGTAGGAAAAGATGGGAGCTAGATCACAGGACATCGTAAGTTTAAGAAAAGATTCTGATTACTAATCAAATGACTTAAACATTTATCATGATGGCATTTCTAATAGCTGAAAGAGTAGTAAGCAGTTCATTCACTGCTGAAATATGTCTAGCTAGGAAGGTCCCTTTAAAGAAACATGAAATTAAAAAACAAAAAATGTTCATCATTTGGTTAGTCAAATAAAGTATGATGTATTTCTTCAGTAAAACAAATAATAAACAACAGAAAACTAGGTAGCTGTGAAAACAAATGAGAAATTTCTTTATGTAATGATATAGGAAGATATCCAAAATATCCAGTACCAAATGAAAACAACAAAGTAAAGTGCATAACAACATTATAGTGAGCTGTTTCATTATAAAAATAAAACTAAGTAGTGAGGTATGTGTGTGTCTATACCTCTGTTCAGTAAACACTGCGGTAAGCAGAACAATAGCTTCTAAAGCTGTCCATTGTCTAATTCTCCTTGAAACCTCGTCATATATTATCTTATATAGCAAAATGAACTTTTAGATGTGATGATTAAGGACCCTGAGATGGGGAGATATCTTGGATTATCCAGATATACCCAATCTAATCATATGTCCTAAATCACTTCAGTTGTGTCTGACTGTTTGTGACCCACCAGTCTCCACTCTCTATGGGGTACTCCAGGCAAGATTACTGGATGGGGTTGCCATGCTCTCTTCCCGGGGATCTTTCCAACCCAGGGATCAAATCTGCATCTCTTATGTCTCCTGAATTGGCAGGCAGGTTCTTTACCTATCCCACCAATCTCATCATGCTGCCACTAAGTCGCTTCAGTCGTGTCCGACTCTGCGACCCCATAGACGGCAGCCCACCAGGCTCCCCCATCCCTGGGATTCTCCAGGCAAGAACACTGGAGTGGGTTGCCATTTCCTTCTCCAATGCATGAAAGTGAAAAGTGAAAGTGAAGTCGCTCAGTCGTGTCCGACCCTCAGCGACCCCATGGACTGCAGCCCACCAGGCTCCTCCATCCATGGGATTTTCCAGGCAAGAGTACTGGAGTGGGGTGCCATTGCCAGATCCTTAAAAGCAGAGGACTTTCTTGGCTATAGTTCAAGAAACAGAAATGGCAGCATGAGAAAGACTCAACCCATCACTGCTGGCTTTAAAGATAGAAAGAAGTCACAACCTAAGAATGCAGGAGACCTCTAATAGCTGGAAAAGGCAATGAAATGAATGCCCTAGTCCTCCAGAAAAAAAATGTGGTCCCTAGTCAGATTTTGACCTATAAAACTGTAAGATACTAAAGATGTATTGTATTAACTTTGTTGTTATTTGTTATAGAACCTGTATAAATACATGTGTATGTATTGTTGCTTTTGTTTGCATGGGCTGCCTCTATAAATATACAACATACATTGGGAACATTGCTTTCAATGCAACAAATATTGAGTGGCAGGAGATAGAAGCAGACAGGTGACTTTTATGTTCTATCATTTTGTCCCTTTCAGATTTTGAACCATCTAAATTTATCTCTTCCCAAAATAATTATAAACAACACAAAATATATACAATAGTATTGCCCTTTCTTCCTATATTCTGAAGGATATGGGTCATATCTAAATGGTGTGTTATATGCCAGCATATTCTCAAATGACAGAATTTTGATGAGGGAAATATTTGATTACTATTCAATCAGAGGCTAGAAGTTTGCTGAGTTAGAGGTTATGAACAAATAAAGGCCCACTTTATTATTTTATTTATATTTTCTTATAGCTCATTTATTTTCTGAAGCAACTGTTAGATGATTTTCTACTTATTTCGAGGTGAGCTATTTTCTTACCATCTATCCAGTCATCCAACATTTATCTATTGTATATTAGAGGTAGGAACTGGAGATTCAAAGATGAATTATTTAAAGATAATTATAGCAAGGTATGTGAAATTCTATAAGAGGAAAGATATGGGATTGCAGAAGAATAATCCAGGTATACCATTTTAGCAGGAAAATTATGGCTTAGAATAATTCTAGTGGTAAACAAACATCCTCCTATATGGAAATTGGTAGAAAATAGACAAAGACTCTTCCTCAAGACTATTTACAATCATCTGTTGTTAAATAGTTGTAATGAATTTACATATCTCTATACTACAAAGGGAACGATGACCCCTAGATTAGTCAAGTGCATACATGACAATCCTGGTTGTAAAAGAAGTAACATTTGCCTTGCAGAATTCATCCTGATATCTAATAGTTACCACCTTTTATTTTCAGTATTCTTGCATATATATTTTTTAAAGGCATAAGTACTAATATGGCTTCTCTGGTGGTCCAGTGGTAAAGAACCTGCTTACCAATGCAGGAGACACATGTTCTATCCCTGGACTGGAAAGATTCCATATGCCATGAAGCAACCAAGCCCTGTAGCCACAACTGTTGAGCCTATGCTCTAGAGCCTGGGAACTGCAACTACCGAAGCCCACGGCCTAGAGCTCACACTCCGCAACAAGAGAAGTCACCACAGTGCGAAGCCTGGGCGCAGCAATGGAGAGTGGCCCCCACTCTCTGCAACTAGAGAAACGCCTGAGCAGCAATGAAGACTCATCACAGCCAAACATAAACAAGTAAATAAAATTACTTTTCTAAAGTGCTAATAGCTAAGAACTGTGGTTTAATTTTCAAAAATGTAGATTTCCTCTTCTCAAGAGGCATGCTGAGTGATGTTATTCCCCAAATAGATGACACTCCATGACTTAAGGAGAAGGCATGGCACCCCACTCCAGTACTCTTGCCTGGAGAATCCCACAGATGGAGGAGCCTGGTAGGCTGCAGTCCATGGGGTCGCTAAGAGTCGGACACGACGGCACAACCTCACTTTCACTTTTCACTTTCATCATTGGAGAAGGAAATGGCAAGCCACTCCAGTGTTCTTGCCTGGAGAATCCCAAGGACAGGGAAGCCTGATGGGCTGCCATCTATGGGGTCACACAGAGTTGGACACGACTGAAGCGACTTAGCAATGACTTAAAGTGTGGTCCCAAATGTTTCATAGCAAACACCTTCTGTAATTTGAATAGATGCTGACAACAAATGAAAAAGAAGACAAATTATTATACATAGCTTGATTCAAGATAGGACTGATGGCTAGTATTGAATTAATCATAAAAACAGTATCTCATGACAGCTGCTTAAACTTAAGCAGCTTCAGTATTAAGGTAGCTTCAGGCCCTAGTTGGGCATCAGGATGAAGGAAGGGTTGAGAGAGGATTCCCCATATCAAGACAGATTCATGCATATAGATTTGGCATTTAACATCGTGATTTTCAAATTGAAAATACCAACTTTATTTTATCTTGTTTTGAATCCTATTTTCTGGAGATATGAAAATGTATTTTATATATTGCAAGAATTATAAAACCAGAACTTCTTTCCTTCCTATCCTCCTTTTTTGAGTATTTCAAAATACCCAAAGGAAAGAGTGAATTTGGATCTGAATTAAACAGATAAGGATCAATCTATCCATCTCTCTCTCTCTTGCTTTCCTTGTCTCTCTTGCCATTGTACGCAGCAATAGCCCCACGGGATTGTGTGATACTTGTTTTCTGGGCCTCACTTCAGTTTTCTGACAGCTCATTCATGTACTCATTGGGCAGGGAGATTTGTTTTCTAATTATAAACCTATATTATAAGCTCATCTTCCCTTCAGCTACTGGGGTTTCCCTTCCTTAGACTCTATCCGATTATTTAAGTCAACATTCTGAATAAATAATTAGTCTATGTAAAAGTGTTACACAAACATTCATCAGAAAAAAAAACCCAGAAAAATATTTGCTGAATCTCGACTGCATGCCAGGCAGAGCTGAATCTTAGACTGCAAGATGGTAGGAGGCCTAAAAAGACACCAAAGAGAGTGACTTGATCAATTCCCTGCTCTCTCTAAGGCTCAGTGGTTGTTGTTTTGTTTTCTTTTTTACTTTGAAAGTAGAACAAAGGAGCATATTGACTTCCTGTTTTTTTTCAGAGTGTGCATAGCACTTTGCATACTACCTGGAAAGAGGTAAAAATGTAATCCTGGGGATTTTCCTGGTAGTCCAGTGGTTGGGACTTTGCTTTCCAATGGCAAGGTGGGGGCAGGGGAGGGAGTTCCATTCTTGGTTGGGAAACTAGGATCCTACAGGCCTCACCAACAGAAAGGCAGAAACAAAAAACAGAAAAAATATTGCAATAAATTCAATAAAGACTTTACAAATGGTCGCCATCAAAAAAAATCTTCCAAAAAAAGCAATTGTGTTTATTAAATGCTTTATCCTTTGGTCAGAAAGGCTAAGGAAGTGACTTTTGGATGGCTTTAAAATGTCAGTGCATCTATGTAACATGTGGGAATGTGCTTTTTAATCCATTTAACACAGAATGACCTTGTCTATTGACTTAATGAGGAAATTATACATGTTGCACTTTCCTATTTAGCAAAGGTTTTTGTACTGACTGTATATCAAAGAGGCATACTACCATGAGGAGTTGGGTGCAGCCATATGGCCAAGAAAAGGCTACAGGCACAGAGCTGAGGTGTCTCAGATGAGGCAGAGAGAAGGACATTTGGGGAAGCAGCAAAAGGGGTGAATCCTGGGCAGGAGACATGTGTCCAGTCAATGGTGGCCTTGGTACCTGAACTCCATTTACAGTGCCTATTACTTGACACTCTGCTAAAAATCCAGGAAATGTGTTTTGCATTGGGCTTTGATGAAAATGAGGAAAAACAGAAAGAGTAACTATTAACATAATTACACAGAGACCTCTTTGATCTGTGCTTCATATGCCCATATGGCTGGGTGTTCAATGGACTTCAGCAGTCACCACTCTCCTAATAAGGCACGTTAATTAGGTAATATGAACATTCTCTCATTGTGACATCAAGAGTTTTCTAATTCACTCAAATTAAACCCAGCTAATTTTGTTAAGCATTGAGATACCAGATGGTCCCTAAGGTATTCTTTGTTTCGCAGACAGAGGAATCAGTGCCTCTGGGATCTGGGATCTAAGATCTACTTTTCTGGGCTGGAAAAAGTTTCTGGTAAAGTCTTTGGAAACCAAGAAATGATACTCATTGTCTGGTTCTCCATCCAACAAAATTAGATGAGATATGTGTATGCATGTGTAGATACCTATGAGTTGCATGTATATGACATTAAAATATACAAAAAAAGAAAGTGAAAGTGGCTCAGTCATGTCTAACTCTTTGCAACCCCCAAGGCCTGTAGCTCACCAGGCTCCTTTCTATGGAATTCTCCAGGCAAGAACACTGGAGTGGATAGCCAAGTCCTCCTCCAGGAGATCGTCCCAATCCAGGGACTGAACCCAGGTCTCCTGTACCGCAGACAGATTCTTTACCATCTGAGCCACCAGGGAAGCTCATATAAAAAGGAGCACAGCCTCTAAACTCAGTGCTTCCCAGAGGGTGTGCTCCTGGTTGCAGCACAAGGTGGGCACCAAACTCACGATACCTTCTTTTCTCTCCATCTTTGTCGAAGTCTACCTTTTAAAAAAGGTGGGATACGAGACCTGGAAGGGATTTTAGAATTTCAGCTTAATGGACACAGTCAATTTGCATACAGAAAATTAAGAACTAGGGAAAAGCATCGTATTATAAAATAAAAAAGTGAGTTAGTGCCAGAACCAGTAGCTACATTTTTTTCTCTCTCTGAAGAACTCACCATCTACTTAATAACAGATTTATTGAGATATAACTTACAAACCATAACATTTACCTTTTAAAGTGTACAACTTAGTGATTTTTAAAAATTGCATCTCCTAGACAATATCTGAAGTTATGACACCTACTTAGCAAGCACCTTTTCATCCAAAAGCTGTATTAAAGATTTGGAACAAAGTCTCCAGCAGAAATCCTGATCAAAAAAAGTTCTTTAAATGTGAGCTATTGTTAAGTGCCAATACCTATGCTTGCTTCCTGTTCATGCACTGAACATTTTTTTTTTTTTGTCACACCATAGAGCATGTGGGATCTCAGCTCCCCAACCAGGGACTGAAGCCGCGCCTTATGCATTGGAAGCCCAGAGTCTTACCACTGAATCACCAAGGGAGTCCAGTGAGGACCAAATAATTTTGAGCAACCATTATGTGCAAGACACTGTTCTAAGCACTTGCAGACCAACCAAACTATCACCTCTGCCTTTGGGAAGCTACATTCTACAAAGCGAAGTGAGAAAATATGCAACATGCCCATCATATACATTTTATTTGATCAAAGTGCTGTAGGAAAAAAAAAAAAAAAAGAAATCTGAACAGAAAAGAGGAGATGTATGTGTGGATATGTAGGGATGAAGATGAGCGAAGATTATAGACTTTCAAATAGAGATCAGTGTAGGCATCATTGTAACGAGGGTATCATACATTTAAATGTTCAGACCAATTCTTTAAAAGATACATTTAAATAAATATTATTAACATCTTTCAAAAATTAATTCTATTAAAATATAGCACACAGAGAGGAAAAGTATATAGCTCAACATATTTTCATGAAGTGAATATGCCTGCTAAAATTCTTATTTTTTAGACGACAAAACTAATGCTGAAAGAGGGTAGTAATGAGCTCTAGACCATTCCACTCACAGATGTGTGTGCGTGTTCATTTGCTCAGTTGTGTCCAAGTCTTTGCTACTCCATAGACTATAGCCTGCCAGGCTCCTCTGTCCAAGGGGTCATCCAGGCAAGAATAACTGGAGTGGGTTGCCATTTTCTCCTCCAGGGGATCTTCCTGACCCAGGGATAGAGCCCACGTTTCCTGATTGTCTTATATTGGCAAGTGGATTCTTTAGCACTGTGCCACTTGGCAAGCTCTCTACTCACAAGTATTAGAGCCTAAATGGAAACTTATGGGACTTGGAACCTTAGTACTTTGCCATTGGCTCAAGTTCTCTCAAAGCGAACAGCCCATTGGCTGCACCTCAGACTGGAAACCTGGATTGGGAGAGAAGTGCATGGAAATGGGCATGATTCACTGAAGGAGGAAATTTCAGCTTTCTGAATAACAGGGAAATAGAATTTAGAAGTAACTTGCTAGGGCATCCTTATCCGTAGGAATATACAAGATGCTGCTATGTCTCCAAGTTACCACAGAGTGGCAGTGTTTTAGAACTTAACTGAAGTTAGCAATAGCATTCTAAAAGTCCCCAGTTCAGCCCTCTTTTAGAACATAATAGGTCTTTTTTTTTTTTTTCCCCCAAAACACAATAGTTCACAGATCATAGGCTCCTACATAGAAAAGCACTTACATTTCTATCAGATTTCCTTTGGTATTGAAAACACTATAAACACAAACTGGTAGGTAATGCAATAGTCACTGTTGCACTTGTAAGAGATATCTCATTCATTATATGAAATAAAATACAATAACTGCACAACCCTTGCAATTGAATCTATATCACAGATGTCTTTTGTTTGGTTGTGCTGGAGTACTTGGTGACACATCAACATTTTAACTAGGGAAAAATGAGAAACCAAATTAAAAAAAAGAAAAACTTTCGATACTGGCAACACCCAATTTTATGAGGTGAGATTTGAAGCTGAAGCTCCAGTACTTTGGCCTTATGTGAAGAGCCGACTTGCTGGAAAAGACCCTGATGCTGGGAAAGACTGAAGGCAAAGGGGACAGCAGAGGATGAGATACTTAGACAGCATCACTGACTCAACGGACATAAATGTGAGGAAACTCCGGCAGTTAGTGGTAGACAGAGGAGCCTGGAGTGCTGTAGTCCATGAGGATGAAAAGAGCTGGACATGAATGAGTGACCAGACAACAACAACGGAAGATTTGAGGGGTGAAGATCTGAGAGAGAAGGGAGCTTGCAGAGGGGATGGTCACATTTTGGTCATTCATTTCTGCCCCACATTTCACCTGGAGATGTCTGTTTATTCTTCAGCTGCGCTGAGCAAAAGGCAAGAAACCAAGCCAAGAGAAGCTGACATATATAGTGGAACTTCTGTGATCTCAGAGTGCTGGGGCAATCATTAGAGTTTAGTATCTGTCAATGAAGAGAGACCTGAATAAATACACCAGGAATGGGAGCAAACCAGTGGTTGATGGACATGTTTTGTTTTCAGGTATGAGATTCTGCTTAAGTCAGCTAAGTCCCTCTTTAGACTATGTCAATTTCCTCCTTAACTACTTCCCAGAGGATAGTCAGATAAAAATAAAATCCTCTGGTAGTAAGACAACACCATTCAAAACCTCTACAACATTTTGAACATGACATCTGGCATTAAGTCAAACCATATGAGGCTTAGAAAAACAAGATCAAGATAAAAATATAAATATATATGAATTGCTACATAATCCAGAATTTACCATAAGAATTTTAAAATATGGCTAATTAATATATTAAAGAAAAGGAAAAGATAGGATGAAGAAATTACCAAAGAACTAGAGTCTTGAAAAAACAAAGACTCAAATTGAATTTCTAGAACTAAAACAAACATTAATTGGTATTAAGAACCACCATCACCACTGCAAAATCAATTAAATAGCATAGTGGTTTTAAGTGAGGAATTAATGAGCTAGAAGAAAGCCAGTAGAATATATACAGACTAAAGCTCACAAAGAGGAAAATGAAAAGGAGATGGGTAGAAAAAAACATTCCAGAAATGTGTAGGATAGCTGTGGTACATGGTGAAAAGTTCTTAAATATATTATCATATTGGAGGCCCATATGGAGAGGATAAAAAGAAAATGGGATAAGAACTTTAGTCAAAAAAGTAAAGGTCAAGATATTTTCTACAGGAGATTAAAGAGATGAGCTTACAGATTCAAAAAAAAACTCAGAGAACCTAAGCAGGATAAACTTGAGAATGACTACCCCTTGCAATACCACAGTCATACTGCTCAGAGCCAAAGACAAAGAGGAAATCCTAAAAGCGGTCCAGGAAGGTGGGTGGGAGAAATCTGTATAGCAATATGACTGACATCTGACTTCTAAAGAGAAAAGACGGAAGTCACAGTTGAAAGGGATGCCATATTTTAAATGCTGAAGGAAAATAACAGCAAACCAGAATTGTATACACACACAAAAAAGGTCTTTCAAACAGTTTTTTTTTTTCCCTCAATATATAAAAGCATTGCATTTGCTGCCAGAAAACAAACTGAAAGAAATACTAAGGGGAGTCTTCCCCTGAGCATTGTGGTATATGTGTGGAAATGCAGAAAGAGTGGAGAGAGGACAAGTAAATATGCAAGGAATATTGATTACAAAAATAATAATAAAATTATGTTATAAGGGTAATTTTATGGGGTTTAGGATTTAACTGAATGACACTCATAACATGAAAAGCTAAGAAAGATTTCCAAGCAATTACAATGACAGAAAGCCTTAGCATTATACTGGAAATAATAGAAGTATTAATATTAGACTCTAATAGGTCAAGGTGCATATAGTGAAACCAAAATAAAAATTGTAAAATTGCTCTAAAAAGCTAATAAAAAGAAACAGCTTAATTAAAAAATAATTGATTAATCAGAGGGCAAGAAAAGAGAGAATAAAAGAACCAAGAACATGTGAAGCAACTTCCTGGGTCAAAGGAGAATTTAAAAAGGAAATTCGAAAATATGTTGAAGCTAATGATATCTTATGATTTATCAAAAGTTGAGTGATGCAACTAGAGGTTAGAGGAAAATATAAAGTCTGGTGCTCAGTCACTCAGTTGTGTTGACTCTTTGTGACCCCATGGACTATAGCCCACCAGGCTCCTCTGTCCTTTTCCAGGCATGAATATTGGAGTAGGTTGCCATTTCCTACTCTAATAAAGTCTAGATGCCTATATTAAAAACAAAGAGGGGCTGGATATTGGTGGTTTAAGCTTTCATATCAAGAAGCCAGGAAAACAAAAAGGGAATAAGAGAAAGTGCAGAAACCAATGGAATGGAAAATACTTATACAATAGAGAGCAGCAACAAAATCAATTGCAGGAGCAAAATAAAAGGCATCCATAGAGATTAGGCATAGACTGAAAAGACAAGAGGACATTTTATTCAAACCTGTAATGACTTTGATAATACATTTAACAGTTCATTATAAATTAGATGGAATTAATAAATTCCTTTAAAAACACAACTTATCAAAGCTGAGAGGGGAAATAAGGATCTATCAAATCTTATAAATTATGTATTATATATTAGGGATCTAAAAATATAGTCCTAAAGAAGCAAAATACATAAGTATTTTCTAAAAAATAAAACTACTCTCTACATGATTTTCGTGGCTCATCCAAACATTTGGGGAAAAAATGGCAACAAACTTATAAAACTCTTCAGGCAAACAGTAATTAAGGTACCTCTTCTCACCTTGATATATAAGATCAATGTACGTTTGTCACCAAAGGAAGAACATTACAAGAGATGGCAACCATAGGCCAGTATTTCTTATGAACATAGAAAAGTAATTTTAATTATTTAAACAAAATATTAGCAGACTGAACCCAATGACACATAAAGTGATAGTGTATTATAACCAAATGTGACTTATTTATGTGTGATATTTGAAAATCAAGCAATATAATTTGTCAAAGTAAAAGAAGATTAAAAATTACATGATCATACAAGTAGACGTGGAGAAGAAAATGGCAACCCACTCCAATATTCTTGCCTGTAGAATTCCATGGACAGAGGAGCCTAATGGGCTGCAGTTGATGGGGTCTCAAAGAGTCCGACACGACTGAGTGACTATCACTCACTCACTCACAAGTAGATGCAGAAAAACAGAGTCTGATATAACGCAACAATCACTCATACAGAAAGAAATTTCAGCAAACTAAAAACAGAATCAATATATTTTTTCTATAAAGAATATTTTTAAAAAATCAACCGTATTTTTCATATTAAACAGTAATATGTTACAAATATCTGTATGCTTCAAATTTTTAAACTAGAAAATAATGCTACTGCAACTTCTTTTTACTATTTTTTCTCAAAGTTGTAGCCATGCAATAAAGCAAAGGTCAGTAAATTAATTAATAGGTTAACAAAGAAATTAAATATAAAAAGGAATAAGAATTAGAAAAGAAGAAATAAGTATATTAGTCACATAGATGTGATTGAGTATACAAAAAACCCAAAAGAATCTATACACTATCAGAAGTTAATGAGTGCAAGTTTGATATGAAAATTAATTTTTCTCCTCTATGAGAGTAACAAAATATAAAATAAAATATAAAATTAAGCATTGAAAACAGCATAAAAGTATATAGGGCCAAATGCAATCTAAATGTGCATAAGCTTTTCACAATATACTATAGAATATCACTGAGATGAATTAAACAAGATTCAACTAACAGAAAGATGTAGCACACTCCTAGATTGAACATCTCAAAACTGTGAGATTGCCTCAAAGGATCTGCAGGTTCAAGTCAATCCTATTGAAAACTCAGCAAGTATACTACAAATTCTAGAGCTAACGCCTAAAAAAGATGTCCTTTTCGTTATAGGGAACTGGAATACCAAAGTAGGAAGTCAAGAAATACCTGGAATAATAGGCAAATTTGGCCTTGGGGTACAGAATGAAGCAGGGCAAACACTAACAGAGTTTTGCCACGAGAACACACTGGTCATAGCAAACAACCTCTTTAACAACACAAGAGAAGACTCTACACATGGACATCACCAGATGTCAATACTGAAATCAAACTGATTATATTCTTTGCAGCCAAATATGCAGAAGCTCTATACAGTCAGCAAAAACAAGACCGGGTGCTGACTATGGCACAGATCATGAACTCCTTATTGCCAAATTCAGACTTAAAATGAAGAAAGCAGGCAAAACCACTAGACCATTCAGGTATGACCTAAAACAAATCCCTTATGATTATACACTGGAAGTGAGAAATAAATTCAAGGGATTAGATCTGATAGAGAGTGCCTAAAGAACTATGGACAGAGGTTCGTGACATTGCACAGGAAACAGAATAAAAAATACAAAAAAGCAAAATGGCTGTCTGAGGAAGCTTTACAAATAGCTGTGAAAAGAAGAGAAGGGAAAAGCAAAGGAGAAAAGGAAAGATACACCCATTTGAATGCAGAGTTCCAAAGAATAGCAAGGAGAGATAAGAAAGGTTTCCTCAGTGATCAGTGCAAAGAAATAGAAGAAAACAATAGAATGGGAAAGACTAGAGATCTCTTCAAGAAAATTAGAGACACCAAGGGAATATTGCACGTAAATATTGGCACAAGAAAGGACAGAAATGCTATGGATCTAACAAGCAGAAGATACTAAGAAAAGGTAGCAAGAAAACACGGAAGGACTATACAAAAAAATCTTCATGACCCAGATAATCACGATGCTGTGATCACCAACCTAGAGCCAGACAGCCTAGAATGGGAAGTCCAGTGGGCCTTAGGAAGCATCACTATGAACAAAGCTAGTGGAGGTGATGGAATTCCAGCTGAGCTATTCAAATTCTAAAAGATGATGCTGTGAAAGTGCCACACTCAACATGCCAGCAGATTTGGAAAACTCAGCAGTGGCCACAGGACTGGAAAAGGTCAGTTTTCATTCCAATCCCAAAGAAAGGCAATGCCAAAGAATGCTCATACTTCCGCACAATTGGACTCACCTCACACACTAGTAACAATGCTCAAAATTCTCCAAGCCAGGCTTCAACAGTATGTGAACTGCAAACTTCCAGATGTTCAAGCTGGATTTAGAAAAGGCAGAGGAACCAGAGATCAAATTGCCAACATCTGCTGGATCATCAAAAAAGCAAGAGAGTTCCAGAAAAACATCTACTTCTGCCTTATTGACTATGCCAAAGCCTTTGACTGTGTGTACCACAACAAACTCTGGAAAATTATTGAAATGATGGGAAAAGCAGACCACCTGACCTGACTCTTGAGAAATCTGTACGCAGCTCAGGAAGCAACAGTTAGAACTGGACATGGAACGACAGACTGGTTCCAAATCAGGAAAGGTACGTCAAGGCTGGAATCCAGATTGCCGGGAGAAATATCAATCACCTCAGATATGCAGATAACACCACCGTTATGGCAGAAAGTGAAGAGGAACTAAACAGCCTCTTGATGAAAGTAAAGAAGAGAGTGAAAAAGTTGGTTTGAGGCTCAACATTCAGAAAACGAAGATCATGGCATCCAGTCCCATCACTTCATGGCAAATAGATGGCTAGACAGTGGAAACAGTGACAGACTTTATATTTTTGGGCTCCAAAATCACTGCAGATGGTGATTGCAATCTTGAATATAAAAGACGCTTGCTTCTTGGAAGAAAAGTTATAACCAACCTAGACAACATATTAAAAAGCAGAGACATTACCGTGCCAACATAGGTCCATCTTGTCAAAGCTATGGTTTTTCCAGTAGTCATGTATAGATGTGAGAGTTGAACTATGAAGAAAGCTGTGTGCTGAAGAATGGATGCTTTTGAACCGTGGTGTTGAAGAAGACTCTTCAGGGTCCCTTGGACTTCAGGGAGATCCAATCAGTCCATCCTAAAGGAAATAAGTCCTGAATATTCATTGGAAGGACTGATGCTAAAGCTGATACTCCAATACTTGGCCATTTGATGTGAAGAACTGACTCTTTGGAAAAGACCCTGATGCTGGGAAGGATTGAAGGCAGGAGGAGAAGGAGATGACAGAGGATGAGATGGCTGGATGGCATCACCAACTCAATAGACATGAGTTTGAGTAACTCCAGGAGTTGGTGATGGACAGGGTGGCCTGGTGTGCTGCAGTCCATGGGGTTGCAGAGTCAGACATGACTGAGTGACTGAACTGAACTGAACTGATACTACAAATTGTTTCTAAGATTTATGTGGAAATGAAAAGTACCTAGAATAGCCAAAATAAAATCTAAGGACAAAGCCTGGGATTTCACCTGACCAAACAGCAACATTTACTATAAATTGGAAGTATTTAAGTCACTGTGGTATTAAGATAAGAATAGACAAATGAATCAGTTAACACAACTGAGAGAAGATGGAGATCCAATCTTATATGAATACCAGATCTATAATATGGGTGAAAATGAAAGTGAAAGTCATTCAGTCATGTCAGACTCTTTGTGATCCCAGGGACAATAGTCCATGGAATTCTCTAGACCAGGAGAATGGAGAGGGTAGCCTTTCCCATCTCCAGGGGATCTTCCCAACCCAGGGATCAAACCCAGGTCTCCCTCACTGCAGGCGGATTCTTTACCAGCTGAACCACAAAAGAAGCCCAGCAATACTGGAGTGGGTAGTCTATCCCTTCTCCAGGGGATCTTCTAGACCCAGGAATTGAACCAGGGTGTCCTTCATTGCAAGCAGATTTTTTTGCCAACTGAGCTATCAGGGTAGCCCATAATATGGGTGGGGAAAAATAGACTGCATAGTAAATGGTACTGGTCAATTGAATGGTTATGTTGAAACATTAAATTACTATTTCAACCCTCTAAAAATAACTTCAAAGGATGTGGTGCCATATAATAAAACAACACAATTTAAATAATAAATAAAAAATACAATGCTTCTGACCTTAAATAAGACAGGAAAAGAGCTACTTCAAATATAAACATGTAAAGTTTGGTAAACTGCACAACATTTACATTAAGAGTACCATTTCATCAAAGGATACCATTAAGGGGGTAAAATGACAACTTAGGTACACTCATGTCCCTTATATTTTTTTACCCATAGAAAGAACTGGCATTTCAATAAAGGAAAAGAGACAATTCAACTAAAAAGAAACTTGGCAAATGACTTCAGTGGACAATTTTCCAAAAAGAATATCCAGTAACTATAAATATTTGAAGAAAATGGCACCCCATTCCAGTATTCTTACCTGGGAAATCCCATGGACAGAGGAGCCTGGCAGGCTATAGTCCAAGAAGTCACAAAGATTCGGACATGACTGAGCATGTGAACATACACCATATATAAATATTTGAAAGTAACACAATGCTAACATCAACAATATTATATAACACAACATGTCAACAAGAATGGCTAAAATAATAAAATTTTTTAAAACCCAGAAGATTATGAAGTATTGGTGACAATGTGGAAAAGTGGAAAACTCAAAATATAGATGGGAGTATAAACTAGTTCAAGTAGTTTAGAAAATTCTTTGAAATATTTACTGAAAATGAACCTAAACATCCTCTATGACCCAGTCATTCTACTCCTAGGAAAATAAACTTATAAGTACATGTGTACAATAAAAAGTTTATTAGAAAACTTATATATATATATATATATATAGTGATGCCATTCATCATAGCTCCAAATTTAAAATTTCTTGAATGCCCAGAAGCAAGACAATAGATATATAAGCGGTGGAATGTTCACATACTGCTATACTATAAAAGAAAGAGAATGAACAAAGTATCAGTCAGTTCAGTTCAGTCACTCAGTCGTGTCTGACTCTCTGTGACCCCATGAACTGCAGCACACTAGGCCTCCCTGTCCATCACCAACTCCTGGAGTCCACCCAAACCCATGTCCATTGAGTTGGTGATGTCATCTAACCATCTCATCCTCTGTCGTCCCCTTCTCCTCCTGCCCTCAGTCTTTCCCAGCATCAGGGTCTTTTCAAATGAGTCAGCTCTTCAGATCAGGTAGCCAAAGTATTGGAGCTTCAACATCAGTCCTTCCAATGAACACCCAGAACTGATCTCCTTTAGGATGGACTGGTTGGATCTCCTTGCAGTCCAAGGGACTCTCAAGAGTTTTCTCCAGCACCACAGTTCAAAAGCATCAATTCTTTGGCACTCAGCTTTCTTTAGAGTCCAACTCTCATATCCATACATGACCACTGGAAAAAACATAGCCTTGACTAAGACAGACATTTGCTGACAATGTCTCTGCTTTATAATATGCTGTCTAGGTTGGTGGTAACTTTCCTTCCAAGGAGTAAGTATTGCTTTCTACAGTAGTATGGATGAATCTCTACTACAAAACTGAAAAGAAGCCAAAGCCACAAGATTATATATTGTGCCAGTTCCTGGATATCAAGTTCAACATCAAGCTTATATAATCTATAGCGCTGAGTCACAAAGGCAATTATCTTTAAAGAGAGCTGGTAATGACTTGGGCCAAGGACAGAGGCACAGCATGATAATGTAATAATTTTTTATCAGAGTGATGTTTACACAAATATTCTCCCTTTATGAAAACTCCCAAGGTACATACTTGAGGCTTTCATCCTTTTCAATATTTATGCTTCACTTTAGTAACAGGTTTATTTTTTAAATGACAGTATAACCAGAGTAGGGCTTTCCTAGTGGCTCAGTAGTTAAAAACTCCGCCTGCCGATGTAGGAGATGTGGGTTCGATTCCTTGGTTGGGAAGATCCCCTGGAGAAGAAAATGGCCCCCCACTCCAATATTCTTGCCTGGGAAATTCCATGGACAGAGAAGCCTGGTGGGCTACAGTCCATGGGGCTGCAAAGAGTCAGAACAACTGAGCAACTAAACAACAGCATATTCAGACTGGTGTCCCATTACACTTTTATTTATTTTTTTAAGCTGACAGTCACTGTTGAGTAGTAAAATGTGCAAAAGATTAAACTTACAGTTTAGTGCTTATGCAAAATAGGCCCTGAAAGCAGCTTGCTTGGGTTTGAACACCGGCATCTTCAAGGATCATATCTGTGACCACAGACCAAGGACTTGAGTCTCAGTTACGGTAAAATTAGAATACTCATAATTCCTCCCCCATAGGGAAGTTTTTGAACTAAATGAAATGATCTTTTCCAAGAACTTTGTAAGGTGTTAAGTACAGCATAAACATCGGTCATTATTAACTACTGAAAAACATGGACTCTAGCCCCAGTTTTGACCTTTATACATTGAATGATTTTCAAGTCATACTCTCACCTCTTACAACCTCATTTAATTAACAATAGTACTGATTCATTAAGCTCAGAGTTTTGGGGGATTCAGGTGGATGCCATATAAGAAAGTGCTTTACAATCTGTAAAACTCTGTAAAAACAGAATGCATTATATTGAAAGATACATTTTAGTACAAAGATCAATAAAAATATAACAACTTAAAAGCTAAGAAATAATATAATCTGATATTTCAGTAAATGTTCTGTGTAACAGTCAACTTTTTTCTAATAATAAGGTCTGTGACATTCATCAGATAAAAACTGGTGTAAAGTATGAGGGAAACATGCACAAGAATGGAAATTACAGAAAACACTGATATAGTAACAAGAATAAAAGATCATGTGGAATATCAAGACTGCAATTCATTACTTGTATTTTACAGCCACTTTAAATAGAGTTTGAGATGACAAGAAACTAGAGAGTTGGTTCCAGTGTTATAGCTAAGAACTTTGCTTTTTCATTTTCTATTTTTATGGTCTCAGTTTTGCTATTAGGACATAACTCAATATAAGAATAAAATGAATGCATATACATACATGCCTCCTGAGAAAGACTAGTAGGCACTCTCCATGATCTTCAGTTGTCAGTGGTGTTTGGTTGGTCTTTACATAGCCCATTACAGCACAAGATGCCACAGTTGAGGGGAAAAGGAGTTTTCTCCTGTTACACAAAAAACCAGTAGTTCTACGGACTCATTAATTTAAACTAATGGCTATTGGCAAGTGCTAATCTCCAGAGTAAATCCGATGCATGGTTTATGACATAACACTTAAAACAACTGAGCCCACCTGCTTCTATTCTTCTCTTTTCTGAAAAACTGCAAAAATATGCAGATGTGCACAACTCCCCTATAAATTATCTTTCTCTGCAGACATTATAGATGACTTTTTAATTCAAAACCTAATGTTTCTTTTCAAAATGAGGTTCATTATAAACTCTAACTTGCAATTTCAAAATAGGATAACCTGGTGCATATGTGTTCAGAATCTTCAAAGGTACACTTTATTCATCAATTCAATGAAAAAAATTATTGCAATACTACCATATGCAAATATTGGTGATTTAGGGGTAACTAAGAAAGACACAATCTCTAGGATGTTCTAGAAAGGAGGAAAACCATGAAAATAATTAAATAATAAAGCACACAGTAAATTGTTTTCTCTTTAATGTTACCCTAAATAATAAGTAATCTTAAAGATAGAAATCTCTCAAAATTTATCTGTATGTATGTGTGTGAAACACATATGATTCTCATAAGTGTGATCCTACTAAAATACTATTTTACACCTTGACATGTATGATCTGCAACACAGAATGTACTTAAACTATCAGGTAATAACCAGCAATAGCATTAATTTTATCTGCATTTAGCATCCCACTGTATTTCCATAGGAAAACTTATTGATCCTTATTAACAACCATATACTTCAGTAACATAAACTGCAGTCTGTTCAGCTGCTGTGATTCTTAAGGACCCTACTTTTGGGAACAATCTATGAATTTAAGGGACAGATCATCCTTTTAATAAAGCTAGGTTTATTTATTTATTATGATATTAATTTATTTAAGTGGGCCCTTTTCTCCATAACAGATGTGAAGACATCTGAGAATATACACAGTCACTGTCAAATATATAAACAGTAAATTAAAAAGTCATAAATAGGGAATATAAAATTTAGAATAAAAAGAAAATCCCCAAGGATATCATATTTCAAGAATATATGTCAGAGTGTATTACACTAAGAGTCAAATTTGACGTTTAATTTCTTGGAAGCCAGAACAACAAAGAAAATACAATCAGCATAGACTGCTTCCAAAAAATATAGCAGCTTGAGAAAATTTCAAACTAACAGAAGTAACACACAAATATTCACTCACACACACACTACCTAATCACAAAAGTTCTCTAAATCACTAGAGATGTAATTTGCTCTTTTTCCTAGTTATCCATTCCAACTCATAAGGTTTTTTCATCTAAGTATATACAGTTCAGCTGAGTCCATATTAAACACGTTCATTAAAGACCAACTTGGAAATTACTCTCTTCAAACAGAGTACCGGACAAGTTGAAGGTGAATGGAAGTTTCTGTAACCTATGAGCAGTCATGGGTAAGTGAGGACAAGAGGCTGGGAAAGAATTTAACATTAACAAAGTTTATTTGGTTTCCTTTGGTCACTGTGGGTCTTCGGAATCTCAGATGGCTATAGCGAGTGCGGACACTGCATCGGGATGGCTTGTGAGCGCATGTTGTTCACCTGAGCAGCGGCTGCCTGAGTGAACCACGCTAGGAAATGCTGGAGTGAGCACTGCCGCTTCAAACAGGAGGCCGCTGGTGACAAAGGCATCAGGAAAGTGGTTTCTAAAAGAGATACGGTTGCCACTAAGACTGAAATGGTTGCCACGGTAGCAGTGGTTTTTGAAGAAACATCATGAAGTTATAGAACTATCAATATTTTAAAAATTTAAATGTAAAAATTACCTGAAAGAGCAGTCCCATCCCAATACCAGGAAAGATGATTGGCCACATTAGTTAACACCAACACAAAGAAATCATGAAAACACCAGGTTGGAGGGGGAGCAAAGATTGGAGCAAAGATTTGGAGGTTGGAGCAAAGATTAAAAGAAATAAAAGGTATTTCTTGGATGGAATAACAATGACGACAATTCACTCTAGTTGCAAGTTAGAGAGTTGTTTGTGGTTGCCATTCAACCATTCATAGACAATATAATAACAATATTAAAGATGATAAACAGACAGAAAGCAAGCAAACAAACAGAAAACAAATAAGCCATGCTGGGTTTCCCAGAGCTGTGGCATTTTCCTTCTACAAGATCTCTATTATGAGAATTAAAAGTATTCTCCAACACATTCCATCAGCATACAAGGGAAATGGAATGATTAAAAACAGATCACATTACATTATAAAGAAACTATATGCCAAAAACAATTAATTTAAAAAGAAAAAATAGATCATATTTCTTTATTTTTAGCCCTTCTAAATCACCAAAATATTACTAAGATTTAAGATTTGTTTACTCCACAAGATATAAAGAAAACATGGGTTAATTGAATGGAGAGATAATATATAGTATGAAATGATCTTATGGATGAAAAATACTGAATGAGAGGTATACAGAAAAATGATTATATGCACTGTAAATATAAATGTTTACAGGGAGCACGAATTCTGCACGTAATTGATCTAGAAATATAGAGAAAGAGCTTGAGGAAATAGTGCAGGTAGAGTGAAAGCAATCAGAAATGAAAATAGAAAATTAGAAGTTTACTTATTTATTCAGTAAGACTTACTGATTGGGAGAATAGTTAACGGCCAGTCAATATTTATACAGAATATTTTCATTTCCTACAGAAAAATTAAAATCTATAAAGTAAAAAAGCATATAGGATATCTGGTAACACAGCTGCAAAAAGCCTTATCACACTGACACCTCATAATGAAAATTTTCAAATCATAGTAGAAGAAGTACTCTGAAATCAACTTATTTCAGAAAATATTATATGTCAAAATAGAAAAAAATCTCACCTTAGAATGTTCGTTTGTGTTATATTCTTCTGCCAAATATAATGGAGTAACTTTTTTGATTAGTATGATGTGATTTGACCTCAGCCAAATTTTTCATTCACATAGAAGGAAGGGCATTACAAAGACATTTCTGAACCATTAACTAACTTTGAAAATGTGATCAATACATATTTTCTAGAAAAAATAAACTAACATATTTCATCCAGCTAATTGATGATTGAATCAAATTTATTATCCTGAGAACAAGGTAGGGAACTTCTGTATGAAAAAGTAACAACTTAGAACGAAACTAAGAGTAATATTGGCTATGCAATTGTATCACTGAATATTATTATTACTTTAAAAGATAAAAATATAGTTAATAAGATTTGAATAAACACACTTTTAGGTATAATAAAAATCCACAATAATAACAGTAGTTAAGACACATTTCTTATTTTCTCTTTCAGATTATAAACATTATGACAACTGTATAGATTTGCAGTGTATGGAAATAATAAATCACTATGTTGTCCTTCATGTTTGAAGGAATAAGAGAGAAATTTGGAAGAAAAAATGGGACTGGAGTTTTACAGACTTTAAATACAAGCCATTGAATCTGGATTTTTATCAACTCTATGCCAATGTTCCTACCAACATCTTCCACCTCCTCCCTGGAAACATACCTGCTGTATAATGTCCCATGTTTGACCCACTTTTATGAACATACAGTGATATATTTTAAATGGGATAAATATTATAATAGATATTTGGTTACTCACACTTTGTTTTCTATAATTCCTTCCTTTTTCCTCTCCAACTCACCTTGAAATCTTACATAATAGTAGAGAACTGCTGTTATACTCAAATTAAAACCTTTGCCAAGCACCCTCTTCATAAAAGTCATCATTTTCAGGAAAAAACAAGCTGACTGCATTATTTGAAATGAAATGGGTAAATGGATAGCCAAAATGGTCCTTTTTGATTTTTCAATTATTTGCTCTCTCACACTGAATGGTAGGAACATCACAAAGCAAAGGCCATTGTATGGATTTGTAGGCAAACTTGAAGATGGGCTTTGTTCATACTTTGCCTGAAACATTTCTGCTTCTTGTCTATTTTTCTAGGATAATTAATGATAGTGCCTGTTTTCACCCTCAAAATTCTGGACTATAAATTATGTAGTCATTCTAGCAAAATCATCTTAATAATATTTCAGAGTATTTTGATATAGACTCTAAAACTAAAATGCAAAAGCTATGTATATGAACATTTAGGTAAATATATTAAAGGCCCAAATAAGAGGATTAAATATATGAAGACACAATATAAACAAATCTAACTAATAAGGAATTTTCAGTTTATAGTTATTTTCTTCATTTTAACATGTGTCTTTGGAATGACTTTTTTCTTTGGAATGACTTTAAATGATCAACTCACAAATGGCAATACTATTATTGCTAAAAAAAAAAAAGAAAAAAGACAAAAAAACACACCACAGCAAAATAATAACAGCCAGTGAAACTCTGTACCTAGAATTTCAACTGAGGGAATAGAATTGAGTAGCACCCTAAGAATTTTCTGGGAGAAGGTGAATCATAGTGAATGTTTTTAAAAGCAATAATGAGAGATAGAAAAGTTAAAGGAAAGGAAAGAAAATGGGAAAGAGAGAGAGAGAAGAAAGGGAATATGTTGAGATAATTAGTGTGTGTGTGCTCAGTCACGTTGTGTCCAATTCTACGTGACCACACGGACTGTAGCCGCCAGGCTCCTCTGTCCATGGAATTCTCCAGGCAAGAGTACTGGAGTGGGTTGCCATTTCCTTCTCCAGGGGATCTCCCAGACCCAGAGATCGAACCCATGTCTCCGGCATCTCTGGAATTGGCAGGTGGATTCTTTACCAGTGAACTAACTGGTAAGCCTGAGATAATTAGCAATAAGATTAAACATCTTCAATAGGAAAATTTTATTAAATAAATCTTAATTTTATAAGGAATGAAAATATTAAAAACACCACTAATGACACAAATATCTCTGCCTCTGAGAAGTTAATATGAAAATGTAAGTTCACATTGTCTATATATCAACTACCTAAGAATTTTCAAGTCTTCTAAATGAGCATTAGCTTCATAGTCAAAATTCTAAATATTATTTACAACATAGGTATATTTCATAATACAACTCTATAAAGAAGTGACATTTTATTGTCCCAGAAATTTATTGTAAACCAGCCTGCCATTTACAACTTAAATGTAGGGAAAATATTCCGTCCTGTTGAGTTCAGCATGATTGAGTTCACCTGAGTGATATAAAATGCATTTTCTATTAGTGTGTGTGGCTATAAAGTCAATAAAAGGAACAGCAGTCTTCCCCATAGAATGCTCACCTACTGTAGTTTTCAGCTTATTATATAGCAAAGAGAGACAAAATACTCATAGTAACAATGTATTTTTAATAGGTTCTCAAGCTGTCCCTTTCTCAAAGAGTTGTGGCTGAATACAGATGTGACTGCTGTGAGGTTTTATATTGGTGGATAGGCTGAACAAAAACCAGGTGGGGAGACATTTATCTAACACAAATGCGTGAGCTTCTCAGCCATAAAGCCTACTGATTTTGCCATGGGGTTACTAGCTCTGCTTTCTCTGAATGTGGCTCAAATTTCATGGGCAAAATGCTTTCTGGAAAGCAATGCAAATATTATCAAATGTAAGTATTAGAAATAAAGGAGCTATGTAAGGAGATTGACTAATTCACAAAGAAACACAACAGAGACAAATGATAAATATCATCATGCGGTAAGTACTCATCAATTTAAATTTCACATTTAAAGTATAAATATGAGTTTAATATAAGGCATGAAAAGTGAGAAAGTGAAAGTGCCAGTTGCTCATTTGTGTTCGACTCTTAGTGACCTAATGGACTGTAATCTGCCAGGTTCCTCTGTCCATGGAATTTTCCAGACAAGAATACTGGAGTGGGTTGCCATGCCCTTCTCCAGGGAATCTTCCTGACCCAGGGATCAAACCCATATCTCCTGCATTGATAGGCAGATTCTTTACCCACTGAGCCACCAGAGAAGCCCAAAATTAGGCATAATGACACACAGTTACATTTGGAAAGCGCGTTTCCTCCTCCTGTGGCTGGATATAAGACTAAAAAATGTCCTTTGTCTCAAACCCGACAATTACAGAACTCATTCTAATATTTTGTATGACTCGAAGATGGTGCAGAGTTCTTAAATCCAATTAAAGAATGGCCTTTAGGTAAAGCAAAAGGTTGCCAACCAAAGTAAATGTCTAAGACCATCAGGAAATTGACAAAATGAAGGAGGAGGACTTAATGTTTGCTGTCCACAATTTCTAATTTGCTTTCTGATTTCCCACTTCTGATAAGTGCAGGGGAAAAAAAGTCTCTACTATAAGAAAACACAGCAATGTTAGTGAGGTACTTCATGGTTACAGACTGTCTCTTTTAATATATGGCTGACAACGGGAAGTGGCTGGGATTGTGGCAAATTCGAATTTCTAAATAAGGGCAAGTGGGGGAGCATACTATGCAGCTTGTTGCTTTAAACGAATGAGAGCTCAGTGTCGTCAGAGCTTCAGATACTTCGAGGGATTCTCAAATTCTAAGTCTATCTTGAGAATCAAGAATTTTACATTGAAATATAACATAAAATAGATTTTAGCATTGCAAACAGAATATCATACATGAAACATCCGTTTGTATTCTCTGGTCTACCTAAATATAGAACTTAACTATGATAGGTTAGAGGCAGTATATGCTATGGTTAAAAGCATAAACTCTGGAACCCAAGTGCTTGTGATGGTATTTTAAGTTTGCCAAGTACAACTGGAATGACCTTGGGGATTATAGCAGCATTTATTTCATAAAGTTATTTTGAGGATTAAATTAATTAACATATGAAAAGTCCTTAAAATAGCATGCATAGTCAGTCAGTCGTGTCTGACTCTTTTGTAAACCCATGGACTGTAACCCACCAGACTCCTCCATCCCTGGAATTTTCCAGGCAAGGATACTGGAGTGGGTTGCCATTTCCTTCTCCAGGAGATCTTCCCGACCCAGGGATCAAACCTGTGTCTCTTGCATCTCCTATATTGGCAAGGGGATTCTTTACCACTGAGCCACATTGGAAGTCCCTTAAAAGATCACCCAATAAGTATTAGGGATTATTCAATTTCTAACTGATGGGGTAAAGAGGAACCAGCTAACATTTTAATTCCTCAAGAGCAAGGGAAAATATTATTTCTTTAGTGAAAGTTGCTCAGTCATGCCCGACTCTTTGCAACCCCATGGACTGTACAATCCATGGAATTCTCCAGGCCAGAATATGGGAGTGGGTAGCCTTTCCCTCTCCAGGGGATCTTTCCGAACCAGGGATGAATCCAGTTCTCATGCATTGCAGGCAGATTCTTTACCGATTGAGCTATCAGGGAATCCCTGATACATATTTCTTTAGCACTATAGTAAAAAACTGGTACTCATAAAGCAATTGTTGATTGTGCAACTGTGGGAAAAACAGCTTTATAGTTTGAAAGACCTGGGTTCAAATCATTGCACTGGTGTTTAACAATTCTGTGATCTTGAATCTTAAACTTTCTGAAAATTAGTAATAGTGATACCTAATTTAACAGTGTAGTGATGAGGGACTTCCCCGGTGGTGGAGTGGTTAGGAATCTGCCTTCCAGTGCAAAGAACGTGGGTTCCAGCCCTGGATGAAGAATGAAGATTCCATATTCCTTGGGAAAACTACTGAACCCACAGGCCACAACTAGAGAGAAGCTGGCAAGTTGCAGCAAAGATCCCAAGTGCCACAACTAAGTGCACCCCAAAATGAATAAAAAATATTTTAAAAGATAGTATAATAATTAAAATTAGAGCTAAAATACAAGAAATAGGAGTAATCTGTATGGTTTTTACCGTCTGTTACTATATTTGTAATGATGGTACATGTCAAAGGGATTTTGCAGATGCAATTAAGGTTACTAATGAGTTGTTCTTAAAATAGGAAGATCATTGCTGCTGCTGCTGCTAAGTCGCTTCAGTCGTGTCCGACTCTGTGCAACCCCACAGACGGCAGCCCACCAGGCTCCCCCGTCCCTGGGATTCTCCAGGCAAGAACACTGGAGTGGGTTGCCATTTCCTTTTCCAATGCATGAAAGTGAAAAGTGAAAGTGTATTAGGGGGTGTCTATTTACACAAACTCTTTAAAATCAGAGTTTTCTCCTTCTGGTGGCAGGAGAAGTCAGATTTGAAGCATAAGGTGGACTTGACATCCTTGCGCTGGCTTTTAAGACGGCAAGATAAAGGGCTCCTATAGGAGGGAACTCAGGAAGTCTCAAGGAGCTGAGAGTAGCCTCCAGCTATTAATATAAGCTGATAATGCAATGGGGACCTCAGATCTGCAGCCACATGGAAAGAACTGGTTTTGGCCAGTTACCAGAATGAAACTGAAGCACACCTTCCCCTGAGTCTAGATAAGGGCGCAGACTGCCTGAGATCTTGACTTCAACCTATGAGAACCCTGAGCGGAGAACTCAGCTGAGTCCATCCAGACTTCTGACATCCAGAACTGTGAGCTGATTATCTGTGTTATTTAAGCCACTAAGTTTATGATAATATTTTACACAGCAGTAGAAAACTAATATAGCATGTAAATTGTATGACACTTAGTGGCTACATATGAAATGTTAGTTACTATTAGTTAAATATTTGTTCAGTGAATTAAGATGGAAAGTTTTGTGTTAAAATTCTTCCCCTAGGCAGAATTACCCTAGCTGTAGTCTCATACTTTTCTCATGAATGCTGAGATTACCTTCTGAATGCTGAGATTAAAAATAGATATTTTACAGAGGCAAGAATGTCAAGAGTATGGAAGAAGGAAAGTAAGTCAACTATTCCTGAGACATTAAAAATTGAACCACTCAAGGCTCATCTCTGTAGATCTTTAGTGGCAGAGCTAATCAATACTTTTGGGGGTTCATTTTTGACACATCTGGCCCTTCCTGAATTGTTTGGGAAGATACCAATTTCAGAATTTTATGTTCCATTGCTCTTTTGAAAATGAAAATGCCCTTTAACATTGAAGGTGGTCCACAAGATCCCCTGGAGTAAGAAATGGCAACCCACTTTGGGTTTTTTTCAGTATCCTTGCCTGAAAAATTCCATGGATAGAGAAGCCTGGTGGACGACAGTCCATGGAGTTGCAAAGAGAGTTTGACACAACTGAGCAAGCACACAGAACACAACTACTCAAGGCAAAGATTGTACACTTGTGCAGATTTGACAGTTTTCTACCTTCTCATGCCTAGTACATAGTAGATGCTCATAAATATTTATGAATAGGATGAATCCTGTGACTGATATTAAGCTCACGGCTTTGGCAACGTTTGTAATGTCTGGTGTCTAGTTAAATGTCTGTGAAAAAAAGTCCTCCAAAATCTTGAATGAATGAGTCAAAGCCTTGGATGGATTAATGAATAAATGGATGAAAATTTTCTGTGGCTTCTTAAAACCATGATGTTCTCCCATTTTTTCTTTTTTTTTTTTTTCAGATCCACAACCCATTCTCTCCCTTCTGCTATTCATTTTCCAAATAATGTTTCTCTCCATATAGCTGAAAGCAATTGCTTAGAATTGCTTCCTATGGTCATATTTTCTGAGTTGATCTTATTATTTTTTGTACGGGTTCTTATACTTTTATGCTAGTTTAAACATGACAGTGTTTTTCATGTCAACAAAACTTACAAGTGTAATACTTGAGCAGAATGTGTGAATGACTGGTATAAACTAACCAAAGCTGTACCATTTTACTAATTTGAAATGAAATAGTAATAATTTCATAAAATATATCACTGCAAGTTCAAAAATATGTTTCAACTGAATATTTTTCAGGATCTTCAGATAAAGGGAAAATAATGACATAAGAAAAATACTAAGGAGAGGAAATAAAAATTTCATGTGTACATGTTGAATTACTTGCTGAACAATTAATTAAAATAACAGATGTGTCAAAAAGACATATTGTTAATATTTTTGAACCAGAAGAACAAGTAGTGAGATCTTTGCTTCAAAGAATAGGAGAATATGTTAAAAAAATATAGGGGGCCAAGATTTAGCCAAAACTATATATGAAAGAATACATTAAAATATTTTAAAATTATATATATGCATGGATATTTGTGTATGCATGCAGTGAGGTGGGGTATGTGTGTACAAAAGACAGAAGGAGCAAGTATGTGTGTGTGAGTGTATGTGAAGGACAGGAGAGAGAGCTAGGGAGAAGGAGGGAGAGCTTAAGATTGTGCGCACCTTCTCTTTGGTCTTTTAGATAAAATTGGATCAGTAATTATAAAATCATGATGTTTACACATTTATTTTCACCAGGATGTGTTGTAAATGCTGATGCTTTTATAACTATAATTCTCTAATTTAACACAGAATTAACTAATAACATGATGTAGACATTGTTTTAAATTCGAATGACAATATTTCTTCAAGGAAAAAAAACCCTCCCTCATTCCACTTGGCCAGACCTACCCAGTTCCCAAGCAGCACCTACGCTCACACTTACTTTGAAGTATTTATCCCAAGAAGCTAGTGTTTAATCGAGTCTTTCTATTTTTTAATAGCTCACTAGCTATTGGATAGCATTTGGAGCAATGTTTCGCAACAATGAATGCACTTAGGAATAACTTGGGAAGGTTAAAAGAAGCAGTGCCTGGGTCCCACATCTGACTGCATACATTAAGCTCTCTCTGGGTGGGATCTGAGCATCAGCAACCTTTGATATTGGTGGTTTAATGGGGAGTCAAGTTTGAGATTGCTGCTTTATAAGCAGTTTATGATGTATCTGTTGAAAGTCCCACATAACTGGTATGTTTGGCTTGTGTGAATGCTTTGCCACTTGAAAACAGTTAAAAGCATTTCAGTACTGATGATGAACTAAAGTTTAAAAATGAAGCCATGAATTCAATTTTTATATCATACATATATGATCTGGAGATAGCATCCAAAGAGGAAACTAATAAACATATTTCTCCTAAAATTTTACTATGAAAAGTATACAGAAATAAAGAAACAATGGTAAATTAAACTCCCATAGGCTATGAATTAAATTCAATAGTTGTTAATATATTATTTGTGCTTTTCTTAATTTATCTATCTATCTAAATAGCTGTTTAGGTATCCAGGTTACTGCACAATAGAATTACATATAAGAGATAATAGGATTATGTAGGAAAATTGCCCTATAAATACATATATATATATGTTCTTTGAAGGAGGCAATATTCATTATGGATGATTATGTTGTAATCTATACATGTATACATGTATATTATGGCTTCCCTAATGGTTCAGTGGTAAAAAAAATCTGCCTGCCAATGCAGGAGACCTAAGTTTGATCCCTGGGTCTGGAAGATCCCCCAGTGAAGGAAATGGCAACCCATCCTAGTACTCTTAAATGGGAAATCTCATGGACAGAAGAGCCAGCAGGCTGCCTACAGTCCAGGGGTCACAAAAGAGTCAGACATGACATAACGACTAAACAACACCAACAAAATATGTGTATGCGTGCACACACACACACGCTCATTCATAAGACACTTGCTCCTTGGAAGAAAAGCTATTACAAACCTAGACAGGGTGTTAAAAAGCAGAGACATTACTTTGCCAACAAAGGTCTTTATCGTCAAAGCGATGGTTTTTTTTTCAGTAGTCATGTATGGATGTCAATTGGAACATAAAGAAGGCTGTATGCTGAAGAAATGATGCCTTTAAACTGCGGTATTGACAAAGATTCTCGAGAGTCCCTTGGACTGCAAGGAGATCAAACTAGTCCACCCTAAAGGGAATCAATCCTGAATATTCATTGGAGGGACTGATGCTGAAGCTGAAGCTCCAATACTTTGGTCAACTAATGTGAAGAACTGACTCATTGGAAAAGCCCCTGATGCTGGGAAAGACTGAAGACAAGAGGAGAAGAGGATGACAGAGGAGGAGATGGTTGGATGGCATCACCGACTCAATGGACATGAATTTGAGCAAGCTCTGGGAGATGGTGAAGGACAGGGAAGCCTGGCGTGCTAAAGACTATGGGGTCCCAAAGAGTCTGACACAACTGAGAAACTAAACAGTAATAGCAATTGTGCACATTATAAAGCATATATGAAATAACATATCAACAGTGCATATATGAAATTACCATTTAGAGAGGTCTGAATTAAGGAATTATGTCTACAGTTTCAACTTCGATTCTCACAAATGCTAAAGGAGGTAGTTTTTCTTTGCAGATGAGGAGACGGAGGAGTCACAAAATTCGTAGTCATCTTAAGCTCTTCTTTTGGACATCCACTGTTGTTCACTCTCTTTATCTGTGGGCTCTGCATTTGCATCCAACCAAACTTGAATCAAAAATGTTTTAAAACATTTTCCAGAATGTTCCAAAAAGCAAAACTTGAATTTGCCACACTCCAGCAACTATTTACATAGGATTTACATGGTTGTTGTTGTTCAGTCGCTCAGTCGTGTCTGACTCTTTGCAACCCCATAGTCTGCAGCACGCCAGGCTTCCCTGTCCTTCACTAATTCCCAGAGCTTGCTCAAACTCATGGCCATTGAGTTAGTGATGCTATCCCACCATCTCATCCATTGTTGTCCCCTTCTCCTCCTGCCTTCTTTCTCAGCATCAGGGTCTTCTCCAAGGGGTCAGTTCTTCGCATCAGGTGGCCAAAGTATTGGAGTTCAGCTTCAGCATCAGCCCTTCCAATGAATATTCAGGACAATATATATATTTATATATATTGTTTCTGGCATAGAGGTCCCAAAGCCCTTGGAATTTTCTAAGTAATTAGAGTGGGAAAGGTGTCTATTATTACATTAGTGAGGTAATTTTAAGGATGAAAGCTGGTCACCAGTGGAGCTAACTGCCTGGGTAGAGGATTAAAACTTTCAGGCATGTCCCCCAGTCTCTGGGGGAGGGGAGGGTTATCAGTGGCCTACCTTGATTCAATCAACTGTGCCTACATTAATCCCAACCCCCCAATTCCTCCCACCCTCTCTTCCTCCCTTGGTTACCATAAGTTTATTTTCTATATCTGTGTCTCTCTTTCAATTTAGCAAATAAGGTCATCTATAACATTTTTCCAGATTCCATATATATGTATTAATATACAATACTCATTTTTCTCTTCCTGACTTACTTCACTCTGTATGACACCCTCTAGGTCCATCCATGTCTCTACAAATGACCCGATATCATTCCTTTTTATGGTTGAGTAATATTCCATTGTGTGTATCTTTTGTTGTTGTTGTCATTGTTTAGTTTCCCAGTTGTGTCTGACTCTGCAACCCCATGGACTGCAGCACAACAGGCCTCCCTCTCCCTCATCCTCTCCTGATGTTTGCCCAAGTTCATGTTCATTGCATCGGCAATGCCGTCAGGCATCTCATCTTCTGACATCCTCTTCTCCTTCTGCCCTCAACCTTTCCCAGCATAAGGGATCTTCCAGTGAGTCATCTGTGCACATCAGCTGACCAAAATACTGGAGCTTCAGTTTCAGCATCAGTTCTTTCAGTGAATATTCAGGGTTGATCTCCCTTAAGATTGACTGGTTTGATCTCTTTGAAAGTCCAAGGGATTTTCAGGAGTCTTCTCCAGCACCTTCTCCAGTTCAAAGGCATCAATTCTTTGGCATTCTGCCTACTTTACGGTCCAGCTCTCACTGTAGTGATCCCTGAGAAGACCATAGTCTTGACTGTATGGATCTTTGTTGACAGAGTAGTCACTGCTTTTCAACACGCTGTCTAGGTTTGTCATTGCTTTCCTGTCAGAAGGAATCATCTTCTGATTTCATGACTGCAGTCACCATCTGCAGTGATTTTGGAGCCCAAGAAGAGGAAATCTGTCATTACTTCCACCTTTTCCCATTCTATTTGCCCGGCAGTTATGCGGCCAGATGCCATGATCTTAGTTTTTCTAATTTTAGTTTTAAGCCAGCTCTTTCACTTTCCTTCTTCACGCCTATCAAGAGGCTCTTTAGTTCCACTTCATTTTCTGCTATTGGTGTGGTATCATCTGCATATCTGAGTTTGTTGATGTTTCTCCCATCTATCTCAACTCCAGCTTGTAACTCATCCTGTCCAACATTTCTCATGAGGTGCTCAGGGCATAGGTTAAATAGGGTGACAGCCAACAGCCATCTCAGGTATAGTGGTTGTTGTTTAGTTAATCTTTATAATGTGTCCAACTCTTTTTGTGACCCCGTGGACTATAATATAGTCTTCCAGGCTCCTCTGTCCATGGGATTTCCTAGGCAAGACTATTGGAATACTGGAGTGGGTTGCCATTTTCTTCTCCAGGGAATCTTCCCAACTCAGGGATCAAATTGTCATCACCTGCATTAGCACACAGATTCTTTATCACTGACACACCAAGGAATTATTGACAGTATATAACAGAGATAACTAATGAGAACATACTATATAATACTGGGAACTCTACATAATACAATGTGGTGACCTGAAATGGAATGAAGCAAAAGGAAGGGGATAGAATACAGAGAACTATATAAACAAGATCTACATAACCCAGATAACAATGATGGTGTGATCACATACCTAGAGCCAGACATACTGGAACGCAAAGTCAAGTGGGCCTTAGGGACTATGACTATGAACAAAGCTAGTGGAAGTGATGGAATTCCAGTTGAACTATTTCAAATCCTAAAAGATGACGCTGTAAAAGTGCTTCACTCAATATGCCAGCAAACTGGAAAACTTAGCAATGGCCACAGGACTGGAAAAAGTCAGTTTTCATTCCAATCCCAAAGAAAGGCAATGCCAAAGTGTGTTTAATCTACCTCACAATCGAACTCATCTCACATGCTAGGAAAGTAATGCCAAAAGTTCTCCAAGCAAGATTTCAACAGTATGTGAACCATGAACTTCCAGATGTTCAAGCTGGATTTAGAAAAGGCAGAGAAACCAGAGATCAAATTGCCAACATCCATTGGATCATAGAAAAAGCAAGAGAGTTCCAGAAAGGCATCTACTTCTGCTTTACTGACTATGCCAAAGCTTTTGACTGTGTGGATCACAACAAACTGTGGAAAAATTTTCAAGAGATGGGAATACCAGACCACCTGACCTGCTTCCTGAGAAACCTGCAAGCAGGTCAAGAAGCATCAGTTAGAACCGGACATGGAACAACAGACTGGTTCAAAATTGGGAAAGGAGTACGTCAAGGCTGTATATTGTCACCCTGCTTATTAACTTATATGCAGAGTACATCATGAGAAACGCTGGGCTGGATGAAGCACAAGCTGGAATCAAGATTCCGGAGAAATATCAATAATCTCAGATATGTGGATGACACCACCCTTATGGCAGAAAGAGAAGACCTAAAGAGTCTTTTGATGACAGTGAAAGAGGAGAGTGAAAAAGCTGGCTTAATACTCAACATTCAAAAAACAAAGATTATGACACCTGGGCCCATCACTTCATGGCAAATAGATGGGGAAACAATTGAAATAGGGACAGACTTTATTTTCTTGGGCTCCAAAATCACTTCAGATGGTGACTATAGCCACGAAATTAAAAGACACTTGCTCCTTGGAAGAAAAGTCATGACCAACCTAGAAAGCATATTAAAAAGCAGAGACATTACCTTGCTGACAAAGTCCATCTAGTCAAAGCTATGGTTTTTCCAGTAGTCATGTATGGATGTGAGAGTTGGATCATAAAGAAAGCTGAGTGCTGAAGAACTGATGCTTCTGAACTGTGGTGTTGGAGAAGACTCTTGAGAATTCCTTGGACTGCAAGGAGATCAAACTAATCAATCCTAAAGGATATCAGTCCTGGATATTCATTGGAAGGACTGATGCTGAAGCTGAAAGTCTAATACTTTGGCCACCTGATGTGAAGAACTGACTCATTGGAAAAGCCCTTGATGTAGGGAAAGATTGAAGGCAGGAGCAAAGGGGAAGACAGAGGATGAGATGGTTGGATGGTATCACTGACTCAGTGGCCTTGAGTTTGAGCAAGCTCCGGGAGTTGGTGATGGATAGGGAAGCCTGGCATGCAGCAGTCCATGGGGTCGCAAACAGTCAGACATAACTGAGCGACTGAACTGAACTGATATGTATATATATGGTGATTCATTTTGCTATAGAGTGGAAACTACACAACATTGCAAAGCAACTATACTCCAATAGAAATTAATTTTAAAAAGCTATGCCTATATTACGAAGCCTCCATAAAAAGTCAGAAGGATCAGGTTTAGACAGCTTCTTCATTTGTGAACCCTTGCAGGTATGGGGAGAGTGGTTCACCTGGAGAGGGCGTGGAAACCCTGCACCCTTTCCCCAAACCTTTCCTTATGCACTGCTTCCATCTGGCTGTTCCTAGGTTATGTTCTTTTCCTAGAAACTAGTAGTCTAGTAAGTAAAATGTTTCTCTAAGTTCTATGATCCAATCAAGCAAATTAATTGAACCCGAAGAGGAAGTTGTGGGTACTTATAGCCAGTGGGTCAGTATTACAGGTAACAGCCTGGGTTTGTACTTGAGACTGAAATGTGGAGCTGCTGTCTTGTAGGACTGAACCAATTGTCTCTGGGAAGATAATGTCAGATTGAGTTGAATTCTCAGATACCGTGGTGGTAATCAATAACTACTTGTTGTGTGGGAAAACCCCCCTCACACACACACACCTTGGAATCAGGTCCTGGAACTCCAAAATAATAGTGCAATATGATATTTCAGTAAAGAACATCTGAAACCCTTTCTCACCACACTACAAATTATATTTCTAGCTCCTCAGGGTGAGGGGGAGGAAAACATGTCTGAATACCCTATGCAATCAGTGAGCCTAGTCCCATAACTTTCACCTATGAAACACTCATAAAAATTTTGTAGGTTGAATAAATAAATGGTTTCCTGGAATTACCATGTTTTGCACACAGATTATAGCTAAAACAGGGTCTCTGAAACCTCAGCTTTTGCTACACTTCAACACAGTGATTGGCATGTAAGGAACATTCAGTGAATATGTTATGGTGGACAGACAAATAAATGGCTGTAATGAATCATCTTCAAATGTGCCTGTACTTTCAAAACATCTTTGAAACAGGGTATGATCTCCCACGAACCCCAGTCCATAGTTCATCAGGCACTCTATCTATCAGATCTAGGCCCCTAAATCTATTTCTCACTTCCACTGTAATCATAAGGGATTTGATTTAGGTCATACCTGAATGATCTAGTGGTTTTCCCTACTTTCTTCAATTTAAGTCTGAATTTGGCAATAAGGAGTACATGATCCAAGCCATAGTCAGCTCCTGGTCTTGTTTTTGTTGACTGTATAGAGCTTCTCCATCTTTGGCTGCAAAGAATATAATCAATCTGATTTTGATGTTGACCATCTGGTGAGGTCCATGTGTAGAGACTTCTCTTGTGTTGTTGGAAGAGGGTGTTTGCTATGACCAGTGCACTTTCTTGGCAAAACTCTATTAGTCTTTGCCCTGCTTCATTCCATATTCCGAGGCCAAATTTGCCTGTTTCTCCAGGTGTTTCTTGACTTCCTACTTTTGCATTCCAGTCCCCTATAATGAAAAGGAAATCTTTTTTGCGAATTAGTTCTAAAAGGTCTTGAAGGTCTTCATAGAACCATTCAACTTCAGCATTACTGGTTGGGGCATAGACTTGGATTACCATGATATTGAATGGTTTGCCTTGGAAATGAACAGAGAGCACTGTTCTGTCATTTTTGAGATTGCATCCAAGTACTGCATTTCGGACTCTTTTGTTGACCACGATGGCTATTCCATTTCTTCTAAGGGATTCCTGCCCACAGTAGTAGATATAATGGTCATCTGAGTTAAATTCACCCATTCCAGTCCATTTTAGTTCGCTGATTCCTAGAATGTCGACGTTCACTCTTGCCATCTCTTGTTTGACCACTTCCAATTGGTCTTGATTCATGGACCTGACATTCCAGGTTCCTATGCAATATTGCTCTTTACAGCATCGGACCTTGCTTCTATCACCAGTCACATCCACAACTAGGTACTGTTTTTGCTTTGGCTCCATCCCTTCATTCTTTCTGGAGTTATTTCTCCACTAAACCTCCAGTAGCCTATTGGGCATCTACTGACCTGCGGAGTTCCTCCTTTGGTATCCTAAATTTTGCCTTTTCCTACTGTTCATGGGGTTCTCAAGGCAAGAATAGTGAAGTGGTTTGCCATTCCCTTCTCCAGTGGACCACATTCTGTCAGACCTCTCCACCATGACCCACCTGTCTTGGGTGGCCCCACTGGCATGGCTTGGTTTCACTGAGTTATACAAGGCTGTGGTCCTAGTGTGATTACATTGACTAGCTTTCTGTGATTATGGTTTCAGTGTGTCTGCCCTCTGATGCCCTCTTGCAACACCTACCGTCTTACTTGGGTTTCTCTTACCTTGGACGTGGGGAATCTCTTTTCGGATAAGATGATTCCCAAGGAAAAGAAATGCAAAAAAGCAAAATGGCTGTCTGGGGAGGCCTTACAAATAGCTGTGAAAAGAAGAGAAGAGAAGGGCAAAGGAGAAAAAGAAAGATATCAGCATCTGAATGCAGAGTTCCAAAGAACAGCTAGAAGAGATAAGAAAGCCATCCTCAGTGATCAATGCAAAGAAATAGAGGAAAACAACAGAATGGGAAAGACTAGAGATCTCTTCAAGAAAATTAGAGACACCAAAGGAACATTTAATGCAAAGATGGGCTCGATAAAGGACAGAAATGGTATGGACCTAACAGAAGCAGAAGATATTAAGAAGAGGTGGCAAGAATATACAGAAAAACTGTACAAAAAAGATATTCACGACCCAGATAATCACTAAGGTGTGACACTCACCTAGAGCCAGACATCCTGGAATGTGAAGTCAAGTGGATCTTAGGAAGCATCACTGTGAACAAAGCTAGTGGAGGTGATAGAATTCCAGTAGAGCTATTTCAAATCCTGAAAGATGATGCTGTGAAAGTGCTGCACTCAATATGCCAGCAAATTTGGAAAACTCAGCAGTGGCCACAGGACTGGAAAAGGTCAGNCCTTATGGCAGAAAGTGAAGAGGAACTAAAAAGCCTCTTGATGAAAGTAAAAGAGGAGAGTGAAAAAGTTGGCTTAAAGCTCAACATTCAGAAAATGAAGATCATGGCATCTGGTCCCATCACTTCATGGGAAATAGATGGGGAAACAGTGGAAACAGTGTCAGACTTTATTTTCTTGGGCTCCAAAATAACTGCAGATGGTGATTGCAGCCATGAAATAGAAGACGCTTACTCCTTGGAAGAAAAGTTATGACCAACCTAGTAGTATATTCAAAAGCAGAGACATTACTTTTCCAACAAAGGTCCGTCTAGTCAAGGCTATGTTTTTTCCAGTAGTCACGTATGGATGTGAGAGTTGGACTGTGAAGAAAGCTGAGCGCTGAAGAATTGATGCTTTTGAAGTGTGGTGTTGGAGAAGACTCTTGAGAGTCTTGGACTGCAAGGAGATCCAACCAGTCCATTCTGAAGGAGATCAGCCCTGGGATTTCTTTGGAAGGAATGATGCTAAAGCTGAAACTCCAGTACTTTGGCCACCTCATGGAAGGGTTGACTCTTGCTTGGAAAAGACCCTGATGCTGGTAGGGATTGGAGGCAGGAGGAGAAGGGGACAACAGAGGATGAGATGGCTGGATGGCATCACTGACTCAATGGATGTTAGTCTGAGTGAACTCCTGGAGTTGGTGATGGACAGGGAGGCCTGGCGTGCTGTGATTATGTGGTTGCAAAGAGTTGGACACGACTGAGCGACTGAACTGAACTGATGATCTCCCAGCAAACTTAAGACACATATCCTCAGAAAGCTGTGTTGGAGAAGCAAAAATTATAAACTGGCTTGTAAAGGAAAATGAAGTGTGTAGAAAATACTAACAACATGAAGCACGTAGCTATTACTCTGATGAGATCAACGTCCATTTACATTCCAGGTGGTAGTGTTCAGCAACTATTATAGATTCCAAGTATGAACTCCTCTGTAAATTGAGGATAATCAGACCAGCAACCTTGAGAATTTGTTATGAAGGTGAGGAGAGAGAAAAGATCTAAAGTACTTCAAGAATTCTCTGAGATTTTGGAGATGGAGCTGTAATACTCAAAGGATATAACATTTATCATATACCAAATAGGGGTCAAATTTTGTTCTATTAAAGACCCCTTTTGAAAATGTCTGCGAAGTTGGAAGGGTAAACACAATTGCCTCTTGTGTTCCTATATTTTTCCTACTTTCCACTTTAATTTTATGAACCAATTGGTATGGACAGATGGGCCCATTTATCATCCTTGGAAATCGACACCATTAAGCATATAACTGTTTCTTGAGTCTAGTGTCAGAGATGAAAGAATCAGATTTGATATATATTTTTAAAAGATTGCTTATGGCAGTTTAGAAATGGTTATTACATCTTAACACTTTCAAAAGATAGAAGATTAAAAATGTAAGCATCTATGGACCTATGAAAAGCAGGTGAAACAATGAAACAAAAATTCTAAAATAGAGGCAATCATATCTAAATATCTCTTTCCCATCTCTGGGTACCATGCTGTTATTTATCTTGACTAATGTGCCATCTTTCTTTGTGAAGAAAAGCAAGAATAGATGAATAATTAATGTACATATAACTAGGCAACCTCCTTAGCCTTCCTGCTAAATATAAAAAAAAATTGGCTATCAGTACTTAGCATTTTATCAGATAATATACAAATATTTGCCATATAATCAAGAAACCATTCTATACCACTCCCGATATGATTTCATGTCAAAGTCCCAGACATCAAATAAACAAACACTATTGTTTTCACTGTATCTTTTTTGTAATGAAGCCTCTCAGCAGCCTCTAACAGGCCACTTATCCTCTTGGAACCTCAATTTTCTTCATCTGCAAAATGGGGATTATGATCTTGTCCTTCCTCCAAGAGTAATTTCAAGGCTCAAAGCACTTTTTGATTAAAGAGGTATTATATATATGATAGTAATATTTCAGACATCAAAAATATTACAGTGTTAGAAGTCTGCTATCTATTCTCAATTTTTCTTAAATCCCTTGGATCTGAGTGACCATATTCTGAATATTTGACACCAAGTCTGCAATTTCCTTTTAAAAAGAGCTGCAGGGATGCCCACTCCCATCCCAATCAAGCTAAAATAAAGTTAATATTGTGTTGAAAGTGTTAGTTACTCAGTTGTGCCCAACTCTTTGCGACCCCATGGACTGTAGCCTGTCAGGCTCCTCTGTCCATGGGATTCTGCAGGCAAGAATACTGGAGTAGTTGCCATTCCCTTTTCCAGAGGAACTTCCTGACCCAGGGATCAAACTCAGGTCTCCTGCATTGGCAGGCAGATTCTTTACCATCTGAGCCACGAGGGAAGCAATGAATATGAAACACAGCATATTGTCCAGATGTCATAATTTTATAGTTAAATGAAGGATAAGACTGAAAGAGCTGGAACCTTACCTGTCAGAGTGAAAAGAGGTTATATTTGGTTTCTGGAGCACAGGCTGACTGAGAGTTCTTAGAGAAGACTCAAAATTTCTCTGAACGAGAGGCTCCTGATGTCACCTCTTAAACAAGCTCCACGCCAGAGACTATGGCATACAAAAAGCAGAGATGTCATGTTTGAGAAAAATAAAGCTGGCTAAATTTTCTTTCTTTTTTATCATCTCTCTTCTCTATTTCATTAGTCCAATTTGGCATTTGTAGCCCTGTCAGCAACTTAAGGTTGCCAAGTGTACCTGCAGGTAGCCTTGGGAATTTCTTCTCCAGGCGACTTGCTGTTGTTTAGATCCTATGATTTCTGATGCCTCAGTGCATTGTTCCCAGCCATTTCCTGACGTCCATGTGCACCACAGCCGCCAAGAAGGGACGCTTCACTCAGACTCCCAGAACTCCATCCCAGGAGGGTGGGTGAGATGGCTTGTCCCCAAACTAAGCCATTTAGAGAAGATGATACTGCATTTAGCTGCTTACCTAACTCTATTTTATGGGTCACTATTCTCCTTAGTACCAAGATCCTGGTGATGGTAACATAGAGCATGAAGGTCCCATGTTTTTATTTATTTTGTTTTGAAGCTACGTGTGGCATGTGGGATCTTCGTTCCCTGACCAGGGGTAGAACCTGTACTGACTGCAGTGGAAACGCAGAGTCTTAACTGCTGGACTACCAGGGAAGTCCTGAGGTCACCATGTTTAAATTCTTCTACTACTTACTGTATGAGCAATTATCTTCATCTATGAAACGGAAACATGACATCTCACAGGATTATCTGGAAGTTTAAGCAAGGAAAACACATACAATTCCTTGTAATAATAATAACAGCTCACTTTTTAAAATATCTGCTACTACTTGAATGAAAGTGTCATTGGGCAGATGGCACCTTAGAATATCATCTTTATTGGGCAGACTTTCAAATTCCTTTTTAACGCAAGATAATGTAGAGTTTTCTAGGAAAAAAACTAATATGAGTATTTTATATATAAAAAAAACTCATAATGTATCACGTTATTTTTTATAGCAACTGTAGGTTGTAAGTCTTACTATTCCCATTTACAGATGAGGAAACAGACATGAAGAAGGGATTTAATATATTAAGGCATGAAACAGCACTAGGGTAACAATGACATTAAGAAGAACAGTCAGTCAGTCAGGCAGTCAGTTCAGTCGCTCAGTCGTGTCCGACTCTTTGCGGCCCCATGAATCGCAGCACGCCAGGTCTCCCTGTCCATCACCAACTCCCGGAGTTCACTCAAACTCATGTCCGTCGAGCCAGTGATGCCATCCAGCCATCTCATCTTCTGTCATCCCCTTCTCCTCTTGCCCTCAATCCCTCCCAGCATCAGGGTCTTTTCCAATGAGTTAACTCTTCGCATGAGGTGGCCAAAGTATTGGAGTTTTAGCCTCAGCATCATTCCTTCCAAAGAACACCCAGGANTGGACTGGTTGGATCTCCTTGCAGTCCAAGGGACTCTCAAGAGTCTTTTCCAACACCACAGTTCAAAAGCATCAATTCTTCAGCTCTCAGCTTTCTTCACAGTCCAACTCTCACATCCATACATGACCACTGGAAAAACCATAGCCTCGACTAGACTGACCTCTGTTGGCAAAGTAATATCTCTGCTTTTTAATATGCTATCTAGGTTCATCATAACCTTCCTTCCAAGGAGTAAGCATCATTTTGTTTCATGGCTGCAGTCACCATCTGCTGTGATTTTGGAGCCCCAAAAGATAAAGTCTGACACTGTTTCCACTGTTTCCCCATCTATTTGCCATGGAGTGATGGGACCAGATGCCATGATCTTCATTTTCTGAATGTTGAGCTTTAAGCCAACTTTTTCACTCTCCTCTTTCACTTTCACCAAGAGGCTTTTTAGTTCCTCTTCACTTTCTACCATAAGGGTGGTGTCATCTGCATATCTGAGGTTATTGATATTTCTCCCAGCAATCTTGATGACAGGGTGACAATATACAACCTTGACATACTTCTTTTCCTATTTGGAACCAGTCTGTTGTTCCATGTCCAGTTCTAACTGTTGCTTCCTGACCTGCATACAGATTTCTCAAGAGGCAGGTTAGGTGGTCTGGTATTCCCATCTCTTTCAGAATTTTCCACAGTTTATTGTGATCCACACAGTCAAAGGTTTTGGCATAGTGAATAAAGCAGAAATAGATGTTTTTCTGGAACTCTCTTGCCTTTTCCATGATCCAGCAGGTGTTGGCAATTTGATCTCTGGTTCCTCTGCCTTTCTAAATCCAGCCTGAACATTTGGAAGTTCACGGTTCACGTATTGTTAAAGCCTGGCTTGGAGAATTTTGAGCATTACTTTACTAACATGTGAGATGAGTGCAATTGTGCGATGGTTTGAGCATTCTTTGGCATTGCCTTTCTTGGAGACTGGAATGAAAACTGACATTTTCCAGTCCTGTGGCCACTGTGGAGTTTTCCAGATTTGCTGGCATATTGAGTGCAGCACTTTCACAGCATCATCTCCCAGGATTTGAAGTAACTCAACTGGAATTCCATCACCTCCACTAGCTTTGTTCATAGTGATGCTTCCTAAGGCCCACTTGACTTCACATTCCAGGATGTGTGGCTCTAGGTGAATGATCACACCATCGTGATTATCTGGGTTGTGAAGATCTTTTTTGTACAGTTCTTCTGTGTATTCTTGCCACCTCTTCTTAATATCTTCTGCTTCTGTTAGGTCCATACCATTTCTGTCCTTTATCGAGCCCATCTTTGCATGAAATGTTCCCTTGGTATCTCTAATTTTCTTGAAGAGATCTCTAGTCTTTCCCATTCTGTTGTTTTCCTCTATTTCTTTGCACTGATCGATGAAGAAGGCTTTCTTATCTCTCCTTGCTATTCTTTGGAAATCAGGTTGATTAAATTCTTTGCAGCCAAAGATGGAAAAGCTCTATACAGTCAGCAAAAACAAGACTGAGAGCTGACTATGGCTCAGATCATGAACTCCTTATTGCCAAATTCAGAGTTAAATTGAAGAAAGTAGGGAAAACCACTAGACCATTCAGGTATGACCTAAATCAAATCCCTTGTGATTATACAGTGGAAGTGAGAAATAGATTTAAGGGACTAATCTTATAGATAGAGTGGTTGATGAACTATGGACTGAGGTTCGTGACATTGTATAGGAGACAGGGATCAAGACCATTCCCATGGAAAAGAAATGCAAAAAAGCAAAATGGCTGTCTGGGGAGGCCTTACAAATACCTGTGAAAAGAAGAGAAGCAAAAAAGCAAAGGAGAAAAGGAAAGATATAAGCATCTGAATGCAGAGTTCCAAAGAACAGCAAGGAGAGATAAGAAAGCCTTCCACAGCAATAACAGCAGCAGCAGCATCAATAATGGCAGTCATAATAATAACATCAACAACCAATATTTAGTGTACTTACTAAGCCCCAGATCTCTTAAATTTTTACAGCATTGCCTAATTGTTTAGCTGTGTCTTCACAAGAACTAAAATAACATTTAGACCAGTGGTTCTCAGCCCTGTGTGCACATTAGAATTACCTTGGAACATGAAAAGTATATTGATACTCTCCACCCATCCCCAGAGACTGTGGTTTAATTGGTCTACAGTGGGGCCCGGATATTGCTATTTATTTTAAAACTTCCCAGGCGATCCTAACTTACATCCAGCATTGAGGACTACTGCCTTTGAGAGTTTAAGTAACCTGCTCAAAGTTACTCAGTGTACAAAATTGGAATCCTTCTCTGAACTTGCCACTTGAAAACTCAGACTCAGTAATTCTAACTCCATCTTCTCTTCACTGTGTCAGTTGCTGTCCCTTTTTCCCAAGCACATATTGTCTTGGCTTTGCTACAGACTTTGGCTTCACACTGAATTCTTTTAACACCTGTTTCCACTCCTGCCCCTCTCCATTGAGCAGAGGGAAAAGGGAGTAACTCTGAGCTTCAGCAGAGTTATTAGCACCTCCCTGTCAGACTGTAGCTCACACATTCTTGCTTGTAATGTGTCTCTGCTCCTCAACTGCAGGGTGCTAGTCTAATAGGGAAGCTGGCTGAGAATAAGAGGAGTGACAAAACATAAGCAGGGTAAGTGTTCATAGCCAGAGCTATTATTACGCTGACTTCTTGAACCTTTTTGCACTTCATAGCCCATAATATTAGATAGAGCCAAGTTATAGTTGGAGGTTTTCTATCTACAGTGGCACCTACGAAACCACCTACATCTCAATGACCTGAAGGTGAGAGTGGTTGAAGAAATCAGAAACCCTGATGGACTTCTGTGTGGTTAAAAATTTGAGATGATTCTGGTAAACATAAAAATTTGAGACTTTTCTTTAAGCAGGACCTATGTCTAACTTAGCATGACTAATTAAAATTGTGAGATGACAGCCCAGAGCGACTTGGCAATGACGCTTGCTATTTCAGACTGCACAACTTTTTGCCATGAGGGTTGATACATACTATGTGCATTGTAGGACAGCTTGCAATGTCCTGGGCCTCTGCTCATTAGAGGTTAAAAGCATCCCATTGGTCAGGACAATCAAAAGTTTCTCTGGACATTGCCAAGTGTCCTCTGGAAGAGAAGGCAAGATTGTTTCCAACTGAGAACAACCAACATGGATGAAAAGAGACTCCACAGTCTCCCTGAACATTCCAGCCACTTTTACATGATAATTGTTCTTTATAAAACCTTTTTTTTTTTTTTTTTACTTTTTCATCCATCCCACACACAGAATACTTCCATTGTTTTTTCTTAAGATTTTGTTTCAATGTGGACCATTTTTAAAGTCATTATTGAATTTGTTACCTTACTGTTTCTGTTACATGTTTTGGTTTTTTGGCCATGTGGCATGTGGGATCTTAGCTTCCTGACCAGGGATTGAACCCACACCTCCTGCATTGGAAGGCAAAGTCTTAACCACTGGACCACCAGGGAAGTCCTTTCCTTGTTAAATATCATACAACTGATGCGTGTCCATTATAGGCCAGGAATGTTACTAGGTAGTTATATCTCCTACCTCATTTATTCTCTTCTGCTCTGCAGGGCAGTATATTGGCCTACACAGGACAGGTTGTAGCTTCAGTCAGCCAAGGTTCTAATCCTGCCTCCATCACTTTACAACTATAAAATCTTGAGAATGCCATTAACCATTAATCCTCAGTTTGAAGAACAATGACAACAGCGAGGTAGAAGGTATAAAAAAGTAACATGGTCAATAAGATAAAAAAATAATAACAAAAAATTTTAAAGTGAATAATATCATCTGCCTCAAAGACAGACGTGTAAATTGCAGGTAAGATGCTTCTGCATGTACGTGTGCTCAATTATGTCCGACTCTCTGTGATCCCATGGACTACTGTAGCCTGCCAGGCTCCTCTGTCCTTGGAATTTCCCAGGCAAGAATACTGGAGTACGTTGCCAATTCCTTCTCCAGGGCATCTTCCCAGCCTAAGGGTTGAATCTACATCTCCTGCATTAGCAGATGGATTCTTTTACCACTGAGCCACCAGGGAAGACCTAAGGTGCTTCTAGTGGCAGTTAATATTTAAAATAGCTAACATTTACACCCCTTGTGCAAGGTAAGGAGCAGTGGCTATGCTTTACTGGAGCAGCCGTGAAGAGATACCCCATGCCCAAGGTAAGAGAAACCCAAGTAAGATGGTAGGTGTTGCAAGAGGGCATCAGAGGGCAGACACACTGAAACCATACTCACAGAAAACTAGTTAATCTAATCACACTAGGACCACAGCCTTGTCTAAGTCAATGAAACCAAGCCATGCTTGTGGGGCAACCCAAGACAGGCGGGTCGTGGTGGAGAGGTCTGACAGAGCATAGTCCACTGGAGAAGGGAATGGCAAACCACTTCAGTATTCTTGCCTTGAGAACCCCATGAACAGTATGAAAAGGCAAAATGATAGGATACCAAAATAGGAACTCCCCAGGTCATTAGGTGCCCAATTGGCTACTGGAGATCAGTGGAGAAATAACTCCAGAAAGAATGAAGGGATGGAGGCAAAGCAAAAACAATACCCAGTTGTGGATGTGACTGGCGATAGAAGCAAGGTCCGATGCTGTAAAGAGCAATATTGCATAGGAACCTGGAATGTCAGGTCCATGAATCAAGGCCAATTTTAAGCGGTCAAACAAGAGATGGCAAGGGTGAACGTCGACATTCTAGGAATCAGCGAACTAAAATGGACTGGACTGGGTGAATTTAACTCAGATGACCATTATATCTACTACTGCGGGCAGGAATCCCTTAGAAGAAATGGAGTAGCCACATGGTCAACAAAAGAGTCAGAAATGCAGTACTTGGATGCAATCTCAAAAATGACAGAATGATCTCTGTTCGTCTCCAAGGCAAACCATTCAATATCACAGTTATCCAAGTCTATGCCCCAACCAGTAACGCTGAAGAAGCTGAAGTTGAATGGTTCTATGAAGACCTACAAGACCGTTTAGAACTAACAACCAAAAAAGATGCCCTTTTATAGGGTACTGGAATGCAAAAGTAGGAAGTCAAGAAACACCTGGAGTAACAGGCAAATTTGGCCTTGGA